>WBNH01010220.1:92461-315987 GCA_013401255.1 Urocolius indicus
CTCCTCTCCTCTCCTCTCCTCTCCTCTCCTCTCCTCTCCTCTGTGTTTGAGTAGAAGGACAAGTTACCTGTTAGAGCTCATTTTGCTAGAGCCATGTAGACAATAAGAAGTGGTGCAAATTAGTGTCTGAGATCCCTATGCAGCCAATGAACATGGTTAAGCACCTTCAGATAACGAATCACGTGACAGAGGAAGTGTTAAGGGTGGGACAGGGAACTGCTGGAGAGAGGCCAGCACAGGGCCACCAAGATGATCAGGTAACTGGATGGAGCATCTTCCTGATGAGGAAAGGCTGTGGGACCTGGGGCTGTTTAGTCTGGAGAAGAGGAGACTGAGGGGACATCTCATTAATATTGACAAATATCCAAAGGGTGGGTGTCAGGAGGTTGGGGCAGAACTTTTTTTCTGTTGTATCCAGTGACAGGATAAGGGGTGATGGGATGAAGCTGGAACACAAAAGTTCCATTGAAACATAAGGAAAATCTCAGTCAGTGTTTCAGTGAGGGAGCCCTGGCCCAGGCTGCCCAGGGAGAGTGTGGAGGCTCCTTCTCTGGAGGTTTTCAAACCCATCTGGACACGTTCCTGTGTGACCAGATCTAGGTGGGACCTGCTTTGGCAGAGGGTTTGGACTAGATGTTGTCTAAAGGTCCCTTCCAACCCCTATCAGTCTGTGATTCTGTGAATGACTTGCTATCTTCTTTTCCCCTCACCCATGGACTCAGCTTTGAGAACCACTGTATAACCTACAGGTGCCTGTGACTAGGTGAAGTGAATTCCACAGAGAACTGTCAACTAGCTTCCTGAGCCTGTGGTTGAAATAACTACTGATTTTTTTTAGATGATGTTTTATAGTCAGTCAGAATATTTAATGATTCTGAATGAATGAATGTGTTTATTTCTGGATTTTCTCAAACTTCCTGGTTATTTTGACTTTGAAAAGTCAAACTTTGTGTGTTTGCCTTGTTAATCTGCTTGTCCTGTGGTCTGTCTCCAAGTGTCTCTTGAATCTGCAATCTATTTTTTGAGCAAATTTGTTAAAATTTGCAAAGAAAAGAAATCTGCTTAAGAACAGAAGCCAAGAATAATCACATTCTCTCAGGTTTCACAGGAAGCAACAGCTGGATGAGAGGCTCCCATTTGACACTTTCTAAAGGAAAGGCAGGCTGTGTGTTAACACAATTGTGTGGTTGGCCAGTTAGATAAACTGGTCCCAGTGTAGGCTCTCCCATGCCCTGTGATGTTGTCAGAATGGATGTGTTCAGAAACAGTGGTATCTGCAGGCGAAAATGTTGGAGGTATGGTGACAGAGAGCAAGGCTCCATTTGAAACCAGACTGCTTTAGACTGCACAGAACAACTTCTTTGTAAACCTGTCGAGAAAAATTCCTATTATTCAGATCCCATTTTATCACTTCCAATGAATTATTACTTTATTTATTGCATTTTAGGAAGGCCAACATGTGTAAGGCAACATTCTATCTCAAATAATAGCGTGCATCTTAGAATCTTAGAATCACAGAATGGTTTTGGCTGGAAGAGCGCTTTAAGCTCATGGAGGGCAGCCTGTGTCCCAACACTATTGACCACTAGACCATTTCCCTCAGTGCAACATCCACCCGGCTCTGAAACCCTTCCAGGGACCAGGTGATTCCAGCATCTCCCTGGGCAGCCCCTGCCAGTGCCTCACAACCCTGTCAGCAAAGAAATTCCTCCTCACATCCAGCCTCAACCTCCCCTGCTGCAACTTGAGGCTGTTTCCTCTTGTTCTATTGTTTGTCACTAGGGAGAACAGACCCAGCCCTGCCTGGCTACAGCTTCCTTTCAGGTAGTTGTACAGAGTGAGAACGTTTCCCCTGAGCTGCCTTTTCTCCAGACTCAACAGCCTCAGATCTCTCAGCCTTTCCTCACCTGAGACATGCTCCAAATCCTTTCTAGCTTGGTAGCTGCCTCTGGATCCTCTCCTCAATGTCCTTCTTGTAGAGAGGGGCTCAGAACTGGACACGGGATTCTAAGTGCAGCCTCAATCTCCTCTGGCTGATTCTCAATTTGTATTAGTATGCTTAAGTTGTCATCTGAACAAAACCCTTTCCTTTCCTGTGCTCTGACTCCTTCCAGAAGATCAGTCATTTATGCATATTAGCACTTGAGATGTGGCTGGAACTTCAAAATTCTATTTATGCAAAAATTAATCATTGAAGAACATCGGATATAATTTTAGGATCATGTGGGCAGCTTTAAGAAAGGGGTGGCAAACAGCTGCATCTACTCTTTCCTGATGTATAAATTCAAAAGTTTGCTGGTCCATCGGGTTGTTTATTGAGGAATCAGCATTCTTCTGGGCGGCTGCCAAGGAAAAGGCTACATCAGGTCAGCGCGTCTCTTCTTGTGTGCGTACCTTTTCTTTTCTACTTTCCCATATCTGCTGTTTAAACTAACCATGACCTCTAGGCACAAAGTTTTGCAGTATTTAGAGGACTTGTTTGTTCATTTTTTTTTTTAAAAGCTTTATTCCAGTGCAGTGGGAAAGCAGGAAAAAAAATAACATCATCAACACAATAAAACACACAGAGCCACCCTCAAATAAAGGTTTTCTTCCTTCTTTGTTCAATTTTCCTGATACCTTAAGTGTCTCTTATGCTTGTGGAGATTTGTTTTACTGTTTGATATGTCCCACCTGTGATGCATCACTGAGCACCAGACACTGTCAAGGGAGCGAGCTAAAATGTATTCACCTGCTTGGAGTTTTCTTTCTCTACTATATGGCTGTGGAGAGAACCCACCCAGAACACTGTCTCATTTGCATCATGTCTCTAATCGTCCTTTTGGCCCCCTAGAAAGCACTCCTGCTGAGAGCTAAGGGAGAAATCCTGCCATTCCTTCATTTTGGTATCTTACTTTACCATCTTCATTTCCATTTTTTTTTTTGTTTGTTTGATAAATTAAATAGATAAAAGCCAACATCTCCTGCTTGGAGATGGCTAATCTTGCAGAATGTTTATTCATCAGGATTTGCAGTTTGTCTTCTCATTTTGGGCAGTTGGCACCAGTTTGAGAAGCCAGCAGAAAAGAATAAAAATCAGATAGCTTCTTTGTTTAGAGGGAAAGAATAATCCAGCTCTAATGGGTCACAGAGGACCCAGCATCCACTTCAAAGAAAGAAAATTATGAGTAGGTAAGTATGTTTTACATCTCTCTAGTTTGTGGGAAGTGCTTTGTTTCTAAATGACCCTTATTTCCCATCTGGGCTCGCTGGAGCTAAGGCCAAAGATATGGCTGCATTATGAACTGCATTTAACAGCTTTCACTACTCTCCTGGTTCTCATCATGAGACTGGCAAGAAAGTACAAGGTGGCAACATGCTCCCTTTTTATGATGGTAGCTAGCCAATAGGACAAGGGGTAATGGGATGAATCTGGAACACAAAAAAGTTCCATTGAAACCTAAGAAAAAACTATTTCAGTGGCCCTGGCCCAGGCTGCCCAGGGAGAGTGCGGAGGCTCCTTCCTTGGAAATCTTCAAGACCCATCTGGACATATTCCTGTGTGACCTGACCTAGGTTGACCTGCTTTGGCACAGGGGTTGGACTAGATAATCTCTAAAGGTCCCTTCCAACCCCTACCATTCTATGATTCTATGATGCTCTGGAGAGCCTCACTACTCTTGCCCTCTGATGCTAGGACTGTAACATGGGAATCTTTACCAAACACAGCCTGCTTTTTGAACACCATTACTTCTTTCCACTATGAGTTCTCTGCTCTGCAAGGGTTATTGTGCCACCTCGAAGGGCTCTAGTCCAGAATGGTCCTTTTCAGAAGTTACCGCATGCTGGAGTAGACTTTGCAGAATCATCAGCTTTGCCCTAACATGGAAGACTTGAAGTCTCAAATTCATCACCTCCTTTGCTTTGAGAAACATAGTGTTCAAAGTCCATGGCCTTAAAGAAAAACAGTGCATTGTCTCAAGAACTTTGCAGCACATAATGAATACAAAATGAACACATGACAAGTTATGGGAACAGTATATTTACTATTAAACTGCAGTGGGTTTGTGTGGCCAGGGTTTGATAGCAGAGGGGCTACAGGAGTGGCTACTTTAAAAAAGAGCTGCTGGAAGCTTCCCACGTTGGAGAAGTTCATGAGGGACTGTCTCCCATGGGAGAGACCCCACAGTGTGGCAGTGGGAAGTGTGAGGAGGCCTCCCCCTGAGAAGCAGCAGCGGCAAAGTCCGTATGTAATGAACTAACAGCAAGCCCCAGCCCACATCCCCTGAGCTGCTGGTGGGGGGAAGGAGGGAGAGTCCTGGGCAGAGGGAGGGGTGGGGGGAGAGGTTTTAAGATTCAGTCTTATTTCTTATCTCCCTGCTCTGTTCTGATGGTTCATTAATAAATCAAACTATTTCTCCTCAAGTTGAGTCTGTTTTGCCTGTGACACTAATTGCTGAGTGATCTCCCTGTCCTTATGTTGCCTCAACTGTCCAGTTGAGGAGGGCTAGCAATAGAATGACTTGTTGGGCACCTTGCACCCAGCCAGAGTTAAAGCACCACACAAATTTATTCTAAATCACCATCATCTGTGAAAAATTAGGAGAAAGAACCCATCAAATTCTTATTACTCAAATTACCCATTGCTGGAAGTTCTTATTGAGTGTCTGACTAGATGATGGCCACAACACTCACTTGATCTGACCTGACTGAATCTTAAAGAGACGCTTGGTCCACAAAGTTGAAAGAAACTTCCATTAGTAGAATGAAATTCTACTGTATTAATGAAAAGAGAGTTACTGTTCTGTCGTTTTCAATGAGAATACTGTGTTGAAATGCTGGGATTCAACAAGAACCATGTGATTTGTTGTGTGTACTGACACAAACTTAACTGGGAAAATATCAGAAACATACACCCTGGACTTTTTCATCTGGCCAATACTAGATTTTTTCCGATGAAAGCTGCAGAAGGGTTGTGCCAATGTAAAGGCCTACCTTCTGAAATCAGCAAGCTGGAATAAGCACACCTGGGAAAAATTCATCCCACAGGATTAAGTCTGCCATTGCAAAGAGATCAGTGCTATCATATACAGTCATGTGTACATGTGTGTTTAAGAGCGATTATACAGATACGGAAAATCACGTCTACTTTATTGCCCTTCTAAATGCCCTCCCCGGAGCTTTTCTCAACACTGTCAAACATTAAAGACTTTTGTTTGAAAGTGTGGAATTTGCTTTGTATTTCCTTGGAAAGGAATACATCTTTCACTACTACAACCTTCTGTAACCCTCCTGCCCTCCTCACTCCCACACCCCCACACAAAGACACTCCTTAATTGTATTACTGTTAGGCTGACCTCCAACCCCTACTAAAATGAGGACAAGGCTAGTTTTGTGTTTCATGGGATAACAATTTATGAGCAATTAAAAATGAAGAGACACAAAGCATTCATCACAGTCTCAGCTAGACAGGCAGCTGAGGTCAAAGGTTCTAGCAATGAAGTGTGCACAATATATTTTTATTTCTGTTTTCACTAAGAAGGAAACGGGTTAGCTAAAAATTATGGCATGCAGCCTCCAGTTCAAAATAGGTGCACTTAATCTTTCGAGACAGTCCATGCTTGGGCAGATAGGTTATGACAGCACACCCGCACGCACATGCACACACACACACACACACACACACACATATGCTTCCAGTATCTGTAGAAGTATTCAGAACATGTTATTGCAAACTCAAACACACAACTGGTTAAAATGAGATGCACTCTACACCCTAAATGCTTCTGCAGCTTACAACTTAGCGGTTCTAGCTGTCATGTGAAACATACCTTTTTCTCTGATCCCTAAAAATGAAGCATGGGTAGGATTTGATTCCGTTTGCCCGTATTTCAATGTGGGAGTTCATGGAAGCGTCAAGTATTTACATTCCTGAAGCTACAGTAGATCACTCACGTGAATATGGAAATGAGGGGTTCCACTTTAGTGGCAGTATCATGGTACTTCTGTGTCTCCACAGTGTTTCCTTTCTGTTATTTTTAAAGACAGACCCTACAGTTCCAAACCTGACACTGATTGCTGATTTAAGGTCTGAGTCCAACGTGAGCAAAAGTATTGTTGAATCATCTAGCCCATTATGCTATAAATCCATCTCAGTGTGATTTTGCAACGTATCACATTTCCAGCCTGGATCCCAACCAAGAGCTGAGAGTGAAGAGTTTTGAACTGTCATTGTAAAAAGTCTGCTTGTTTAATCAAAGTACCTGAATGGCAATGCCAACAAGAACAAAGCGGAGCATCCCGTAATGGGTTCGATTTTGCTAGGACTGTGAATGAACACGGGCATATATATACACATGTACAGTGCTTTGGGATTACAGTAATTGAAAGTCCACTTACACAAATAAGGACATTTCTAGCCTTCTGTGGTAATTTTCTATCAGAAGAGAAAATGTAAGTTAAAAATGTATTTCATTTGCATCAGAATCGCATCACTTCACAGGTGGATAAATAATGCAAACTACCAAGGGGTGCCTAGGATCTTTGTGCTCTGTTTCTGTTGACTGAAATGACATTGCGGTTTATTCAATAAGGGATTCTTTTGAGTAACAAAAATAAAGTGATTTATGTGAAGCATGACATCTTTTCTACTGAATTAAGCCAAATGATCACTAAAGAGGGTTGGTATTGATTGGACTATAGAATATGGTGTATTTGTTAAATGGAAGTTTCTTTTTACTAGGACTGAAAGCCAGTAAATAGTTCTGAAAGAAAGCAGGGGAAAGGCAAAAAAACGCCCTCAATGAGACTTTTAGTCACTGCTGGTGGCTAGAAGAAAAGAAGGTTTAATAAGAAAGCAAGGTGAGAGAATTAATGGATTGTGTCGGAAGGATTTATTTAATTTCTCCAATTTTCAGAGCATTCATCAACAAAAGAGATGAATCTGTCAAAATCTAGTAAGAACATAGACCCGACAATGGAAAGATGCTTTAAGCATCATAAGTACCTATTATACAAACATACTCTGTTATGTACTATCCTATATGCCAGGCCTAAACAACCCAGGGACTTACCAAAAGCTGATGGGCGCTGCCTGTGTTTTTCTCATGAACTAGTCAACACATCAGCTATGTTTGGGACTCATACTGCAACATTACTGTGGCTTCCCTTTAAATACCTTAAATCTACTGTGGCTTCCCTTTAAATTCATTCTTTCTTTCTTTCTTTCTTTCTTTCTTTCTTTCTTTCTTTCTTTCTTTCTTTCTTTCTTTCTTTCTTTCTCTCTTTCTCTCTTTCTCTCTTTCTCTCTTTCTCTCTTTCTCTCTTTCTCTCTTTCTTTCTCTCTTTCTTTCTCTCTTTCTCTCTTTCTCTCTTTCTCTCTTTCTCTCTTTCTCTCTTTCTCTCTTTCTTTCTCTCTTTCTTTCTTTCTCTCTTTCTTTCTCTCTTTCTTTCTCTCTTTCTTTCTCTCTTTCTTTCTCTCTTTCTCTCTTTCTCTCTTTCTCTCTTTCTTTCTCTCTTTCTCTCTTTCTTTCTCTCTTTCTTTCTTTCTCTCTCTCTTTCTTTCTCTCTTTCTCTCTTTCTCTCTCTCTCTCTCTTTCTCTCTTTCTCTCTTTCTCTATTTTTCTGTCTCTTTTCCTTCCTTCCTTCCTTCCTTCCTTCCTTTAGAGCAGAACAAGGCACCAGCAAGGCATGCAAAGTCTTTATCTGAGAAATTGCAAACATGGTATTAATAGTCTCCAATTATGGGTTAAATAATATTCTTTTTTTTGGCTGAAATATTCTATAACAATTTAACAACCATTTTAATTAAATAATATTCTATAAGAATTTAACAATCATTTTAATTAAATAATTTCTGGAATAACAGAACAGGGAAGGAAATGAGAATATAGCCAAGACTCCACGAGTCCTTAGAATTATAGAAAGAAACTTTCCCTATAGCATGTCTCTGTTTTATCATTCTTTTCAAGGCATTTTACATGTTTGGGCTGAGGAGTGTGTTGTACTTGCATTTGTAAACATGAATGAGGTCACCCCTCAGTCTCCTCTTCTCCAAGCAGAAGAGTCCCAGCTCCCTCAGCCTTTCATCACAAGGGAGATGCTCCACTCCCTTCATCATCTTGGTGGCCTTGTGCTGAACTTTCTCCATGATACCCGAGTAGCTCAGGAAGCTAAGATATGCTCTGTTCTACTGACAGTGAGAATGTCTGTTTCCACCAGTTCCTGGACAGAGGAATTCCTGGAATTTATCATGTAAAATGGGAATTAGGATTTTTGGGATTAGATTACATTGGATACTTATGGAGCTCTGCTATGGATGTGTCCCATTTTCTGTAGGCTTTATAACTACCTTCTTTAGCTCAGTTACAGTTGCATTAAGGTTAAAGTCAAGGTCTGCATGTTTAATCTTCTTTTCTTTTAAAATTCTCTACTCTTCTTTTTTTATCAGCATCCATGAACATTTTGATATGTCATGGAATCATAGAATCATAGAATGGTAGGGGTTGTAAGGGACCTTTAGAGATCATCTAGTCCAACCCCCCATGTCATTCAAAGCCTGGCCATAGGGGAACAGTATGATGTTACACCAGCATAGTGTCCAGACCTTTAGTGCTGCCCAAAGCAACTGCTTCAGAATTTTGTGCTAGTCTGAGAATAAGTTAAGGATTGTTTTTTCTTCTTGCACAGCAGAAAATTGCCAGTGGTGTTTTACTGGGTTACAAGTTGCAGCGGTGATGAGAAAATCTGTTGCATACGTTGCCCTTAATGAGTTTTCTTCCTGTTGTTTCAGAATTGGAGCAGCTTACCTAGGAGGAGAGCTTGGGCTGGGAGATGATTTGATCAGCTTGGTGGTGAATGTCCCACTTCTAACTGACTTCCAATTGCTATGTGAGGGTTAGAGCAGACCATATGGTGCTGAGGTATCAGTGATGAGCTGTATTGCCTTCACTGAAATCTGTAGTGATCAATCCACATATGGGATAGTTTCAGTGCTGTTGCTTTGCCTGGTGCAAAGCTGGACTGAATCTGGCAAGCCTTGACAAAGAAAAAATAGCCACTTGTCTTGATCACTAGAAGTTAGCAATTAGTTGGGTTTTCTTTCCAGAATGGTCACTGAGATCAAAGGGTTGATTTTAGGTTGTTGATACGTGGTTAGATTCCTGTCCCCATGAATTTGTTCTTATTATAGCCACATATCAACCTGCTCAAAGAGCCTTCCAGTATCCGTATCCTGCTTTTGTCTGCAAAGAGAATATTTTTCTGAAGGTCACCACAGTCAGATTTGGTGCCTTGTTCTGCTAAGGAATGACTGTGAGGGATGGAAGGAGGGAGGGCTGGGAGCAGACAGGGAGCGCATTCTGCATTTCCCTTGGACAAGAGAGAGGCGGGCACATCCTCCCTGAGAAGACATCTGATATCCTCTAGAGACAGCTCTCTGGGAAACCTCTGATCTGATTATTTATACTGAGCTCATCAGGACAGTGTTGGAGGGTGTCAAGAGGTCACACAATATTAGTTAAAGCATCACCACGTTTTGGGGGGATTAATCCCGACATTGTGCTTTCTAATGTGGAACGCTTCTCGTTTAATTGAGTTAATAAATTCAATCAAATGTTAACATTTGGTCTGCAAAATAAGGAATCAAGTCTCAAAAGCATCTTGATAAGTGACAGGAATCTTAAATAGGTGGCTTCATAAATTATAGAGGCATATATTTACAAACACATCCACACACAGAGTGGTATGAACGTGCCCTTCAGTAAATGAAACATGGCACATCTGAAGCCTGAATTACCTTTTGTTGGACCTTGTAGATGTGCTCTGACCACTATGTGAGCAGCTTATGCTGCACTAAGTGCTTTTCACCTTGGGCTTAGCTTTGGCCACTACTCACTTTTGCAAGGGCTGGGCACAAACCCCCTTGACCCATTTTTTCTCCAGATAAGAGGATTTTTGATGTAACCTAAGGCTAAATATTTTGTCGGTAGTGTGAGAGTTTACACTGTGAAGAACTGTGAAGCCAGGAATATTAAAAGGTTTGTGGAATTGACAAGCACAGAGAGCTGGGTGTAAAAGAGGAAATAAAATCCAAACCCTTCAAAATTGTTTCCACTAACTCTTCTTCCCTATGGAAAGGAGTTTTGCTCTGCATCTCCTGTTTTTTTGACTGCTTGTCTACTGGGTTGTTGTTGCAGTAGCATAGTCCCTGAGGCTGAGATCTGAAACAGGACACAGGTGATACTTGAACGTAACAGGAGCTTCTGGGGAGCTGAGGATGTTTGGAAATCTGCTGAGGAGTCTTGAAAAAATCCTGCCCTAAATATTTACGAACACTATGTAACATTTCACGCCTCTCTGCTGTCCTTCTCTGTGTCTTTGATGAAAAGCATCACAAGAAGTGCCCTGGTCCTGACTGGTTTCCAAGTCTCATTAAGTACAATGGCTTTGCAAGTGCTTCCGTACATACCGGCTGCACTACATCATCCCTTGCATTCCCAGGGCTGAAAGCTGCACAAGGCAGCCAACGGGGAGAGGATAAAGAACACACTTTTTGAGACTCTCTTTTCCCAGTTTCTATTCTTCCCCACCCCCTCCGCCCACCCCGACCAAAGGAATGAAATCGCAAAGCCATTACCTCACTTCTGAATCGTTTGGAAGGCAGCTCGCTTCGCTGGTTGGAATTCAGAGGGGATTTTTCTTTCAGTTGCGTGGAAAAGTGGAAATTGTGTAGCTGATTTTTGTTTGTTTGCTTCTTCCCTTGTTTGTTTTATAAGACTCACACTTCATCACAAAAGGAACGCGAAATTGGAGTGAGCTGGAAGTTGAAACGCGAAAGTTTGCAGGGGCTTGTTTCCCAGAATCTGATTACAGGCATATGTCTCCCCTGAGGCTTGAAGATTTCAGTAATTAAATTGTTTTAAAGAATTTAGATGATGCTCTAATTTTTTTCTTGCTTCCTCTACCTTTTTGGTTTTGTTTTTTTTTTTTTTTGGAAGATCATCTGAGTTTGTCAAGGAAGAAAAAAAATCATCTTTGGGATTTTGTGAGGCTTTCTGATAAATCCTCTGCTTTAATTTGTTTTCTTCAAAATGTACTAAAAAAAAAAGATAAATAAATTGATGCTGAGAGAGGCATCATATGGAGAAGCTTTAATTGTTCAAGTAAAATAAGAAAGTGTCACCTAGGCAATCATAACTGGAAGAGTTTGTGTGCACACGCTGTCTAATTAATTTAGTCTTTCTAATGAACATTTTTTCCTTGAATGGAGAACCTCAAAATATCAGACAAACCTCAGTGCATGTTGTTAAATGATAATTAAACCAACAGACTTTCTCTCATCAGAGCTGGTGCTTTGAAATGGTCTAGGCTTTGTGTCCATTTTATACAGGATACTCTTGGGATTCAGGCTGAGCAATTGGATATCTTCTGCCTGCTGGTGCCATACCAAAGGAAAAGTCATTTTACAATACAAGGCAAAATGAAAGACTTATCAATTGTATAGGTTTTTTTTTTAATTTTGACTGAGTGTTTATAGCAGCTCTGGCTCAAGTTCCACAATACACTGTATATGCGGAAGCAAAGGCCTTTGTAGGTGTGAAGTGCTTGGGTGCTGCTGACTTGGCCTGATATAGAGATCTTCATCCTTACTTGTAATGTTTTGCAAATATCTTGGCTGGACTTATTAATCTTCGTAGACTCTTGTCTGAGAAATATGTTTCTCCTATAGCTCAATGGCTATAATTTTATTTGGAGTGTGATTCCCTCTTTTAGCCCCTTCCTTTCTCCTGTGCACTGAAAGATGCAACAATGCAATCCTTTTCCCTCAGCAGGTTTGTTTCAGAAGGCTCCTGAAAGACTATTCAGTTCCCACTCCCTGCTGTGGATAGGAACACCTTCCACTAGACCAGATTCCTCAAAGTCTCATCCAACTTGTCCTTGAACACTTCAGGAATGGGGCATCTACAAACTCTTTGGGCAAGCTGTTCCAGTGACTCACCATCCTCACAGGGAAAAACTCTAATCTGAATCTACCTTCTGAAGCCATTACCCCTTGTCCTTTCACTACATAGAATCGTAGAATCATAGAATGGTAGGGTTGGAAGGGATCTTTAGAGATCATCTAGTCCAACCCCTCCGCAGAAGCAGGTTCATCTTTAAGTGGGAAGGGATGTAACATGCTCACCAGTAGAAAGGCGCTGGGTGGCTGGGAGGCATTTGCCACTTACACGCCCTTGTAAAAAGTCCCTTCTAATTTTTTTTGTAGGTCCTCTGGAAGGCTGCTATAAGGTCACTCCAGAGTTTTCTCTTCTCCAGGTCGAACAACCCAGCTCTCTCAACCTGTCTTAGTAGGAGAGGAAAGAGGCTCCAGCGCTCTGATCATCTTTGTGGTCTTTTGGATTCCCTCCAACAGGTCCACATCCTTCCTAAGTTAAGGACCCCAGAACTGGACACAGTACTCCAGGTGAGGTCTCACAAGAGCACTACCCTTGACCTGCTGGCCAAACTTCTTTTAATGCAGACTCAGATACCGCTGGCTTTTTGGGCTGCAAGCTCACTCAGAGAGTGATGGTGAATGGAGTTAAACCCTGTTGTTGGCTGGTCACCAGTGGTGTTCCCCAGGGCTCAGTGCTGGGGCCTGTTCTGTTTAACATCTTTACCCATGATCTGGATGAGGGGATCCAGTGCACCCTCAGTAAATCTGCTGATGACACCAAGCTGGATGGGAGCCTAGCTCTGCTTGAGGGCAGGAAGACTCTTCAGAGGGACCTGGACTAGCTGAATTGATGGGCTGAGGCCAATTTTATGATGTTTAACAAGGCCGATGACCAGGTTCTGCACTTGAGCTACAACAACCCCAGACAATGCTACAGGCTTGGGGCAGAGGGGCTGGAAAGCTGCCCAATTGAAAAGGCCCTGGGAGTGTTAATCAACAGCAGCTGAACATTAGCCAGCAGCGTGCTCAGGTGACCAAGAAAGCCAAGGGCATCCTGGCCTGGATCAGAAATAGTGTGACTAGCAGGGCCAAAGAAGTGATTGTACTTGGTGCTGGTGAGGCCACACCTCAAATCCTGCGTCCTGTACTGAGCCCCTCACTACAAGAAGGACATTGAGGTGCTGGAGCATGTCCAGAGATGGACAACAAAGCTGGTGAAGGGTCTGGAGAACGTGTGATGAAGAGTAGCTGTGGGAGCTGGGGATGTTTAGTCTGGAGAGGGGATTATGTTTCTCCTTTTCCAAGGGAAAAATAATTGTGCTAAGCTTTTGATATCAAATGTTTTCCGTAGATGAAGAGATGTGTTTTAGGAATTTAGAAGAGGAAAAGGAAAAGCACATTTTATTAAAATAGTGTTGTACCAATTATGAATGTCATACAGGTAGAGGAGAGAAAATATATTAGTGATAATATTTTTCAATGGAAAATCAGTGGCTGAAAGTCTAAACCATCAGAAATCTGAAAGAATGTTTCCTTTGTCTTTTAGTTTTTATAAAAAAATAAATTTTCCTGATGTAAAGAACCATATTTTTAAAATGTCATATTGAAACAGGATTTATAACTCATTTACACGTGCAAGTACTTTTGATTTTTTTATTCTTTTTTCTTTCTAATACAACAATTAAGGCTCACATATAAGATGGTTATAATAGTTACTGCTGGATAGTAACTAACATATACTACTACTATTTTTATGCAACTTCTGAATATTATTTTATGAAGAAAAGTAACCACAAGAAAATAATTATTTTGTGGAATGTGTTGATTTTCCAGGTTTGCTAGTGTTTTCCAGGTTCAGTGAGACTGTTCAATTTAAAAAAACAAACAGTCAAAATCATAGAATCATAGAAGAGTAGGGTTGGAAGGGACCTCTAGAGGTCATCAAGTCCAACCCCCCTGCAGAAGCAGGTCTCACCTAGATCAGGTCACATAAGAACGTGACCAGGTGGGTCTTGAAGACCTTCAAGGAAGGAGCCTCCACACCCTCCCTGGGCAGCCTGGGCCAGGGCTCCCCGATCTGAATAGTGAAATAGTTTTTTCTTATGTTTCAATGGAACTTTTTGTGTTTCAACTTCATCCCATCACCCCTTGTCCTGTTTCTAGACACTATATAAAAAAAAAGTGCTGCCCCAACCTCCTGACACCCACCCTTTAGATATTTGTAAATATTGATGAGATCTCCCCTCAGTCTCCTCTTTCCAGACTAAACAGCCCCAATTCCCACAGTCTTTCCTCATCAGGAAGATGCTACCGTCCCCTGATCATCTTGATGGCCCTGTGCTGGCCTCTCTCCAGCAGTTCCCTGTCCTTCTTGATCCGAGAAGCCCAGAACTGGACACAGGACTCCAGATGAGGCCTCAGCAGGGCAGAGTAGAGGAGGAGCAGAACCTCCCTTGACCTGCTGCCCACACTCTTTTTGATACATCCCAGGCTGCCATTGGCCTTCTTCGCCACGAAGTCACATTGCATCACATTTATATCACATTGCATCACATTTACACATTACATTTTTCAATTTGAAACACAAACCCTACAAATCCCTATAAATTTAATCTATTTTGTCTTTGAATCAGAAAACCATATCAATAAAACATTCAAACATTAAAATTAATCTCATTTAAAAGCCTCTGTTTGTGTAGGTTGTTAAGCTGAAGATCCTAGAAATGGTGTGTAGTAGGCGGTGCCTCTGCTTTTCTGAAGTTCTAACAAGGCAATTTAGTGTGGAAGAAAAAGAGCTAGCCTGAACATCTTTGTTTCACTTAATGCCAGAATATGTTACAGAACGTTAATGGTTAAATTTTAAGAAAGTCACTCTCCTCTATCCAAACTCCTCTTGAAAAGGTCAACTTCAACACAATTCTTTTCACATGAAAAATTTAGAAAGACTTTTTCTTTTTTGCCAGAATAAAAACAAGAGTTAAAACCTCATGAGTTGTCATTAAATGGAAATGCTTCTTTAGCTTCAGTGGCAAATCCATGTTTCCTTCAGTGGCTGTCATTAACCACACCCAAAAATGAATCCAAAGAGAGAATAACTGTCGCTATCTGCCATAAAGGTAGCACCATCACCTTCTGAGTTACTGATGTCGAACCTTCTTCTTCTCAAACAAGTCTTGATCCATCAAGGAATTTCAGAGTGGGTTGAAATCAAGCTCAGAAAGTAATCTGCCATCAATGAGATCACTCATAGATATGTGCTTAAGTGGCTCTGGAACCTAAAACCCTTTCATTCAGGTAGCTATGGTACAAAGTATAAGACCAAATTGGAATACTTCTTGTAAAAATTGAGAGTATTTGCTCTGAAACCAGTCAAATGACTTCTTAATGATGATTGCAGCTAAATTTATGTATAACATAATGCTGACTCCTTGAAGTTAAAGTAATAGTCTGCTCCCTATGTCATGATTTTGAGCTGTTCTCTGTTTATGCTTACAGTGAAAAAAAGTTCTACAAGGGAGTGACAAAATATCTGAATGGCAGCATTATTTGAAAGGTGCACATCAAAACAAAAGCCATTAACAACATATGAACCCTGCAATGCTTTTGCCTTGTTGTTTTTCAAAAGACCTTTGCTCTAACCCTTATAAATAATTCCAACAAAGACACATGCTCTTTTAGTTTTTCAATACGCTTCTCATCTTTTCGCAAATCCAATGCTAAACTCTTGCCACTCCATCTAGCAAAGCACAGGAATAAGTTGTGTATGGAGACATGTTAACAGCATAAACCCTTAAACAGTGCAATTAGTGTACTAGTAAGCAGCCAGTAATGTGCCCTCTGGGCCAAGAAGACCAATGTCAGCCTGGGATGCATCAAGAAGAGTGTGGGCAGCAGGTCAAAGGTGGTTCTTTTTCCCCTATATTCTACCCTGGTGAGGCCTCATCTGGACTCCTGTGGCCAGTTCTGGGCTCCCCAGCTCAAGAGGGACAGGGAACTGCTGGAGAGAGGCCAGCACAGGGCCACCAAGATGATCAGGGGACGGTAGCATCTTCCTTTTGAGGAAAGGCTGTGGGAACTGGGGCTGTTTAGTGTGGAAAGAGGAGACTGAGGGGGGATCTCATTAACATTTACAAATATCTAAAGAGTGGATGTCAGGAGATTAAGACATCCTTCTTTTCTGCAGTAGCTAGCAGCAGGACAAGGGGTAATGGGATGAAGCTGGAACACAAAAAGTTCAATTGAAACATAAGAAAAAAACTGTTTCACTGTGAGGTGAGGGAGCCCTGGCCCAGGCTGCCCAGAGAGGTTGTGGAGTCTGTCTCCTTGGTGGTCTTCAAGACTCGCCTGGACACATTCCTGTGTGATCTGATCTAGGTGGGACCTGCTTCTGCAGGGGCGTTGGACTTGATGATCTCTAAAGGTCCCTTCCAACCCTGCCATTCTATGATTCTATGATTCTACTAACAGCTAAAACTTGTGTGTAATTTTTCATTTAATAGTGAGAAAGGTGTCTCAAGGTACCACAGTACAGGAATGCAAGGGGAAGCCTTTTGGTTGGAACCAAATTATGTTGCATAATTTCAGCTGCTGTTACCAAGTGTAACTCTTCCCACAGCATATTTTCCTTTGAATCATGGCTGACCTTCAGTCTGTCGATGCACTCTTTCTTCCACAAAAGCTCTTTTGTCTGTGTATGTTTGTGTTTGTGTCCCTTCTGCCCATTTCCTCCTCTCAGTGAAAGACAAGTGCTTGAATTTTTCTTGGTTTTGTTTGAGAACGACAATTTGATCGAAAGGGATTAAATAAATCTGCAAACGATAATATGAAGGCATTAATACAACTTTTTCTGCTCAAGAGGTTTGGCAGCCTTTATCTGCTGGCTTAAACTTAAACAATTACAGACTTCCAAACTAATTACAGCACAGAACATTATAGGATTTATGAAATTTGGCAGCTATCACTTAAAAAGGGGGAAGGAAAGGAAGGAAGAAAAGTTCATAACTATCCATTATGGAAAAGTCCTGAAAGTTACTCAGAACAGAAATAATACACTACTAGCAAAGCTCTGAGCATCTTGACTTCTAATGTGTACATTTTGTTCATTTTTCATGCCTCGAAAGCAAGTGCATGGAAAATGCTGTGCAGATCTGATGCCAGCAAAATGTCTTCCATACTATTTAATTTATAGCATCATTGTCTTAATTATATTAACTAATACACAGCCTGTAAATAAGTTGACAGTTGTCTAGTGAAAACCTTGCTGTAGTTTCCATCCTTTGCCAGACAGAGCTCTAGTCCTTGTTGCTGAAGATGGTTCACACCAGGGAAAACCATGGGGATGACTAAGGGATAGCAGATTGTTTATGCAGCAGACTGGAGAAGCTCAAGTGGCAACAGCATGTCCCAGTGCTTCTACAGATGTACTCACAGCTGAGATCACAGGTACTCAGGGATAGGTGATGACTGTCCATGGAAGGAGCCTCCATACTCTCCCTGGGCAGCCTGGGCCAGGGCTCCCCCACTGAAACAGGGAAATAGTTTTTTCTTATGTTTCAATGGAACTTTTTGTATTCCAGCTTCATCCCATCACCCCTTGTCTTGTTGCTAGGTACCATCGAAAAAAGTGCTGCCCCCACTCTTTAGATACTTATGAATATTGAGATCCCCCCTCAGTCTCCTCCAGACTAAACAGCCCCCAGTCCCTCAGCCTTTCCTCATAAGGAAGATGCTCTAGTGTGTTGTACTGGTTTCTGATCCTGTGAGGCTGCAATACTACAGGGTCTGGGAAGCTTTTCTGAACTGAAAGTGGAGACCTAGTTGTAAAACACGGCTACAGGAACAAAGGTTGAAGAAAAACCCTAAAAAATGATAGAGTGGGCAAGACACCATGGGATGACACATGTTTCCAGAATGAGGAGTTGTTTGAGACCTATGGAGTTCCTGTTCCTAAGTAGCATATTAGTAGTGTTTGGCATTGTGTCTATACCTTCCACTCAGGAAGATCTCCAATTGTAAGAAGATCCTTGTGAACTTTTTCTATCCTTAGGATAGTTGATGAACATTTTCTCTAGAAAGCATACTAATAAAGCAGATTCCTTTCTAGTACCAGCAAACCAATTCCTGCTCTGTGCTGGTGTTTCATTCCTTCTGAAGCAAAAGGATGGTACCCAGGGAAGGGAGAGCACATTTATCTTTTTAAGTAAGACCAGACTGCTGCTGAGGGAGGTGAAAACTACCACCACCTGCAACAGGGATTTTTTTGGGTTATTTACCTACTTGAATGCCTTAAGAGCCTGTCTGGAAAGCAATTTGTTTTAGTGAGTGCCATCACATTCTGTTGCATTACACTTGCAAGTTGGTTGGGCTAGTTGTGAGAAAATGGTTGGCATGGAAGAGGCCACATTTGCAAAGTACCAAGATGTCTGGGAGCCCAGCTACGTCCTACTTACAGTAATGTCCTGCAAAACACAGAGCAGCTTCAAGACTTATATTTAAGCTGCTTTTATTGTTCCAGTTCGGGCTATATACCAGCTAGGCACTATGTACATGTTGAGGTTTTTTTCCTATACTGTCATGTTTTTGCCAGATGTGATAGGTGGAAGTCAACAGGGTGGCAACTTATTCAGAGCAGACATGATCTGGCATGAACCAGGTTCTGTCCCATAGATTTTCTGTTGCCACCAGTCTGCACCGAGGCAAAAAAATGCCCATCACTTTTCAAAGCTGTCTAGTTCTGTTCACTCTTAATCACCAAACTTTAGGCATTAGCCTCACTTTTTTTCCCTTGATTAATTAAATGATCATCCCCTTTAAAGATTTATTTCCTTTTCTGAAAAAAATAAAAAATGGATGGCATTTTTTTAATGGAACCTTAAGATTTGATCAATGCCCACAAATGCTGTAAGAATACTGTAGGCAAAGCAACAACTTTTAAATTGATCTTTTTTCCTCTTTTCCTACATCCATCTCATTCCTCTATGGAGGGAGTCCACAGACAAAAACTTAAATCCAGGCTGAGGTGAATATAAAAGCAAGCCATGCTTTTAAAAATGCACCTGTAAGTTGATGATCAGCACTGTAACTGATCTGACATAGACACTCCAGTACTTTTTCCAGGGCAAAGTGACTTGAACTCTTGTTGTGTGCACACATACACATGTGTATATGCATAAATATAAACATGCCTACAGACACACATGCTTATAAACACAGATGAATTTTTAGTTTTCTAAGTAGTTTGCTAAAAAGCCACGACAGTTAAATAATGTAATCACAAAATCTTAAGGTTTGGAAGGGACCTTGAAAGATTGTAAAATCACGGAATGTTAAGGTTGGAAGGGACCTTTAAAGGTCATCTAGTCCAATCTCCCTGCAGAAGCAGGTCCCACCTAGATCAAGTCACACAGGAACGTGTCCAGGTGGGTCTTGAAGACCTCCAAGGAAGGAGCCTCCACACTCTCCCTGGGTAGCCTGGGCCAGGGCTTCCTCATCTGAATAGTGAAATAGTTTTTTCTTATGTTTCAATGGAAGTTTTTGTGTTGCAGCTTCATCCCATCACTCCTTGTCCTGTTGCTGGATACCATAGAAAAAAGTGCTGCCCCAACCTCTTGACACCCACCCTTTAGAAATTTGTCAATATTATTCAGACCCCCCTCAGTCTCCTCTTTCCAGACTAAACAGCCCCAATTCCCACAGTCTTTCCTCAGCAGGAAGATGCTCCAGTCCCCTGCTCATCTTGATGGCCCTGTGCTGGCCTCTCTCCAGCAGTTCCCTGTCCCTCTTGAGCTGGGGAGCCCAGAACTGGACACAGGACTCCAGATGAGGCCTCAGCAGGGCAGAGGAGAGAGGGAGCAGAACCTCCCTCAAAGAGGGAGGGATCATCTAGTCCAACCCCTCAAACCTATATGATTTGTGGTTGAGTAGCATAAATTTAGTCTGGCTAGACTGAGTCTGGTTTATTAAGGTTAATGGAAGTGAAGGTGGGTTTGGCTATATTTCAGCATGGTGCACACTCCAGCACATGCCATAGGAAACCACAGACCACCAGTGTGCTTGTATGTTGCTAATTTGTAATGAAGTATACTTCATTGAGTCTTGACTACAGCATGTGCAAACTAGGTTGGAGGTATTATGAGTAAAGATATCCATGTGTTTTTGTATCTGCAGAGCTGTTCTATGTATTCTGATATGATCCATAAGGGTATTTTGAAGGTGGGTGGGTCTAGATTCTTGCAAAATGCCATATATATGTTAAAAGAACATGAGCCTGTTCTTTTAGTGCTAGGGTTTACATTAAATAATGCTAAACCCCATGAAAAATACAGAGAATGCCTAGATACATCACACAGTTTACGTTCAACGAAGGCTCCTCATGAGTCTCCTGCTCTTTTTAGTCAACAATTTTCCTTCTGATCAACCTTACACTTTGCTTTTTGTACTGACAGCAGAGTGCTGATGAGATGTAATAGATAGATTTGCCATATCAGTCTAGGAAAACCTTTTTTCAGAGTGTCCAAGCCAGAATTGGCTGAAACACCAAATACAAGCATGATGCAGGTGGATCTCCTTTCCTTGCCACCCCAGCATGGAGTCTTTCTATTGGCCTATTTGTAAGGAAGATGGGAATTGGTGGGGTAGGGGTCATGCCTGCTAACTTTTCTGCTCTTGAGAAAACAGTATCCTGTCCTCCCTCGTGAGTGCCAGATCCAAATTCTTCAGTTCTAGATAGTCCAAGTTAGAATCTTAACTTGACACATGACAAACACTCCGAAACACAGATTGCTGAAGCCAAATATAGACATCTGGGAATCTGAAAAAAAAAAAAAAAAGCAAACCCAACCTTAGAGAGAACTAGACATGTGCTAGTGGCTTTAAGACAAATGTTAATAAAGGAAACAGAAACGTGATGATTGCTTCTCCTGGAGGACTGCAGGAATCAAGCCCAAACCTCAAAAAAAAGGTGCAAAAGTTTGGGAAAGGGAATGAAGCAGATGTCAGAATTTTTAGCAAAATTAAAACTTGAGAGAGTTGAAACCCTCACAAAGCAACATTCGTTCAGCTTTCTCTCAGTTTACACTGTAGGTGATATCATTTCTTGTTTGGTGTGATGGTAATTAGGTCCTTTCACATGGCTTACCTCAAACTCAGGGAAGCCAAGGGTAAGACACTTTATGGCATAGAGTCCTGTCAGGCAAGAGAAAGTGGGTGATAGCCAAGTATATGATGACTGGAGAAAGTCACTTTAACTGAGAGAAAAGATTTGCCAGTAACCCACTGCCAGGATTACATTTTTGATCTAGCTAGGAGAGGACTTTAAGAGATCTCAGCTCTTGAAAATGAAGCATATGCAACACAGAAATACCCTCTATTGTTTCCTGAGGATTGATGTTGACTGCTGCATGGAGTTAGTTTTGTTTCTCAATCCTGTTTTTAGGTACTCTATGTGATGTACATTAGTATTGGTTAGACAGCACACAGATTTGAAATGAATGGAGAAAAAAGCCCATGTGTAAAACTTCATCTATATAACATCTTCATGCAGTAGAGATGACAACCAAACTTTTAAAGCCAACTGATTAATATTAAGCTCCTGAAAACACACCCAGGCCTGTAAATAGGAAGTGGTGATGAGTATACTCTGTTAACTTCACAGAAAGAAAAGCTTAGGATTGGCTTTGTTTAAAACACATATCTCAGCTATCATTTCAGGTTACCTAATCAGACCAAGCTCGCAGCTCCAGGCTTCACAGGTCGTAATGATCTGTTGCAGGAAGAAGGGCAGAAGAACGGGAAGCAAACGAAGCTGGAGAAGAAATGAGAGAGTGAGGTAAAAAAAAACTGGACAAGAGCAAAAATGGTACCAAAAGGGGGGAAATTGCATGTTGGAGACTGTGAACCAGGAGGAGAAAGGAGAAACAGAAGAGCACAACCATGGATGATGAAAGAGACATTGGAGGAAAATGGATGGATTGCAATGAAGACAAGAGAAATAAATGACTGAAAAAAACCCACCCAGGGACTCTTGCCAGTCATGGACATCACAAAGCACTGACACAAGGGGAAATGGTTCTGAATCTGGAAGACAGTGAGAGCTGTGAGACTCTGCGTGGGATTTTGAGGAAGGGACCTTACTGACTTTTCTGAAAAGTGGGTCGCCATGGGTTTTAAATGTGGAAGAGCAGATATGAAAAGGCATTTTTGATCCCTGTCAGGAGATAAAAATTGGAAGAGGACTTGAAATGTACCATTCTGTATAAGGTGTCAAACAGCAGACAGGCAGAGAACAATTAAGACCGCACAAGTCTCTCCATCAGAGGCATACAATGGGAGTAGGTTTTTCTTTTTCCCCGGATGTCAGCCCAAGCACTCAGGCGAGACGAAGAGAATTTCTTCCACTTAAGAAATCCTTTGTTCGGGAAAGAGCTGTTCAGGCCTCTGTTCTCTCCCCAGCTAAATTGTGTGTACTTTTCATGGAGAAGACTTCACTTTCTGAGGAGAATTGGTAACCAAACAGCTTCTGGACAAAATGCACAGTGCAGCCAGTTCAGAGTATCTTCAGAGTCTGATGAGAAGGCTAAAGAATGAATAGAAACATTTTCTAATGAAAAAAAAAATAGGTTGATATTTATTCCTGCCAGAGTGATTTTTGTCCTGTGAGCCTTGCCAGGGCAGAATTCACATTTGCTTTCTACAAGGTGGATGCTCCTTCCTGTTGGTGTTTTTGTTGTTGTTGAATCGTGTCGATTGTATTCCCAACACAAGAAAACTGCATGTAAATCTATAGAAAAGCTGCCTGGGTCCTACATTGTGGAAGTGTAGATCATGCTGATGAAAACTAGACCATAATTCATAGAATTATAGAATCATAGAATGGTAGGGTTGGAAGGGACCTTTAGAAATCATCTAGTCCAAACCTCCTGCAGAAGCAAGTTCACCTAGATCAGGTGGCACAGGAACACATCCAGGCCTCCAAGGAAGGAGCCTCCACAAACCTTCTGGGCAGCCTGGACCAGGGCTCCCTCACCTCACAGTGAAAGAGTTTTTTCTTATGTTGCAGTGGAACTTTTTGTGCTCCCATCTTAATCCCGTTACCTCTTGTCCTGTTACTGGATACCATAGAAAAAAATGATGCCCCAACCTCCTAACACCCACCATTTATATATATTTTACTGTTAATAAAATCTCCCCTCAGTCTCCTCTTCTCTAGATTAAACAGCCCCAGTTCCCACAGCCTTTCCTCATTAGCTAGCAGCTATGCTGGTTTAGTTGGTTTTTATCCTGGTGTGCAACACTATTTTTTAAAAAAACACAGCAGAACCTTTCAGCAAAGAAGAGAAAGAGGCTTCACCACTACCAGCATTGATTCAGCCTTTGCCCACTGAGATTACAAGCTGTTGGATCGAGCAGAACTTACTTCTCTGTCCAGTTGTTTTCTTGTGTGCCATGAATACGTATGNGCGAGACGAAGAGAATTTCTTCCACTTAAGAAATCCTTTGTTCGGGAAAGAGCTGTTCAGGCCTCTGTTCTCTCCCCAGCTAAATTGTGTGTACTTTTCATGGAGAAGACTTCACTTTCTGAGGAGAATTGGTAACCAAACAGCTTCTGGACAAAATGCACAGTGCAGCCAGTTCAGAGTATCTTCAGAGTCTGATGAGAAGGCTAAAGAATGAATAGAAACATTTTCTAATGAAAAAAAAAAATAGGTTGATATTTATTCCTGCCAGAGTGATTTTTGTCCTGTGAGCCTTGCCAGGGCAGAATTCACATTTGCTTTCTACAAGGTGGATGCTCCTTCCTGTTGGTGTTTTTGTTGTTGTTGAATCGTGTTGATTGTATTCCCAACACAAGAAAACTGCATGTAAATCTATAGAAAAGCTGCCTGGGTCCTACATTGTGGAAGTGTAGATCATGCTGATGAAAACTAGACCATAATTCATAGAATTATAGAATCATAGAATGGTAGGGTTGGAAGGGACCTTTAGAAATCATCTAGTCCAAACCTCCTGCAGAAGCAAGTTCACCTAGATCAGGTGACACAGGAACACATCCAGGCCTCCAAGGAAGGAGCCTCCACAAACCTTCTGGGCAGCCTGGACCAGGGCTCCCTCACCTCACAGTGAAAGAGTTTTTTCTTATGTTGCAGTGGAACTTTTTGTGCTCCCATCTTAATCCCGTTACCTCTTGTCCTGTTACTGGATACCATAGAAAAAAATGATGCCCCAACCTCCTAACACCCACCATTTATATATATTTTACTGTTAATAAAATCTCCCCTCAGTCTCCTCTTCTCTAGATTAAACAGCCCCAGTTCCCACAGCCTTTCCTCATTAGCTAGCAGCTATGCTGGTTTAGTTGGTTTTTATCCTGGTGTGCAACACTATTTTTTAAAAAAACACAGCAGAACCTTTCAGCAAAGAAGAGAAAGAGGCTTCACCACTACCAGCATTGATTCAGCCTTTGCCCACTGAGATTACAAGCTGTTGGATCGAGCAGAACTTACTTCTCTGTCCAGTTGTTTTCTTGTGTGCCATGAATACGTATGCATATGTGCTTGCAAAAATGCTGGAATGTGTATAGATGTACATACAATGATGGAAACTTGGAACACAGACTTTATTTCCCAACCAATTGTACCAATTTAGTAAACTCTCTGGATTTTATTACCCTATTGATACTATAGCAAAGACATCAGGTCACCAATTGACACACTTATGTCTAAAACATTTAAAGGCTCATAAAATCATTGAAATGAATGTATGACTTCCCAGCTTGTCTGTATTACTTGAAATTTCTTCTTCATAAGGGTAGAAGAACTTCTGGATATAGTTTAGAATACAGAGGTACTGCAATCAGCTATCTTTCTGTTTTATTTTACTATGGGTGTGACACTGTTTAGTGTCAGTATTTACGTATAGTGCCCTGTTTGCACTTACAGTCCAAACTAGAAGTCTCACGATTGGATTTGACACCAGATCCCGCCCAGTGGAAGGAGAGAAGCCTGTCTGTGCCATCCTGTCAAGGCACCATGTAACTAAAATGCACGTTTGTGTGTAAATGCAGAAATGCTTAGGAGTCCATTCTGTCAACAATGTCTCCCTTATTGGATTACTGACTACTGGTAACACACCTTACACAAATCTGCATCTTAAGATCACTTGGAAATTTCACCTGTTGCATACAGTGGCCATTCACTTGTTAATGGCTGTTTCTCACCAGGCTCTTATTACATCTGTGCCCCATTGTCTGCCCTCACGTCCACTTCATTTTCAAGTGTAGTGTTAAACGCTGGTTCAATAGTGTGTGCTTTTAAATGGTTTGGTTCCTTGATACCCAAATAAAACACCTCTCTCTTCATGTGTGACCAGCAGAAGGAGATGAAAACTGTACCTTGTTGTCCCATCAGAATGTGGGCTGACAGGTTGATAGGTCACAGAGCAAAGCTTGGCTTTTCTTCGATGGGAAAAGAAAGAATAGGCTGTATTGACTGATAAGGAGGCTATGAATGCTTGGTAGGTGAAAGTGGAAGTTGTTTTAGCTTTTTTTGGACACTATCTCTAATTTAGAACTTCACTTTAGAGTGTGCATTCAAGCATCATGTGGCTATATTCATAAACACATCAAGTAGATTAAAAAACATTAACAATTAAGCAATTAGCTACAGAATTTGTATCTGCAAATGTTTTTTTGCTGCACATATTTGCCATTCTTTTCCTGGCACCCATTGCTTTGTATTCTGATATCTTTCCACGTCTTGAAACTGTCTCTTTCTAATCCTTCCTTATTTTCATTGTTTTAATACACGTTTTGTGTTATGACAGGGAAAACCCCTCAAATTCCGCATGAACTTATTTTTTTTCACCCCAAATCAGACTCCTGTTCCCATTGCTTCTTATTCCAAAAACTGCAAGGTGCACATAGGACAGGACTAAAAGTCCAGGTTTAAGCAGAATACATGTTGTCATCATTTTTTCTTTGACAATTAGGAATAGAGATTGGATGCAAAAACACCACCAAAAACAACGACCACAAAAACAAAACTGGAAAAGGAGAAGAAAAGCCAGAAAAGAATATCAAGTGTTTTGTATTCTCTTGTTATCTGCTACTACATTTGTACTGCGTATTTACTAAAGCCAGAGCAGCACTACCCAGTGCTTCTCATTTTAAAACAATCATTTATGGGTGTTAAAGTATGCCTGTGAAAGCAGAAGTGTACTGTGTCAATCAAAGCTAATCACTGGTACAGGCAAAGTGCTTTTGTTGGCCTCCATGCTCTAAGCCGCGCTTCCACATCTGTGTTTGAAGAGATTAGAGAGGTGCTTCATACAAGAACTGTATTAGTTAAAGCTGATCGACAGTATTTGGAATAAATCATGAAAAAGTTGAGTGCCAGAAGGAAAGGCATGGCAAGCGAGTCTGAAATGGACTAGGGCTAAATCCAGCTCCTTCCCACTTTCCCACTCTTCCCTCTCCCAGATATACTCCACAAGTATAAACATCCACACACTTGTTCTTCTGAGAGCAATAGTGGTTATCTTCCTTCAGCCACTTCCCAGCTAACGTGCAGCTGCGGAGCCAAACGTGCTTGAGCTTGTTTTTACTGAGATACATACTGTTTATTGGCTGAGGCATTGATATCATATTTGATGTGTTTATATCAGTCAGCACCGGCATAGGATGGGGAAATGGATGTTAAAGAAGAAAAGCTCTTGCAAACTGCTGTAGTTTGGAGCTGTGCTGCTCCCCCCACCTCAGTTTCCAGCAGCACTCTTGCCTCCTGAATGCCATACACTTTCAGATAAATTATGAGTGACAAGTATTTGAACCAATAAAGAGGGCACCATATTTTATATGCAGTAAATTTAATCCCAGATTGTGTTTCACCTCAGCGGTGTGACATGTTTATTGCTGCTGAAAGATGAAAGCACCAGGAGTTAGAGACAAGCGTCAGCAGTTCTAGTGGGCACCAGCAAAATGAAGATTTGACAGACTGGTGGCTGAGCCCGTGAAATGAAATGCCAGATCAAATTTTACCCAAAAAGGGGTCAGATGTACTGTCGTGCCCCCAGACTCTCAATACCAACTGAATAAATGACTCTGGTTCAACAAGCTGCCGAGGAAGGTGGTGTGCAATCCATAATTCACCGTGTCGTGGTTTAACCCCAGCTGGCAACTAAGCTCCACGCAGTCACTCACTCTCTCCCCTGTAGTGGGATGGGAGAAAGAATTGGAAGGGTAAAAGAGAGAAAGCTCAGGAGTTGATATAAAGACAACTCAATAAGTAAAGCAAAAGCCACGCTCACAAGCAAAGCAAAACAAATAACTCCTTCAACACTTCCCATGGGCAGGCAGGTGTTCAGCCATCTCCAGAAAAGCAGGGCTCCATCACAGTGACTTGGAAAGACAAACATCATTAGCCTGAACATCCTTCTCTTCCTTTTTCTTTCCCATGTCATCATGGCATCATGTGTTACGGAATATCCCTTTGGTCAGTTGGGGTCAGCTGTGTCCTCTCCTGACTCCTTGTGCAGCCCCAGCCTACTCACTGATGTGGTGAGCAGCAGAAAAGACTTTAATGCTGTGCAAGGACTGCTCAGCAATAAGGAAAACATCTCTGTGTTATCAACAATGTTTTCAGCACAAATCTAAAACTAGCCCCATAGTAGCTACTATGAAGAAAATCAACTCTATCCCACCCAAAACCAGCACGTGCTGCTAGAAGGCTATGATGCCTTTTATAATGCACTGATAACTGCTACTGCTAGAGCTGGCTTTGAGGATAAAATGGAATGAAGCAACTCTCTTGATTCGGAGAACTTTTGAGAAGTGTTATCTACCAACTTCCAAAATGTACTGTTTGGTCATCCTTTGTCACCTTTGTTCTACAGCTGGACTTGCAATTGCCCACATCAAGGCTGAAAATCAAGCAATAAGCTATAAAATTGTTCTATGAAATATGCATATATTTGAGACTTTTTTTTCTTGTGAGGTGGCCCAAATCTGAGCAAAAATCTTTTATCAATCAGCTATAAAATGATGTTTGGGCAGCATTTCTTTGGAGGCTGAAAATAATTAAGAGAAGCATCATGCCTGTTCATTCCAAGCCAACCTTTGCCACCTTTCATCATGTGTAGCAGCACTTACTCATGTGAGTTGTCCCACTGGGAATTCTTAGAAACTATTTGTTTGAGGGTTACTTAACATAAGTAAGGCTGGGGGAATTTGATCTAGTATTTGCATGCAACAAAGTATATCAGGGGCAACTTGTATGCAGATTTAATTGCATAATGCAAGACAGACATGTAGAGAATCTCTTGGCTTTAGGGAATCATGTCCACTCTAGACCTTGTGGTCAGTAAAACAATTTCTACTGGCTGTTTATCATTGCTAAGGGGCAAAGACACTGAAAGAAAATCTCTATCAGAGCTGATATTGGCAACACCATCTCCAAGATTCAGATAATGACAGAACATCAAATCTGCAGGTCAGCAAAGTAAACTCTCTGCCTCTTAAATCCATCCTGTACCTGCTGGGGAGACAAGATATATTTCAAGCTGCTGCTGCTGCTGCTTAGCAGTAGTGATGAAGTTTTGTCTTCACGTAACAGGAGACAGCTGTTCCAGATGTCTAGCTCATTCCTGGTTATAAATCTCTTAGATTCTAGACTGAAACTAGTCATGGGCAGTTTACAGATATTTGTTCTTGTGTCAGTCTTTTCAAAATAGCTTTAAACCCCTGTAAATAGCTTTTCACTCTCCCAGGTATTTAATAACTTGATGTGTATACAGCCAGTCACCCGGGCTTTGCTTTGCTAAACTTACTGAGATCTTAGATTTCCTTCCAATATGACAGACCCTGGGGTCCCTGGCCAGCATAGAATTTTTGTCACTACTCCAAATATATCAGCAATTGTACATACCCTGCAATTTGAGTCAAACTGAACACGGGTGAGTAGAGCTCTAAATAATATTTCAGTTAAGGACTTTAATGTTATATAAAGGTACCTACAGGTTTGAACTTCTGCCAGAAAGACATTGCTCAATCAGCCTGCTTTTGTGCTTGCCCCATGGCAACCCTGTGAAGCACCTGTACTCTGTGTACATCTTTCTGGTTTCCAACTGTCTGAACTCCCAGATGTTACCTGATGCTGTTGATATTTATATAAAGTGAATGACTGCCTTTTCAGTGGGTTTCCCCAGGGTGATGCTGACTTCTTCTTCTAGGTATTCCCCATCGCCATCTCCCATTGCTCCTTTGCACCCATTCAAAAGACTGGAGAGGATACTGGTAGTGTTTTAGTTGTCCCAGGCTCTTGTATGAGTAGAGGTGATTAGACCTAGAGGAACCCATCAGGCTTGAGGCTATTCCTACATTTCTGAGCCTCAGCAGTAGTTATTAGACCTAAGGAGACAAAAGCCAAGAGAGAACCTGGCGCTAATGCTACTGACTCTGATCATCATCCAAGCCCATTTCTCAGACACGTAAAAGCAAAGCATTTAAAAGACTTGTCTGAAAAGAAAGAAGCAGATGTGGCTCCCCATCACTCTAATGAAGTCCCTTGCTATGTGTTGTGCACTAAGGTCTGACTCTGCCTGCAAGTCACTTGGTGGATACTCAGATGTTTGCCTTCATCATCAGGTTTCCTGGATCCCTTGATCTGTTCACCACTTTCTACCTAGCATGGACTTGCAAATCTCTGCACAGATCCCACATCAGATCATCAACAGAAGGCAGGCTGAAGCCCTTGAGCTAATAGTATAGAGCTGAAGACAGGATTAAGGCAGGAATATACTGTTTATATAAACAAGGTAACATGCTACAAGGAACATCAGATATTTATTTATTGGGGATGTTTTCTTCATTTCTTGCAGATCAGTTTAACCCTGACTTCTGCTCATCTTGTCAGTCATTTGGAATTATCCCAGTGGCTGATGCTTAAAGAGTTATCATTTTGAATAAACAATACAGGTTTTACGAGTTTAGAGTTTGTTAAGCCACATTTTGTTTTAATCCAGTTGTAATAAAGTTAATGAACTACAATAATTGCTGCAATAAAATCCCATGCAGTGCATTGCGCAGAGAGTGCAAACACCACCAGCCCTTGGGCAGTGCTAACAACGTTCAGAGATTCCACGAAACACTTCAGCATCTTTCCTCCAAGAAGATTAAACAACAAAAAAAAAAACCCAAATGTATTCAGAAATTTAACAGATGACATTGCACCAGGTCTTCTTGTGGTTCAAACTAAAAACTTGACCATGAGTCAGTAATTCATGAGCCGAGCAAGTGCCTATAGAACCAGGTTTTACTGTGTGTGTGTGTGCTTCATGCCTATCTACATAGATACACATACCCATGTATCTGTGTCTTTAGCTGCATCAACTAGCGCATATATAAATGTTTTGAATTAGCTTCTTTGGTTTTGTCTTAAATGTAAATGACTGTTCATGCTGTGTTCTATAGGAACTGTCACACAGGGAGCAAGCATCTATTTACACTGAGGTAGTGTCTTCTCACTTCCAACTTCTATGATGTTATTGTTTTCCATACACAAGTGTTGCAGAAGCAATTCTTTGTTGAATGTCACCCAAAATCTCTCAAATTAAAAGCCCAAAGAAAAAAAAAAAAGCCAAATATTGATCTAACTCCTTATGCAACACTGTATTAGAGGTGGCTTATTTTCCCAGTTGTAAAGTTAGTGCATCACTGAAGCTTTTCTGCAGCAAATCTAAAGGTTTAACACTGAAGGACTCTCTGCAGCAGAATTCCCAATAAGGATGTTTGCCATTCTATTAATACAGACAAGGTCTGTGTTTTACTTTGGCATAATAACAAAATATATATTTTATCCTCTATAGAATCAAAGAAAGTATTATTACCAATCAAAGAAACAATTATTACTTTTTTTTTTAAGCATAAAGAGGATCTAGCAAAGCAAAATTAACGTGCCCAGGGATTTTTAATTGTAGGTTTTATTTATGAGTAGTTATTTCTACATAATAAGGTTTATTACATCTTTCTATAACTTTTATGTACTTGGAGTCTCAGAAACCATTGCCATATTTGATCCTGACATGCCCAGAAAATAGAAATCCTTTTATCTGAGTAAAGCAAGTTGAAATTCTTCTACATTCCTTCTTACAGTGACTTTCTAAATTACTTGTATTTGTATTGTATGGAAAATCTCCTGAAAGCAAATGAATTTGATTCTAGTTCTTTACAACCATTCCATAAGTTGATCAAGGCGAACTCGTGAAGTCCTGTAGACAATCAGATCTTGCTGCTGTATTTAAATAAAGCTTTTCTGTGAACTTGTCTGGAGTTTTGCGTGATTAATAAATCTGTGAAATACAGCTTTTACTAATTCTCTGTTTCAAATGTTATTTTAATATTTATGACCTGCTGAAGAGCAGCTCTGCAGAGAGAGACCTGAGAGTGCCAGCTGATAATTAACTGACCATGAGCCAGCAATGTGCCCTCGTGGCCAAGAAGGCCAATGGCAGCCTGGAATGCAGCAAGAAGAGTGTGGGCAGAAGGTCAAGGGAGGTTCTGCTCCCCTCTCTCCTCTGCCCTGCTGAGACATCATCTGGAGTCCTGTGTCCAGTTCTGGGCTCCCTAGCTCAAGAGCAACAGGGAACTGCTGGAAAGAGGCCAGCACAGGGACACCGAGAGGATTAGGGCACTGGAACATCTTCCTGTTGAGGAAAGGCTGCGGGAACTGGGGCTGTTTAGTCTGGAGAAGAGGAGATTGAGGAGTGACCTCATTAATATTGACAAATATCCAACGAGTGGGTGTCAAGAGGTTGGGGCATCCCTTTTTTCTATGGTATCCAGCAACAGGACAAGGAGTGATGGGATGAAGCTGCAACACAAAAAGTTCCATTGAAACATAAGAAAAAACTATTTCACTATTCAGATGAGGAAGCCCTGGCCCAGGCTGCCCAGGGAGAGTGTGGAGGCTCTTTCCTTGGAGGTCTTCAAGACCCACCTGGACATGTTTTTGTGTGACCTGATCTATGTGAACCTGCTTTTGCAGGGGGGGTTGGACTAGATGATCTCTAAAGGTCCCTTCCAACCCTACCATTCTCTGATTCTATGATTCTATGACTGCATTTTGCATGTGATCTGTGTTACTAAATAAATTAAAATTTCTTAACAAAAAGATGCAAATCAATACCACATATGTAAGAATTCAATTTTAAACCTTTTCATATATCTAATAATATCTACAAGCTTATCTCTATGTTTTAAATTATGTAATTGGTTGCAGAATTGAACTCTAACACTTGTTTTGGCTTAGATCAGATCATCGTGGAGATTAATAGAGCATCTTACTCTGCCAGACCCTCAACTAAGAAGAAACTGAAATGGATTCAGCCTTACATGATCTTACTGAATAGTTCATGCAGCTCAGACCATATAAAGTTTACATAATTTTAATATACATCAACCTTTTGGGAGGAAAAAGTAGAGCATCAAGAAAATGGATTCTGTGTCTAGCTCCTGCAGAGCTTCATTGTCAATTTGGGTAAATCCCTTGATTTTTCAGTGCCTCAGTTCCCCATGCATAAACTGAGGAATTAATATTAGCTCCTTTTACTGCCTTGTCTATTCATATACAACACCCCTTGGAGCAAGGATTGTCTCTTGCTGTATGTATTGCATTATTGAAGTGACACTGCATCCCTTCCCTTCATTTCTCTTTATGTTCATCTGAGTTAGCCTTTAAGGTTCTAAAAGTAAGCTCTATTTTATTAATTTCTGTAAAGTGGTTAGTGCTGTATAAATGAAGAATGATAAAAATAAAAGCAAGTAATAAATCATATTTAGCTATGAAAATACTTTATGACTGGAATTGCTGGTAATTTCAGCATTTCCCCAGTCCCTCTCTATAAAATTATCTCAATCTAAACTCTTCTGACAAACGTTCTTTCTTCATTCTAAACTCTATTTCAGATAATTTTGTTCAATAACCTTGAGTAATAAAAGTAGTTTGATCAGGCTACTTTTTTTTAAAAAAAACCTTTTAAAATGTGCTTGTCCTTTTTGTATTTTGGCAGGCCAGATCCTCAGCTGGAGCAAATCAAAATAGTCTGAAAGTCAATTTGTCAAAGTGTAAAGCTCTGAAGAGCAATATTGACCTGCAGGTACTGATTTATGCTGACTTGTATCTTCTGTCTTCCTTCACACCGTGGAAAGATCTTGGGCCAGGTCCATTCAAGTGAAGATCACAGAAAACTGTTAACATCAGAGCAGATCACACCCCTGTCATTCCTCCAGTTTCAAATGGGTTTGTCTTCTCAAAAAAAAACCTCTCATCTGTTTTTCCTTGTAAATTGTAATTTGTTTAAATTCTTAGAAGTTTCAGGTGATTTTGAACATTTACCTTGTTACGTAAGAATTGGAATTTTGAGGGAAAGAACTTTCCCACCCAAAAGTTTTGTTTGCCTAGAATCTGATCCTACATCTAAATCTCAAGTTTTGCCTAAATCTAGCAGAAAAAGAGTACATCAAACCTTTGTGTGCATTGACCTAGGTGTCAAAGAGTGTGCAGGTGTCATACAGTGATAGAGAACAGAATTCTTTTCAAATAGTCCTTCTAAGGTAACACACAACCAAGGTCTTTCCTGTTTGTGTCACAACTGAAGACTTTACAAGATTAGAAAATACCAGGGTAGATTTTCTGTGTATCTAGAGTACAGTCACACCCTTCCAGCAAGTAGAAGAGGCACGAAGATCTCTGATCTCGTTCACTGTGGTTAGGTTGACTCATGAGGAGATCTTCTATATAAGAAGACTCTTCCAAGCTGCCTCTGTGATCAGATGTTTTGGGGACTGAGACAAACCGTTTGTGATAGAGTATTTAAGTTTTTTGCTTGCAGAATCTCATGAGTAAATTAAGGAAGAATAGTAGCTGAAGAGAAAGGTAAGTGGTAATACAGAACATGACTGGGAAAAATGTTCCTGTAGTGCTTCGTGAAGGAACTTTAAAAGCCATAGAATCATTATTCCTAACTCATCTTTGAATTTAAATTGCACACTTAAGCAAACTTTGAACTGTACCACACAATAAACATAACAAGTAAACCTATGCTTTTAATAGTTAATCATCTGATGCATGACAAGTATCATTCTGAATTCTGTGTGAACTGATTCACAAAAATCATTCAGTAAATTAATGTGGTTTTGCAATATTATCAGCAAAACAGGCAAGCAGCCAAATGTCTAATGACAAATTGAAGAGTTTTGAGATGTGTCTGTCTCTGTGCAGTATCGAAATTGTTTTCAAAACAGAAGCACCCTGGAAAAAATTGATCAACACCACATGAACCGTAGCACTATTATGAAAATCCAATAAATAAGTAATGTGACTTATATGCAAATAAATTTATCTATCCTTCAACTTTGCCATCAAGCATTTTTTTTTTTGTTAGTGGCCCACTCCGACTCCCAGTGAAATAAATGACATTTACTTTGACTTTCCTTTAGCTTTCCTGCTACATCCAGCATTTATTCAGATCTGGTGTACTTTTTTTTAGGCAACATAAATACCACATTTATAAAGACCAAAAAGGAGCCTCTCTTAAGAGAGGGGAGCAATCTGTCAAAGCAGTGGTTATTGTCTGGAGCATTACCTGTCTTGCAGGTGCTATTCCCCTTCATTTATCTTGCAGCCTCGATCTGATGGATTGGGGATTATTGCTCTTTTGGCAATCAGATCCTGAACATGTCTCCTATTTAACTCTGGGCTGTAAAAAAAGGGAAAATTAAAAACCATTATGAGACCTCCATATAATTAATCTTCAGATGGCTTGAAGCTTAAGCATGTAATGTCCTCAGTATACCATCTACTATAACAAGTAACAGGAGGAGGGAAAAAAAAAAGAGGCGACATATCAATACACTTCACCCGAGTGAAGAAATTCCAGTTGTAGCATTAAATATAAATACAATAGTGTGTTGGCATAATGTAGTAAGGTTCCTGTACTATTAAAGGCTTTGTTCTAAAGCGTATCTGTGTACACAATGAGATGATGAACGCAGTGCATCACATAGCTAAATTTAATATATGCAGGGGTATGATGTTTGCGATGCATGCATTTCAGCAGGTCCCATTAGTGAGCCTTTCCCCTCCAGTGAAAACAGAATGAACCACAGCCCCTTCTGGTTTGCATAAAGCAAACAAAATTAGATTTGCTTTGCTGAATTGAAACCCGCTTGGGATTGTGAGCCTCTCTCGGGGACAAATTACTTCAAACAATCCCTTTGTACCATAACAAAATCAAAAAATTCAGGCCAATCAACATGGCTCAAAACCCTTAACACAAGAATTAATAATACAACCTAGCCTATTTTTATTGCTTCTGAGCTACAGATCCTTGTTTTAATATAATTACACTTATTTGTGGTCCACATGTTAAATAAGCTTGCATATGTTAACTAATGTGACATAAAACAACTTTTATAATTTCACTATTGCAACCAGTTTTGTTCCCCCTAGAGTAACATCCCTAACACAGGACAAGCTAAACTTTAATTGCATTAAATTAAATCTAGATTATGGTATTTTCTTTTTTTTTTTTGGCCTATATAGAGAGAATAGTGGAAGTTTCTGAAGTTAAAGACGTCCAAAATATCCCATTTAAATCCCAAATGTGAGTCATGTTTCCTGATGGGTGTCCAAATCCAGCCCTTTCCTTCAAAGAAATAACTTACTTTCTCTAGCAGAGAAGGCTCATTTAAGGCAGAATAGTGTTTTCCCTGCTTACTAACATAATACCTTTACCCTCCATCCAAGTCATGAGCACGGTGTCCCTGCACTCCACGTTTCACTTCAAACTAAACTGATTTTTTCCAATTTTTCCAGCTGTTTTCTTTTTAGACTACAAGACTTTGAGCATTGCGACTGCTGAAGATGAAAACACGCTGTAAATTAAGGCAGAGATGTTATTTGCTCTCTTCGTTGGACACACCCAAAACCAAACCGTGGGGAAGTATGTTTGTCTTTTCTGTTTTCATCAATATTTGATCTATTGCTCCAGACAGTATTATTTCTTAACATTTTTCAAACTCCAACCTTGGTGTTGCACGATATTATTTTAAATACAACAAAATAATGGCAAGCATAACCAGCTCTGATTTTCCATCTTAGGGTAATACAAGATTATGGACAAAAAAGCAGGAGGTCACTTTTATTACTTTCTAATAAGGCTTTACCTTATATGAGGCTATAAGCAATATATCAAGATGTCACTTTGTGCCTCCTAATATGACATTGTGGTGATGGAAGGAACCAAGGAGTTAGCACAATTTTCTGAAGTATTCTCCCCAGAAGCATGTTTCTGCAATGCACAGTCTCAAGCACTTGGAAAGGAAAATGCTGACACAGGGCAGAATTATACCCTGACTCATAGTCCATGTAACCCAACTGATGGATGCATAACGTATCAATCAAGACAGTTCTGCTCCTGGAATATATATTTACTTTGCCAAAAACAAAAACAACCTTTGCTCAATTTAACCTGAAAAATTAAGCCTCGAGACACACACAGAAGAAATACAAGGTTGGGGAGAGTAAGCAGTGATATAGCCAGGGGAACGTTGGAATGAACATTTGCATTTGAAAACGGTGCCAAGAGACTGACACACAGCAAAACATATAGGGAGCACCTTAACCATGCCCTGTAGTATCACTGTGCACGCAGCCAGGACTGTCAGATAATAACATTTCTGATCTCAGTAAAGCTGAAGATGATTTCTAAAGATGGATTTGCTGTTTTCCTTCTCTTTCCATCTTTCATGTTGTTGCGAAGTGGACTTAGCTGGACTATGTCCTCTAATTCTTTTTCCTGTAACTCTGAATTCCTTAGGAGTAGAATCAATGCGCTGACATCTCTGCTTTCAATTGATATTTTATTTGTAAGAGATAACAGCTCATGAAGTCCCTCATTTGGCTCCAGATAAACAGATGAAGTTTTGCAGTAAGTTTTAAATAAGTTGGAAGGAATGTGGTCTCCAGAGGAAGGTCAAATGGTGATATGCCAGACATTAGATGACTCAATGAGAAACATTAAGTGGGAAGAAATTATACCCACCAGGACAGAATAAGGAGTAATAGAGATTGGTCGAGCTCCATATTTTAGACAGATTTAGGTACTTAAAACAGGCCTGCCTTTTAACTTCCTTATTTGAAAGTGGTTATGGCACAATCAGTTTCATTTTTAGACACTGGTAGGTTTGTTGGGCTGAATCACCAATCCACAGGACATATGGAAGTTTCTGTAAAGTGAAATTCCACACGGTTTACTAAATCGAGTGGGTCAAAAGCAGAGGCAAGGAAAGGGCATCTCCAGTAAGAGCAGCAGGCACAAATGGTGCAAGTATGAAGGAGAAGCAACTAATGTGAAGGAAGCCTTTAACACAAGGGAGAAAGTGGGCTGACTTCACTATCTGCCCGACTATGAAGTGGTCATCTGATCTGAAGGCTAATATTAAAAGTACAAAACAACTGTGTATTTTCTGGATCGTTTCTTCCCCACTGCTTTCTATCTAGTGCTGTTGTGTGTCAATCTAGATCCTGCAGTTACAGACAGCCCATAAAAGCCTCAGAGTTATGATATGTTTTGTGTGAACATCCCTTCTGAGTGCAACTGCACAGATGCGTGAATGAACAGTAACTCTACAACGTGTTTAAATACCAGTAAAAAATCAACGTCTAAGGAAACTTGCTGTGTGGCATAACAAGACCTGATATGTTGTCATGTCTGAAATGCTGTTCTTATTTGTGCAGTACTGTTCTCTTAAACCTCTGTTGCACCATGCAGCCACTGCATGTCACTATTAAGACAGAGCAATAGAGAAAGAATTCAGAAGGATTTATAAATTTCTTCTAGTGGGGATGGATGCTACTATCAGCCAGATAAAATCTGTCCCTTACATACATATTCATTTCTTATTTAAACCCGAAACAGTGAAAGTGCTCAAAAGAGTTCACAGTCCAACTCTGTGCTACACAATTTAGATTGTGTGGGGTTTTCCATGCATTTGTTATGTATTTAAGTGTGTGTTAAACCATTAGATCCCAAGAAAATCATAGTCATTCATGATTCATTGAGTCATTCATATCTGAAAGTTGTGCCCTAGTGCCAGTGTATTTTCTTGGGTTGAGATATGTTCCTCCTACAAAATATATAAAGTATTATCCATGGGCAATTACCCACTTCTACCCATATTTCAGAGGAAGCACTTTTAGCAATATAAATTATTCATATTATATAAAGCAGCATACAAGTGGTGTACTCTGTCAGAAATTCAGCCTTTTTTGTTGTGGGATTTTTGGAGTTTTAATTTATTTCTTATTCAATCTTCAAATCCACACGATAACAGTTTGCTTCAGCGTTCTGGGCTCCTTAGGTGTGCAGATTTCCAACTGGTATAAAGGAAAATACATATGTCGGTACAGTAGATCAATGTAATTAAGAACTATAGAGCAAATCTGAGAGGAAATTTTGGCCTTGTAGGGATATATCATACTTTCAAAGGCAAGTGAGGTTAATTAAATTTCTATAATTAAATCAATTATTGGTACTAAAGTATTTCTTAAACTATAGGAGCTGGAGAGGCTTCTTGTCTCCATGTTTGTGTGCATCCCTTCCTGCTGCGGTCTGGCTCTGTGCTAAGACCCAGGTCTGTGCTGTCTCTCCTTGCTTCTTTTCCCATTGCACTGAGGAGAAAAGCAGGACTTGTTCTGGAGGGGAGGCTGGTTCCTGATATGGAGAACTGGGCTATCAGAACCCTGCCTTCTGTCAGTTCACACCTGCTGCACAAATACAATGACAAAATCAATGCAAGCGTGGCTCCTCTGTGCTCTGTTGGACAAATATGGATTAAAACCATCCCCACTGTGAAACGCTTATGCTCACACCCTAGATAGTACACAACGCAATGATATTTGATTGCCCTCAGAAGCTGGCTTATATTTTGCCACCTTTGACCCCAATTTACCTTTTCACAGTCACTTTGCTATGAATTGTTTTAACAAGTGCTCATGGAGCAACGACGGTGATCCTTAACTGTACTTTCCCGAAGGAAGCTAGGCATCAACATTGCAAGGGCTGCTCTAACAATTGTATTCATTCACTGCCTCCCCATGAAAACCTTGATACTGATCTTATAAATAGTTCCTGCTAATGCATTTTTGGGTGAAACGCTGCCAGGTTTTAGTGATGCAAATGAAGATGACTGTAAAATTGGTACTGAGCGATTTTGTTACATGTAAATTCACAGTGCTGGGTAGTGTCATTCTGCTCCTTGCCGTATGTTCAAGCTAACAGGCAGAACCACGCTCATTTGTATAATGTTAATATCTTCCTGCTTAACTTTTATCACACTCTGCACAAATGAACGTGGGATCCTAATAATCAGGCCAGCTATTAAAGAATTCTGCGATATGTTCCAAAATGAAGTGTGTAACGCCTATTGGGTTCACACAATAATTACAGCCTGGCTGCCGTCTGCTCTTCTCATCACAGTGACACCTGCTAACAAATATGTTGCTAACTGTGTTTGCAGCATTACAAATAGGTAGGAGCTCATTGGCTGCTGCGGGGCGAGGGCGCTTGGCCTGTGCGCTCACCAGTGGAAGGTGATTTAGCGAGACCGCTTTGATGATCTGCTTTTCACAGTGTGACGCTGTGCTTTGCACCTTCGAGTTCCCAGGTACGGTGTCACAGAGCAGATACTTCTCTTTTCACCTCTCCCTTTTCCTGCTATAAGTATCCTTTTGTGGTTGCAGGGATTTTTTTGGTTTATTGGCTGAGAAAATCAGTTGAACAATTTGGGAAGCTGAGGGACAAAACCTTCCTTTTGTATCAATCTGTGTGCATGAGAGAAAGAGAGAGTATATGTGTGTGTGTGTCAGAGACAGAGAAAGAGATTCCGTCTTTACCACTGCAGCTTTATGTATACAGTCTTCAGCTAAATGTGGACTCACATTCAATAAAACTATCATGTCATAGAATCACAGAATGGCAGGGTTGGAAGGGACCTTTAGAGATCATTCAGTCCAATCCCCCTGCAGAAGCTGGTCCACCTAGATCAGGTCACACAGGAACGTGTCCCGGTGAGTCTTGAAGACCTCCAAGGAAGGAGACTCCACAAACCCTCTGGGCAGCTTGTTCTTTTCAGAAATAATGGCCCAACTTTTCTGGTAAAATTCTGATGACCTGAAACGTGTTTCTGCAAATACTCTTAGATAGTGAAAAAGACAATTGTAAAAACTGGTGAAATAAATTCATGACACATTAAAAGCATGATGTCCAGTTTCATACAATGCACAGGGGTATCTCTGTCCCTTACCCCACTGTAAACAGCCTAAAATTTGTATTCATGCTTCAATGTTAAATTGGAGAAACAAACTATTCCGATATTGTTTTACCCTCTCTATTAGTTATTTGTTTACAAATGCCTGATTTAAATTTCAAATACAGAACCATAACTCAACAGGTAATAGTAACCTCATTAAGCACCATCTTCATGTCCCTTGCTACACTTCAGACAGTCAGTGATTAAATACCCACAATGAGCATACTCAGTTAAATAGCTCTTATACAGCCCTAGGACATACGTTGGCTTCCTCACTACTTCTGTTTGATTACTAGAAACAACAAACTTTCTCATATTCAGGCTTTTAGGTCTTTATATTGGGTTTGAGTGGCAAGGTGTTGGTGACGGGGGGCTACAGGGGTGGCTTCTAGGAGGAGTTGCTAGGAGCTTCCCCTCCCTATATCTGACAGAGCTCATGTCAGCTGATTCCAAGGCAGACATGCTGCTGGCCAAGGCTGAGCCCATTAGTGACGGTGGTAATACCTTTGTGATAGCAACAACTCTGCAGACACCAAGGTCAGTGCAGAATCAGTGGGGGAAGTGCTGCAGGTGCTAGAGCAAGGTTCCCCTGCAGCCTGTGGTGCAGCCTATGGTGAGGCAGCTGTGCCCCTGCAGCCCATGGAGGCCACAGGGGAGCAGAGATCCACCTGCAGCCCAGAGCAGGTGGATGCCCAAAGGAGGCTGTGACTCTGTGGGAAGCCCATGCTGGAACAGGCTCCTGGCAGGACCTGTGGACAGAAAGGAACCCACACCAGATCAGGTTTGCTGTCAGGACTTGTCAGCCCACGGGGACCCATGCTGGAGCAGTCTGTTCCTGAAGGACTGCATCCCATGGAAAGGACCCACACTGCAGCAGCTTATGGAAGACTGTATCTTGTGGGAGGGACCCCAAACTGGAGCAGGGAAAGTGTGAGGAGTCCTCCCCCTGAGGAAGAAAGTGTAGCAGAAAATGAACTGACTGACCATAACCTCCATTGTCTTTCCACCTGTGCCACTGGCAGGGGAGGGACGTAGAGACCTGGGAAGAAGGGAGGGGTGTCAAGACGGTGTTTTAAGATTTAGCTTTTATTTCTCATTCTCTTTCTCCGTTTAGATTAGCGAGAATTAAACTAATTTTCCCAAAATTGAATCTGTTTTACCCATGATGGTAATTGCTGAATAATCTCTCCCTGTCTTCATCTTGCCCCTGAAGCCTTTTGACGTATTTTTCTCTCCCCTGTCCAGCTGAGGAGGGGGAATGATGGAGCAGCTTTGGTAGGCACTTGGCACTCAGCCAAGGTCAAACCACCACAAACTTCCAAATGTATTATGTATGAAAATTAAATTTGCAGAATGAATATTAAATGCACACTTATAAATGGGATGGGAATGGGTTATTTTAGAAAGGGAGGGACTGTCTGATATCAGGATGAAGACAGATTGTTAAAAATGATGAAAAGTTACTTCCAATCCTTTCAGTTTTCATAGAAGCATAGAATCATTTTACCTGGAAAAGATCTTTAAGGTCAAGTCTTAAACTCACTCACCTCACACTTCCAGGCTCATCACTAAACTAAATCGTGTCCCTCAGCACCTCATCTGTGTGTCTGTTGCACATCTCCAGGGATGGTGACTGTACCACCTCTCTGGGCAGCCCCTTGCAATACTTCACAACCCCCTGGGTGAAAAAGTTCTTCCCAATGTCCAATCTAAACCTCCCCAGCACAACTTGAGCCCACTTCCTCATTTCCTATCATTCATTACTGGAGAGGAGAGATCAAATCCCAACTTAGTACAACCCGCTTTGAGACAGTAGTATAGAGTGATCATGTCTCCTCTCACCCTTCTCTTCTCTGGGCAGCTTTTAATAGGTTTCCTAACAATGCTTCTGAAAGTGGGAAAGTTCAAATGAATACACAAGGTTAGATAAATTGCATATTCAGCAGGCTGCCAAGGTGTCCAAAATGGGAAACTATGAAATCACAGTGCTTTTTCTGAGAAACTACATTGTCCTTATAATGTAAGTTTGGTGATTTGGACACAGAATGGTATGAGGAAACAGATGAGAGTTCAATACAAAGAAAATCTGCAACATACTGATGTAGATGGTTAATTTATGAACAGTTTGAACTCAAAGTAACTTTCAATTAGGTCAAGTCCTTCAAGGTTTGTCTTGCCAATAACTAGAAGCTTGAACTTTTGTAGTGTGAGTATTTTAAAGTATAATTCAAGATATTTTAATGTAAGATGTAAAAGTTGTCCTCGTCCTGACTCCACTGTCACTGAATCTTCACAATTCCTCTAAATTCTGAATGTTAGGGGAAAAAAAGAAAAATGAGAAGGACTCTACATTCACTTTTTCATCTCAGAGTGAGTCTGTGTCCTACCTATTTGTGTGTTATGCCTTGAAGTGATGATTCTGAAGGGTACATTAAGCCTTCTGTAAGACTTCCCAAGCCTACTCTTTTTGTATGATGCTCTCCTTGTTAAGGAGATTGATGAACACTTTGAGGGTGATAAAGATAGAACAGAATCATGGTCATTGTTTTTCCTAAGGATCATCTCTTTATTAGAGATTTTTGAACTTGTTTTATGCTTTCGAAACATTAAATTTTCCCATGTATGTTTTATATTTCAAAGAAGTTTCAAGTCACAGTCACTGTGAAAAACAGATGAACTACCAAGGAGTGCCAAACACTATAAATGGGATTTGCTTCTCTCTTGCCTTCCAAATAAGGATCATGTAATAAGACCAAAAGTGTGAGCAGAGTCCTCCACACGTCAGACTCTTGTGAAAGAACTTGTGCAAGGAGGACGTAAACAAGTCCCAGAGGCTCAGTTTTCTCATTAAACAGGTGTAATGGGTCTTTGAACTCTCTGAGCTCTCCACCACTTTCTTCCATCTTTTACTGAGGAAAGGAGAGCGTTCTCTTCTGCCACTACCTGCTGTTTTCTTACATTATTTTATACTCTGTCCTACATCTAGCCATGCCAAAGGAGAAACTGGAAAACTAAAAGGTAAAAATATCTAAAGCATTCTCAAATCTAGTGCTACTCAGGACCAGTACTTACTTTCTTAGTCAATCATTCTAACATTCATAAGGTAAGGTGGGAATGACAGATGGTGGCATGTCTCACACTAATTTTAGGTCTGCAGATAGATTGTCTGCTCAGTTTCTCTTCTGGCTTGGACGGGACCAGGAATAACCATTCTCTCAGTCATTGTGTCCAGAAGTTTAGGATGCTTCCAAAGAATTAGATGTTAGTAGAGCCTTGTTCCCAGTACCCAGAGACGCATAAAATCTCATAGATGTGTAAAAGGCTTAGTGTTGATCCTGATATATAAACTATATTTTATTGAGTAGCATTTTTCATCTATTTGAACTATTTAAGTGAACTTTCTATGATACTAAATGACATTCTTATGACACCTCACTTTATGAATATTCTAATTTAACCAGACTGATTTGTAATTGTTTCCATTTAACTGAACGAGTTAAGATTAAACACATCAAACGAGGAAACTAAAACCAACTAAACAGCTTGAGATGTAGAAAACTCAGGATGGATGTTTAAATCCAAGGGAACAATTGGTTCCTTAATCTTACAATTTGCACTTGATTCTTTATTTTTTTTTCTTCCAAAGGAATTCCTAAAGGGTTTAAATTTTGTTTGAGGATTTAAGTGATTTAAATTCACACTCAACAGGAGACTGAACGACACAGTGATTGTTGTTGGAGCTTGCAGTCTATCACCTCCATGGCACTGGCTTTATCCATCTTTCTAGGTGCTTATATATGTCCATAATAGTAGAATCTGTTAGTTCAAATCAAACACAGAACAGATTGGATTATGCAATGGGCTAATCGGAGGTGTATGGCAGTCAGAACTAAGAAAAAAATACATCAACGCTTGCCAACAGTTTTCACCCACTAGAATGTGAGACAGCTCAGCTATTTCACGTTGAAAGCATAGGTAAAGAGACAAAACCAATGTCAGACAGCATGGTGGGAAACTGTTAGCAAGTGAGGGCTTGTTAATGGAAGCAACTCTGAGGCATGGCTTAGTGGTTCAAAACTCTGTGTCCACATCAAACAGCCCCCCTTACCTCTTCTTCAGGGATACTAATTGGGAAGCTCAGCAAAGACTCCAAGGGTTGAATGAATGTGAAGACTGAAAAATGTGTTCATCTTTGAGGTACCACAAGTCAGCCAGGGTTGAGACATGTCGAGAACATAGCTCTTGGAGAAATGCACTGCCTGCAACATATCTGTGATTTGGATAAATTGAGGAGTGCAGTCCAATATCATGCCAATCCAGTTTGGATTTCCAAGGCTGGAATCAATTTTAGAAGACAAAAATTCATTGCTGTAAGTTACAGTAAAACATCAGGTTAATATGATACAAACCATTTATTTTTACTTTTCTAATCTACCTAAATGCAGAGAGTACCTTGAGTACTTTTATCTTCATTTTGACATCCTGAAAATAAGCTCTTCCTCTGAGTATAATATTCTTTTATAATTACAGATACAGCATTGTCTTTAGGAACAAAAGCATGTTTGTCAACAATGGCTGCCTACATGCTACTGAGTTGTTTCACCTCAGCTACTGTTGCTAAAAATATTTAGATTTCACTCTTTATACAACTCATTCTGATAAAATCAAAGTAAAGTATTTTGGTACCAGATTTTGAAGGCTTTGTATTGTAAGAGTTATTTAAAACAGGACTTTTCTTTTCTGAAGGATTCTATAGATGCAATTTATCATTTAAAAACAAACATCAGATTTGCTCAGGTAGTTCAGGTTTGGGTTTTTTTTTTTTATTTATTCATCAGGAGTTTTGAAATGCTGTTCCAGAAAATGAAAAGGAATGTCCTCTATTATATTGAGCCATTTAGCTGAATGTGCCTCTCAAATCTGTTACCCCAGTGCTTAGCATCCTCATTTCACAATCTTGCAATTAAATCATGACCTTTCCCACACGACACAGTTGTTGTCTTTAATAATCTCTTTTTTTTTTTTTTTTTTTAAGACTCATGACTCAAATGTCATCTCAAGTCTTATTTCCCATTCCTTCTCTGTAATTTGGCAAACAAGACTAGAACCCAGAAAAGGTTATCCATTACCAGTTATATCTTTTACCTCGGAACCATCTTACCTTGGCAAGTAGCTGACAATTCACCGGATCTTTTCCACCTCCGACTTCTAAAGTGTATTAGTGTTTAGATCCTGTAAATCAACTGCAATAGAAAGAATCTCTTTCTAATTAATGGCCTGGATGTGTGTCTGATACATTGAAATGTAAAAAGTGCTCCATCTCATCATGTTCTTTCTGAATGTGTGATTTTGTATGCTAGTTTAGGAACACAAATATCTGACTCAGCTTTTTATTTCCTAACCATGCATGAAGAGCAAAGCACAGCTGTGTCAGAGAGATCTCACATTAAGAAGTGCCATACAGTCACAGCAATCTTTCTCCTTCCCTAGTCCTCTAGGGAAATTAAGCTGTTCTTTTGGGGAGCTTATTTCTTCTCTGGTACTGAATCTGCTATATTGATTGGGATTTGGTGGGATGTGGGAGAGAGAAGGCTTTTAGAGCACCATTGCTTCACTCCAGCTGTGCCTTGCTGAGCAGAATCTAAACAGAGTAAATAGTGACACTAGGTACTTGCTCTTATTAAAACTGAAACAATTGTTTCCCTAATCAAAAGGGTGCTCACATATTTTGTGAGAAAAGTCAACTTCTTTCATTCTTTCTGTGCTCATTTGAGTCTTATATTCGACTCCAAATCATCAGCTACCCAGTCTCATGAATTTACCATAAGATTGATGGAAGTGATTCTCGTCCTCTGCTCCACTCTCATGAGAACCCCCAGCTGGAGTTCAGCTCTAGGTGCCCCAACATGGGGACAAAGATCTGTTGGAGTGAGTCCAGTGAAGGGCCAAAAACATGGTCAGAGGGCTGGAGCACCTCTCTTGGGAAGACAGGCTAAGATTTGGGGTTACTCAGCCTGGAGAAGAGAAGGCTCTGGGGACACCTTATTGTGGCCTTTCAATACTTAAAAGTGACTTGTAAAAAAGATGGAGACAAAGTTTTGATCAGAGTCTGTTGTGATAGGACAAGGGGAAGCGGTTTGAAACTAAAAAAGGGTATGTTTAGATTAGATATCCAAAAAGAATTTGTTTACAATGAAGTGGTTGAAACACTGGCACAGGCTGCTCAGAGAGGTGGCAGATACCCTATCCCTGGAAGTGTTCAAAGTCAGATTGGACAGAGCTCTGAGCAACCTAATGTAGTTAAAAGTGTCTCTGCTTCTTGCAGGGAGTTTGGACTAAATGGACTTTAAAGGTTCCTTCTAATCCAAACTCTTCTATGGTTCTATGGTTCTTTACTGAATCATAGAACCACTATAAGTGGAGTTGGTTGAATTCAGCAGGTTCTTGCATGAAGTCTTAATGTTGTCCCTGACATCCTCTTGAGGAATTTTGGCCACAATGATATACCTATTTTAAAGCTCAGTCTTTAACACGTTAAACAATGCATGATACTGACTACTAAGCTAGTCGTAAACAAATCAAGGTTAAAAGAAAACTAATGGGACAAAAGTGAGCAGTTAAAGGAACAACTCAGTACAGACCAGCATGAAGAGCTCATACAGTTCAAATGCAGACCTGAGCTCTGTGTACATGTTAGAACACAGGCTTTGCATTTTGATTCTTCCCATTTTGTAGAAAAATAAACAGAACAAACAAAAATCAATAAAACAGAACTTAGGAGCCATATTGCCAAAAATGTCAGGGACTGGTGTGCTGGTAACATGACTTTATGACATCAATATTATCTTTGTAACGCTTTTGGCCATATGACCTTACAACATACTTGTGTGTATACCTCACTAATACATACTCCTATCTTCTAAGCCAGACGTGGGCTGGAAATGCTTATATGTCATAACACAGGGTGTGAAAGGCAAAGTAGATTCAGTTCCTGGTGGTGTTCTATACAAGCATGAGTTAAAGGACTTTGCACTAGTGGAGAAGGAGAGGCAATATGGGATCTATCTACCCAAGAGCATCTCAGTGAACATTAGTTATCATAAGATAATCTCTCTTCTTCCAGCAGTGGTTTACCTGGATCCCTCTGTAGGCAATCTCAAAGGAAGACAGGCAGTAAAGAGTTGGTCTAATTAATAGCACCAGGCAACCTCACCTGGAAGTTCATATCCTGAAGCAATGTCTGGTGAGCATCTGAACTGAACTCCAAGTAGTTGCCCTGCACAGTGCAGAAGTAGGGATTCCCCTAAAACACCCTACAGATGTTGCCTGAGCCTGAGTAAAGTGAGCCCTAATTGAGAGAGGAGGGACAGTTTGTTTAATGCATGTGAGACCCTCATACAATTTGAAACCCCTTTGAAAGCCTCTGGGAAGAAAAAATAAAAAAAAAAAAATCCCCCTGGATTTATTACCAAAAGCTACAAAAAGCCTGAGAGATTTTCCAAATGGCTTTGTTCTAGAAAGATGAAAAGACACAGTTCTAAGAACATCGAGTGTATGAAGTTTAGTCTCTGTGGGAGAGTCATGAAGCTTGGGAAAAATACTGGTAAATGTATAAACTTATTTGAATAAAAACCTGAAACAATTTTAACAAAAAAAAAAAAAGAGAAAAATTTGGACCTTAGGGAATAAACTGATGAGGGACCTACCAAAGTCTGTATTTTGCACATTCTGCAAGATGAAGTGATAACTACCACAAGCGTGGTTTTTTTTGAGGTGATGAAATGATAAGTTCAGAAAGAGGGAGAACACTACAGTATTAAATTCCAGATAGAACAGATAAAAAGATGTGAATTTATAAAGAGAAATTTGAATATGGTGAAGTGTGAAAGATCTTAAGCTGCAGAAATTTGTGTGGACAGCAGAGAAAATACAAACTGAGGAGCATTTCTCAGTTCTGTCAGCTTGTTTACTCCTGCCTTCTACACTTGAACATGAGAGCTATGTATGCTTTATCATATAACTTGTCAATATTTTGTGGAATTAAAGTAGTAAAGAGAATAAGACAAAAGAAAATTAAGTTCCATTCTTACCTCTGCAGAGTAGCTTTGGAAAAGTTACTTTAATGTCATATGCTTTGGTCTCCAAATGTGTAATAGGAAGCTAATAACAACGATCTTTTTGTAGGAAGTGTTTCAAGACCTCCAAATAAAAAGGGCAATGTTAAAGCATGACATCATCATCATTATTATTAATATTAATTATTACTATTGTTATTGCTATTATTACTTGAACTGATTGAGATATTTCAGAGATAGTACTGAGTTATTTGACAGAACAAAAGAACAGAAGACTGACCAAAAGATCAGAAGACCGAACATAGCTCTGAATAGAAGGGAAGGAAAAGAACTTTTTTCTACACATGTATATATATATATAACCTATATAATCTTGCAGATATCTTTTTGTCTTGGATCAAAATGTCTTGAACTCCTCATAAATAGCAGGTCCTTAGTGAACTTGACTCTATGCTATCAGGTTTTGAGGTGAGGGTCTGGGAGTAAGCTCAATGTTGTGTATGTAGGGTAATGCTTTTTGCTAGAAATTACTCAGAACTCTGTGAAGAGAATGACTTCTAGGAAGAAATCTCAAAGCATGAATTCTCCTCTTATGCATAAAGTGTTCTTTGTATTTCCAAACTCTTACATTTAGCCCACCATGTGGAACAGTAACATGGGTTAGTCCCAGCACACTGATTCTGTCCAAAACCTAAAGGTTGGTTTTGATTATACAGTTAATTCAGAAGGATACAATCTAGTTCTATCTGAGCACAGATGCAAGATATTACCACAACAGTTTTCATGGTGGATGGATGCAGAGCAGAACCAGTAGCAAGACATCACTGAGAAGCGACTAGAGCTGATATTCGATATTGATATTGATAGAGCTCCTTTGATATTTCCATCAGAAATCAACTTCAAATATCATGCTTTCTGACATCTGCTTAGCCAATGACTCATGAACTGAGCTGCTCTCTGGTACACATGATTCCTGTCGGCAAGAAATCCTTTCAGTATTCACAGCCACAGCTGACACATGGGCAAAGCAGATTTTAAAGTCTGGAGCTCAAGTGTCAGCCCTGAGACCTGTGTCTCAGCACTCATTTGAGACTTGAAGACTGATTTGTTTATTCCCTTGAAGGGCTGTTGCATGTTTTCTCTCCTTTTGTCAGTAGGCTCCAGAATGACTTGTAACAGCAATAAAAACTGTGTGGAACAGAGCAGTTCCTGGGTGGATAGGGCTGATGAAAGTTTCTGAGCTTTTGTGACTAAAGCCTGTATACCTACGGAGGAATCCTGTCAGAAATGTACTTAAAGGCTAATTCTTTTTCACTTGTCTTTCTACAGGAGCAAGTCTGAAGCGTTTGTGTCTGCCAGTCTATATATATGTAGCTGTCTGACAGGGCAAGTTGTAAGGATTTTTCTACAGGCTGGCAGTTAAGAATCTTGCAAGAGCCTGAGAAGTTCATGAAAATGGACTGCCAGGAGAGGGGAGACCTTCTTGTGTTAACCTGAGGGAAAAATTTCAGAGGCAGTGAAATCCTTGTCAAACCAGAGAACCTGCCCAGGAGGAAAAGGACCTTGATGTCCCAATGGCACGAAGAGTGTGTCACAGCTCCTCCATGATAAAGCACAAGGAAATCTGACTGTAGCAGGCAAATGTGTAAGAAGTCAAGCTTCACTGATGCCACTTTTCCTGGACCTACTAATGCACAGTAAGATAGCAGTAGGGCTCTAAGCTCCAGAATTTCTTGCCTGTTGTGAAAGCAGAGAGAATAGCTTGTGAGTGACATGGCAACTGCAAAACAGATAGAAAAAAAACTCCCAGGAGAAGATCTGACAGAACCAGCTTGATCAATGTTTGCTGGCAAACAAAGATTTATATTTCTTGTTTATATCAAGAACCTGAAGTGAAATACTGACCACTCTGAAGCTGGTGACAGGTCTTCTATAACCAGGATTTCATCACAGTTCCTTTCTGTAGACTCATCTGTGATTTGTGTTATGTTAACAGCAAGGAGAAGTTAAAACACTCTGAATCAGGAAAAATATTTTACAGATCTAGGTAATCTAAGAAACATCTTTCATCTGTTAAGGTTTGAGATTCTCCCAGTAATAACAAGAACTTGATCAAGCATGAACACTCCCTAGCTATCTATAGATTTGTACTACACAACCTTAGAAATGTCATTGGCACACTTCACAGTATAATCAATACTTTCTTCTTAACCTTTGCGCAAGGAGGTTGGGATACAGACAAAGATTGATAAAAAGATCCCTCCTGCAGTGTGAAGGGGGCCAAAATTAGAGAAGAACTGTGAGGTTTTGTGAGTTTAATGCATAAACTGAAACGTGCTGCATCCATTCCCAGGGGATGTGATGGAGCCCTGGCCCAGGCTGCCCAGGGAGGATGTGGAGGCTCCTTCCTTGGAGGTCTTCAAGACCCAACTGGACAGATTCCTGTGTGACCTGATCAAGATTGATCTGCTTCTGGAGGGAGGTTGGACTATATGATCTCTAAAGGTCCCTTCCAACCCTACCATTCTATGTTGATTTGAGTGTGAGCTCAAGTCCAAATCAAACTTCCAGAGTGAATAAACCAGATGCCTTTCTCCTCTGATCCAAAGTTCCTTCTCCCTCTTGGAAGCATCACTCTCCTGACACTCTTCTCTACTTTGTCTTGCTTCTTGTGCCCTCTGTCAGCATTCTGAAGAGCTTTCTTTATTATTTTTAGTAGTTTTAATGTCTGGGAGAGCATAGTTGTTTCTGTCTTACCCTCCCTCATAATGGAAAATGTCTGTGATGGTCTGTCTGGCACTAGAAGCACTGCCATAGCTACTCAGCTGAGGAGAAAGCAAGAAGTACCTCAGAGTTTCTGGAGCTTTTAACTAGTAAATTCCCATAGGTTTTCTAGCAGCTGACCAACAGCAAAAAAGAAACACTGTGATCTCCACAATGTGATGTTTTTTATGAATCTGAGATCAGCTGAAGTGCTTAGCCAGTATTTTTCTTCTCCTGCTGTCTTATTAGAGGGCAGGGATTTCTTGACTGTTGACCCTGTCCCCCATCAAAAAAAAATCTGCTGTGCCAAAGGAAATGTGCAAGTGACTGTGATGGGACCTTGTAATGACATTACAGGATTGTGTCTTGAATATTGGCATTGAATACTTACAGCTCATACTGAGTGAGCCCAAAAAGGAACCTGATCCCATCCGGCTATAAAGGCAGGGTCTCATCTCTATTAACGCTTTTAAGTACTTCTCATCTTATTTCTTATATCACCAGAAAAAGATTTCACCACACCTTTATCATCTTATTCAGAAGTTTCACTGTCTGGAAAAGTTTGCTGCTATATAACCTTTTTCTTTTATTGCTGTTTTCTCTATTTCAGGTTCCCCTATCACATGCCTCAGGGGGAAACATAAAGATTTGAAAATAGAAACTAACAAGATAAAGACTGGGTTTCTTTTTGAATGAGGACCGAGACATATATATTTTTCCTTAGCCCTAAAATAGCTTCTTTTCACAAACAATCCAGCTATAGCTACAGTCAATATTTTCTTCTTTTCATAAGCTGTTTGATGCAATTAATAGTAATTCACCACCATTTGTAGATATATAAAAATTCTAGTGTTAAAGTATCAATTTTGGTCATTTGTGTACCAGTTAATCTCCACAAAGCAGCTGACAATTATTTCCAAGGAAACTTTTTGTAAAGCAAAGTGTCATTTGGAGGAACAAAGGAAGTACTGAAATGAACAAACTGGGACCCTTGAAATCTTACTTTTGCTTGATGATCAATGTCTGGCAGAATCAAGAAGAATAAAAACTAAACCAAACCTTGTTTTGCCATTTCTTTGGGGTTTGTTATTGTACTCATTGCCTTAAACATTTTTGTTGTTGTTGACAAAAATGAAATGGTAAACTGTTTCTAGACACCTTGAAAGGAAAATGGATGGTTGGTGCTTTGTGCCTGTTGTATAAGTCTGTTGTAGTTTTCTAGGTGCTCTGTAGGTGGACCGGCTTCTGCAGGGAGTTTGGACTAGATGATCTCTAAAGGTCCTTTCCAACCCTACCATTCTATGATTCTATGAAATGAAATGAGCTATTTATTGCTTATTATTTTTCTCTTTGCAGGTCCCATTGAGTTACAGTTTGTAAGTGAAGGAAGGATGAAAGTTAAGGGGAGGCATCTGCAAAGCAGAACCTCATGAGATAATAGTTTAAATTTTGAATGACCCATCAACAACTCACTTACTAATGTGCCTAATGGAGTACCAGAAAAATACATGTCAACTGTATGGGAAACAATAGAAGCTAGAAAACAATATTTTGGTTTGAGATGTTGTTCACAAGTGCAGAAGAAATAACTCATCAAGATTTCAAATTACATTTGGAGAGATCAGAAATTGAAGTGCTTTAAATAACCTGAGGTCAGTGCCTGCAAAACCAGACAAGTTAGCTAGGTAACTGGACTTGTACTGATACATGCATACCATTTTCTCTAAAGATTTTAAAAGGGGTCTGCATGTTTCTATATTGAAAAGTTCTTTGCTTGTTGATTTATAAATGATACAGATGTGTATATTGTGATCGAAGAGTATTTTGTTATAAATACATCTTGTGTCATCCTATTATCAGGTAACCAAACTTCATATAGAAAGTGTACGTGTGCACTTCCACATATACATCAAAATATCCTGTGTGACCTCATGTAGGTGGACCTGCTTTGACAGGAGGATTGGACTAGATGATCTCTAAAGGTCCCTACTAACCCTACCATTCTGTGATTCTAGGATTCTATGAAATATGTGCATGTGTATGCATATATGTAGATAGTGTTAATGAACAATTCACCATCTGCATATAGTCTGATTAAAAACAAAGTAATTGCTGATCTATCAACTACAGTATAAAGTAAAAATTTGGTATATCTTCAAATCTTCCTACAAAGAGGTGTCTGTGTAAAGTCTCTATGCAAATTGCAGGTAGTCAGAATGCTCTGAGACACAAATACATTCATAAAATTTTGCTGTCACTGTAAAACTTTATAATTAGTCATGAGAAAGAATTGAAAGTAGAGTCAAAAGTCTTTGATTCACATTGAAGTTAAACAAGGAAGTTTAGGAAATGTATTGTTAATTCAGGAAAGAAACAAATATATTCAGCTACAAATCCTGCAGTTGAATGAGTTAATGATATAAAGCGATCTCTTTCATTCACTCTTTCCTTTTACCTATATGTTTGCACATCCTGTATCAATGCCTATGTATGCCTATATGTATGCTTACAATGTGAGCAGTCGTGAGACATTTGCAACGTTGAGACAGTTACATGCAGGAAGGAGACAGAGTAATTCATGTTGTCATCCTGGCGTCTCACAAAATTTGCTGCCTCCTTTTTCCCTTGCACAGTGTTTTGCATCTCAGGTAAAAATTTCAGAAGAAATTAATGGAAAAGTTGCTAGTGACTAAAATCGAATCAGTATTTCACCTCTACATGACATGGTTTGCTTCCTTCCAGCTGGCATTAAATAGCAAGCAACAAATAAAGACACATTGCAGTGGAACCAACCACAATTGTTTCTTCAGTCTATGCACTTGACAAACACACTAAAAGAAGATGTATATGGATTCTCTTATCCTAAATTTAGTAAAGGAAACCTTTAATAACTAGAACTGACTATAATTTCCTCCTTTAGACTTTTCTGTTTCGATGTTTCATAAGTCTTTGTATATATTAGCCTTACATGGAATGTTGTACGGCCCTAAACACAAGAAATTAAACAGAGTGGCAAGTGGATTTCAGCACAGTCCTTCCAGCCGACACAGCAAAACAACAAAGAGTATAAAACAACAGAGAGTATAAATCCAAATATATAGAGAGGAATGTTAATGCCAGTAAATTAGTCAGCTGTTAAAGTTCTGACTGTTTTCTTTCTGAGCTTCCAGAATCAAAAGCCTAATGAAGGAAAAAGCCACTTCATATGTACTTTTGGCACACATTAATGCTTGATTGTAAGAATTTAATACATATAACAAGGCTTGAAAATATTGTAGAGAATGTTGTAGAAAATATTGTGGAGAATGTGAAAGAATGAAAATTAAACCAGGAAAGGTGCTAAACTGTGTGAATCTTCCCCACTCAGATTTTTCTGGTGAGAAAGATAGAACGGAATGGAACAGAATGGAACAGAACAGAACAGAAACTTCAGTTGGAAATGACCTACAATGACCATTTAGTTCCACTGCAAGATCCAATATGTCTTTTTTTTTTCCTATGACTTCCTCCATGTCAGGCTTTGAACTTAATTACTTGTCAGGAGCACATTAAGCCTTTAAATTGCACTATCAGAGCCTCATTTCATCCTTTTTTTGGCCAGGAAATTCTAGGAAGTCTATCTTTTACATACTCTGAAAACATTTATGCTTCATTTTAGGTATATGGGTAATGACAAATTGATGAATTACTCCATTGAGACTATTTTTTAGCTGAAAATATGTGAAAACATTTTGCAAGAAACCAAATTATTTGAGACAACAGTCCTTTCTTCTGCATTCTGAAAAGAGCTGATGATGTGGGAAGATCTTGACCATTGTCAAGTGTCTTTAACTGCTTTTCAGCTAAATACAGATTTAAGCTGAAAGCAACACAATGAAAACAAACTGCTGTACAGTTCACTGTATTTACTGTCTGATACTCCTTGGCTCAACATACTTTGAACACAGGAGGAAGGAAAGGGCTCACAGGTCAACATGCCTTTACTCTTCAGACAGCAGCTTGCTTACATGTTTCATGCACACTGAGCACTGCCTCTCTCTTCCTGTCCTGCTCTCTGCTCTTTTGCAGCCATGGGTAGACTTATGGACAGTGCTTGGGCTTCCCAGTTTGCTTGCCAAGGAATATCAGCAAACCTTCACCCATTGCAGTATCCCTCTTTTTGTGTTCAGGAAGGTCAGTAAAAGCATTATCAGTTTATGACTCTGGAAGTTATTGGGAAAAAAACACCCTGGTTCTGATTCTCCTTTATATGAATCTGCTGTTGACTAATTAGCAATGAAAATGAGTGTTGAGTAGGTTAAAGAACACTATGATGTAGATTGAGAGAGATTCTCCTCCCCAACTACTCTACACTTGTGCAACTGCATCTGAAATCTTGTGTTCAGTTCTGGGCCCCTCAGTTCAAGAGGCACAGGGAGCTACTGGAGAGAGTTCAACGCAGAGCCACAAAGATGATGAAAGGCTGAGGGGGCTGGAGCTGTTCAGCTTGGAGAAGAGGAGAGTGAGAAGTGATCTCATTCATGTTTACAAATCCATAAAGGGTGGGTGTCACGAAGCTGGAGCCAGGCTGTTCTCAGTGATGGCCAATGATAGGACAAGGGGCAACGGGTACAAGCTGGAACAGAAGAGATTCCAAAGAAACTCAAGGAAAAACTTCTTCCTTGTTGAGGTGAGGGAGTACTGGGTGAGTTCCTGTGTGACTTACTCTAGTGGTCATGTACTGGCAGAGGGGTTGCACTGGATGATCTTCCAGGTCTCTTCCAGCCATTGAGATTCTGTCTTTCTGTGATTTTGTGAAGGTGAAGGAGTTTTGTGAAGCCAGGGAGTACCACCTTTATTTCATGCTATCTGAGTACCTCAGTATAGACCTTGAGTTTTGATTTACAGAGCTTTGGAGCAGTCACAACTGCAACCAAAATCAATAATGAGAACTGTACTTTGACTGCATAAAGCATTGTACAGTGCAATGCTAACATCTCTGGGGGAAAAAGAACCAAGCATAGATCCTAAACACTGCTATCTGTGAACACAGAGTCGATGGAAAAACTGGACTTTCATCTCCCTGTACCCTGAATCTCCAACGTAGACAATGTGAAGGACAATCATACTCCTCACACACCAAGGACAAAATGAAATCAAATTTAATGTATGTCTGAGAAGCATTCAGACTGTAAAATAAAAAGCCACAAGGAAATTAATAGATTTGTTTTCTGAGCAGAGGTTTTGAAGCAAGAGGTAAATAAGGGACAAAGCCAAGAAAAACAATGAGATGGAGACAGAGCTCAAAAGGAGGAAGGGATCCCAGGGAAAAAGAAGAGCATCTTTTTATCCAACTGAATATTGTATCATAAGACATGAATGGAGAGGTGATGGCCAGTGTTTTATTGCAGAGTGAATCCAGTTTAAAGTTTCCTAGAACTAGGAAATAAATATAGTCCCATGATGAAAATGCTGATTCAGTTTGAACGTTTTCATCTGAAACAAAATTTTAACAAACTTGGGGAAAACAAATTGGCATCAAATTTCAGTCCATATACTCAGGCTTTAGGCTTGCCCAAGTTTTATTCTTTTGCTGAAGGCAACATGGAAACATTGGGCTGACATAAGCTTGACCCTGGGCTCTCTGCCTAGGTTAACTTTAATGTTAAGAGATTCAGATCCATTTTGAACTGCTGGGTGTATGTATATTGCAATGCTAATCATAGAATCATAGAATTATAGAATCATAGAATGGCAGGGTTGGAAGGGACCTTTAGAGATCATCTAGTCCAACTTCCCTGCAGAAGCAGGTCAACCTAGATCAGGTTGCCTCTAGGGGCAGAAGTCAACACAGCTCCTAAATGTTATTTTGCCTTTAGCCACTTGATTTGTCAAATGAAACAAGATTTTCAGACCTTTCCTCCACTCTTTTGACTGTTACATGAAGGTGGTGTAGAGCTGCTTGCAAGACTCCCCAGCATACAGGAAGCAACATTTATGTACTTGCACCAATGTATTCAGCAGATAGCTTCATTTGCTCCCTATTAAAAATCACAGGTATATGTGATTTATATTCTCCAACACACAGTCAACTCTTCTAAATATTTGAATTCTATTACTATTTAGATTTTATCTGGTGTATAAACTAAGTCCATAAGGATAAAAAAACCTGTCTTTGATATACTAAATCCATTTTTACCCTAAATTTACGAAACTTTGTAGACTGCAAAATACATTACTAAATTAAACAATACCTTTGTTGTGCTGTAGATGTAGTTAGGTAATGATTTTCCCTCCTACAAGAGATTTTGAAAAACCTGTAAGATACAATTTTATTTTTCTCTGCTGATAGCTCTTAGGAAACATGAATCTCTCTTCTGTTTTTTTTTTTGCCTACTGAGAGCATTCATTGCTCTATACACTCCTTCTGATCAGAAACAACTTGAATATGAATATTTTACCCGAAATATTAACACTATCTTTTTTAATTTTCACTTTTGCCAATAGAGCAGAGAAAGCTGAAAACAAAATTCATTGTTATCCTTCATCAAAACATTCAAAGTTTTCTCTTTTTGCCAAGTGCAGAACAAAAACTGATTTGAGAGCTTGAAATACTTTCTTGCCCTTTCTTTTCTCACCCAGTATAGAATTACTCTGTGTCAAAAATGGATTTCATGTCCCCAAAGCCAAAACTTCAAGTCGATTCTTGACCACATTGCACATTCAAGCCCTGAAACAACAAAGACAGAAGCAGAACAGCATTTCAGTAGGCAGTTACCATCAGGATTTTGTGGCACACTCTGGTTTGTTCCCTCAAACTAAGGGAAAATATGTGCAGCTCCTTGGCTACATGAATTGCTGGATTAGATGGTGCAAGAGGCTTCTCTAACTTCTCTTGTCGCTGAGGTTGACTCTCTTGGGATTGGAGCACCGGTAGGTAAAAAGAACAGATGTAATTACCTAAACCATTTTTTTTTCAGCTACCATAGCACTAATTTTAACTGAGACACTGAACTGCTAGAATGGTCTACAAACCAAACCAAACCAAACCAAACCAAACCAAACCAAACCAAACCAAACCAAACCAAACCAAACCAAACCAAGCCAAGCCAAACCAAGCCAAGCCAAACCAAACCAAGCCAAACCAAACCAAACCAAACCAAACCAAGCCAAACCAAACCAAACCAAACCAAACCAAACCAAACCAAACCAAACCAAACCAAATAGAAAACAAAACAAAACAAAACAAAANCTTGATCTGAGAGGCCTTCCTCTGAGACAGTGCTTTCAGTGCAGTTTGGGTCTCCCCTAAAGGGTCATCAGTCCCGAGCTTAGCTTTAGTGACTTGACTAGCCCCTTGGGGCAATCCTGTGGCAGAGGCTTGGGTATAATTAGATCTCCTGGCCAGCATTTTTTTTTTTCTTGGCCATAATTCATGCCTTACTCTTTATTTTCCTGCTGTCTCTACTTCAGCCTACACATCTTTGCACCAACCAAAACAGGATGTCTAAGGAGAGCAACCACCTTTATTACTTAACTCTGTTTCATCCCTGCTGCAGGTGCATCCCTTGCCTCCAATGATACGGGAGAAAAAATAACAAGCAATCAGATAATTAAAGACTGTATCATAATACAAGTACAAGGGGGTGTGCATGCAAGCATTAAGGTTACTGAGGCAGCACAGATTCTGGCATTTCTTACCTTTTGAGTGATTCAGTTTGTAACTTTGATAATTAGAGCTGATCAGCACATTTTGGGAAAATGCTGTTCTGGTGAAAGTGGAAACAGTCTGCACAGACATGAGGATTTTAACCAACAGACTGAGGCTAAGCAGACTACCTAGCTGCTGCTAATTTACTCATCTCATTACAAGGTAGGCTCAGGACTCTTGAACTAGTCTCAGAGGTCCTGGCTCCAAGATTGGCTCACTGGGCATGTAATTGCACCCCTGAACTCACAAGTTATAACCAGGAAGGAGGGAGAAGGTGTAGTTTTACCCAGTTCTGGAAAGTTTGTAGGTACTTACTGTATTTCCCAAGCTATCGCTGCTGCTGTTTTGTTTCAGTGCTTAGGTGTAAACTGAATCCTGCTCCACTTACAGCTTACAGCAAAAGGTCCCATTGCTTCCTATCACACTGATGTTAGAAGGGCTGGAAAGTGACCCATTATTTGTTCCTTGGCTTTGTAAGCTGCCACTGCCCTTGGTCTAGGCCACTAGAGTACCAGTCCTGGAAGGAGACAAGTTATAGTGGCAGAAAGTTTCACAACTATATATTTAACAAGAGTAGAGGAACAATGACATTCAGAAAACTCCATTTGCATTTCAGCTTTAGAAGAGGATAGACTCCCATGGGCTTATCATCTTCTCAACCTCAAGATCTTTTTTCCCCACCATTTTTTTTGCTCCTTATCCTTTTCCCAGGCTCATAATATCAGTTTAACTAGTCTTAGTTGCTAGTGCTTCATTCCCGTGCTAATCTCCCATCCTTACAAGTCTTTACAGAATCACAGAATGGTAAGGGTTGGAAGGGACTTTGAAAGCTCATCCAGTGCAACCCCCTTGCCAGAGCAGGACCACCTAGAGCAGGTCACACAGGAATTCGTTCAGTTGGGTTTGAATGTCTCCAGAGAAAGAGCCTCCACAACCCATCTGGACATCCCTTTCCAGTGCTCCCTCACCTTCTCACTGAAGAAGCTTTTCCTTGTGTCAGCAGTTTTGTGTTTTGTGTTTGTGCTCACAGGCACTGGAAAAGACACATCCTTTTTTTTTTTTTTTTTTCCTTTTACAAAGACTGCTGTCATTGTCTTTAAGAGAAACCCAATCCTAAGGAAGAGTTGTCTGTGTTTAGCATATGATTAAACTTAGTGTGAATAATTAAATAAACCCATGCAAGTGAGTAATGAGAGAGCAACCTACAGCTCAAATGAAATACTCTGATGTGCAAAAAATAGAGTCAGGTGGGAGTGTGAGAAAACCCTGTGTTGACTACAAGTAGGAAGCAGAGCAAAGCTGCTGGTATCTGTGGCAGTCAGTTCTTCCAAATGAAAACTGAGAAAACCTACCTTTGCTGAAAACAACTTTTCCCAACACCACTGCACATCAATCCTGACATCTTCTCTTTCTCAGGAGCTTTTATAAAACGTTTTCTGCCGAGCTTCCCATAGTAGTAGAGCTATTACCCATGCTAGGCTACTTATAACTGTAAAAGATTCATGATGGGTTTTGTTTTTGACAGCAGGCCTGGTGACACTGCAAAATCCACCCAATTCTTCTGTACTTCATTTATTGAGGGATATGCATTCACTTCACACCAGCCCAAGCGCTAGTCATAAATAAAGTGCAACAAGCTCTGTGAAGAAGTACACAAAGTTACATTTCAAAATATTGCCCATAAAACTATCAAGGATGTGACAAAATGAGACAATAAGTGTGCGCAGCTTTAATAAACTTAAAACCCAGTTATTGTATAATCACTGAATGACACTCGCAGCTGGTTTCTTTTTGATTTTGCATATTAAGTTTCTTTGTTACTCTCAATCTCCTTTTAAAGGTATCACAGCCATCCCACTTTTTCACCTCTGATGTAAGGTTCATCTCCCCTGCTAATAAAATAACTAATTTTTTTTAATGGATATTGGTTTAAACACTTGTATGTCATGGATATCTTCTCAATGAAATGCTTTTATAATGCCTTTTCTGCCTTGGTACTTCTGCTGTAAATTACAAGCCATACGCTTCCCTTCACCTTTCCCCCTAATGCTTTGAAATAACTGGGTTTAGTGTAAAGCTTTTCCTTCTGGTTCTGGGTGTTTTCTCCATCTCACACTTTGCTTTCCCATCTTCCTAGCTGCCAGTATTTCTAAGCCTCTACATACGTGATAGTTTTATACAAGTAAGCTAGACGGCATCGGTGGCCTTCTACCTTCTTATGTTCATCCCTGTCATCGTGTACACCATTCACAGCTTCAAAGGTTTCCCCAGGGGTCCTAGCACAGTAGAAAATCCTGATTATAAGTGACATTTGAGTGGATTTTTAGAATTAGTGTATTAACAATTATACCCAACCTTAGGCTCTTTATTAACAGTATCAAGACTGCAGTCTAGTGCAGAATTCAATGCAGCTGTGTCATCTTTTCATGAAAGCAATTTCCAGCGTGTGCATTGATCTTAACAGTGATCTAAGGATGGGCAAAGAGGTTGGTACAATCATTTTGCTAAATAGCATGGGGATCTTTGGCTTTTTCTGAAGGGTGAAATGTAGTTGGAATGTTGAGGCTTGCATCGTTTGAGTCAAACATCTTATTTGCCCTACATATTGAGAGCAGCCTGGGAAATACAGATTTTGTATAGATCTGGAAGGGGCCCTCTGAAATAAGTCTTTGAAAAATCACCTAGAAATCAACTCTTCACACCAAAACCACCTCTGCATATGTGCATATGATATGAAGCAGTAGAATGTAACAGCTCTAAGCCAGACAGCAGTTGTGTGCACACACTCATGGCCTCATCAGCATGGATGTAACTCCGTGGTAAACATCATTACCAGGGTTTGGCAGTACACTGGCAAGACATCTGCTGTGAGGTTTCAGCAATTTCCCTTACTGTTCTAACTGAGGTTAAGACTGAACTCTACCAGACCATGTGAGTGCCTATAAATCTCAATGTTTTGATGTAGAAAAATTCTTAGTTTCTTGTTTGTATGCCAATTAGTTACAATCAAGTGAGCCTGTTCATGAACTTGGATTAGAAGAACCTGAGATAAGACAGACTCTGCTCCCTGCTTCTGCCAGTGTTTTATTAGCACTTCTGAGGTCATATATATCAGAGAACAAATTTAAGAGTCATATGCCTGCTGAAAACACCTATGACTACAGATGACAATTGCAGTGGTTTCAGATATTTGTTAGCCTCTACAAGAGTTAATAACCAACTTAATGGTTTCTTTCTACATTAGAAACACTTTTTTTTTTTTTTCTTAAGGACCTGCAGAAGTAAAAATTAGAGAAGTCAAGTATCAGGCCAAGGTGATTTCTTAACATCTGTGACCAAGGAAAAGGCTCAAGGAGAGAAATCATCCAACATCTGCACTGTCGGTAAAATACTTGTAAAAAACACAAGTGAAGTGTGATTAATCACCATGGATGTATGATTGAGTCAATTGGCTGTTACTTTTTCATGATGATTAATCAGCTACAAAAATTATAATTGTCCCACTTGTAGTGGCTGCATGCTGTGCCTGATGACATCATTTGGGCTACAGATACTCAACGAGTGGTTTTCAAAAGAATATGCAGATGAACCAGGAAGGGTGGGTGAGGTTAAAACCACATTTTGAAGATCATCTCTGGCTTTAGTAACCCAGACTCGAGATTGTTTTATCAGCTCACTGAATGGACAAATGCTCTGTTATCTAATGAACGCCATCAGAAGACTGGGCTAAAATCAGAGGCATGAATTTTTTCATTAACATTAGTAAGCATTGTTTACCTTAGGGAAGCATTTGGAGGCAGAGAACAGAACCAAAATTATTGTCATAGCATTAGATAAATGAATGTTACACCCTCAGCATAATGTGTGTCGTGCATCTCAGAAAATAAAGAGCTTCCAAAATGGCAATGAAATGCTTAAATGAATGAATATGGGCTAAGAAAAAAACCAAACAAACAGCAAAATAAAGACTGAAATTGCTTGCTTTAGAGTAGAGGTGAAGTGCAGAAAATGGCAAGAGTGTTGAAGATAACAAATGTATAGAGGGGAAAAAAAGAAGCTATTTATTTACTCTTTTAAAGAATCAAAAGAGTAGAATCAAAGAAAAGGCAAGAAAATGCAAACACAACAAAGAGACTTAAAAGGTGCCCAAACTAACAGAACTGAAGTAATTAATTGCGATTGGGTTTCTGTGGCTCTGCTTAAACTATGTGATCTGAGAGCTCGTGTCAGGTTAGGAACTAGACATTTTCCATCTCCCTCCATCTCTTGCAAGGACTTGGTTCCCAGGAGAAGGAAACTTGGCTACATTGCCTAAAAATGAACTGCAGCCTGTCTGGGTCAGCCCTCAACACGGATAATGATCAGGGAAGTGTGACTGTGCTGTGGAATCTAGACATAGCCTTGAGATCAAGAATGTAATACAAATATTATAAAGATAGTGACAGCTCCTGTAATTATAACAAAACCTCTGTACTTTTTAAAGCACATCTGCAGTTATGCTTTAGGGCATAAACCAGCCACTTACTAAGGGTTTAAGCAGCAACTCCCTTTACAGGCAGGTGTTTCTACAGGTTTTTTCTGACAAGGTTTCTCGCACCTTCCTCTAAAGCAGCAGGGATTTGGCATCTGTCAGAGACAGGGGACCATGCTAGATGGATCGCTGATCTAATCCAGTATGGCAGCTCCTATGTTCCTACGAAGAGTCTGCGAGCTTTGTAGCAGATATTGGTTTTACATGCAAGCCTGAAAATGTCATCAGACTGTGGAGTGGGTAAAGTGCAGCGTTTTATAAACATCAGACCCTCAAGGCTCCTAGGGATCTTTGGGATCTTGGATAATCTGCGAGAGATGATGTACAAAGATCTGACACAATAACCCAAATGATGAATTATTCCAGGCAATTTTGCCCCATCAAGCTAAATTCAAATATACTAATGGACTGCGCAAAGGACTGTGCACTGTGAAAACCTCAACCCCTGTTCACTCGCTGTTATTTTAAGTGTCTTTGTGCTTACAAAGACGTAGTTACTTACAGAGTGCAAGATCCTGTTTTAAACCTAAAGTTCAAAGTCTTATTTAGGAAAAGAGATTTTTTTTTTTAATGGAAAAATTCTTTAAAATCCTCAGAGAGATCATCCTTGGAGGAATACCTTCTTTTACACTCATTTAAAATAGATTTCAGATTCCTTTCCAGTCTGTTCTGATACCTTTCCGAGTTGTACATAAAACCACACTAATGATTTGTAATGAAGTGCTTCTTTTTGCACATCCAGCATTTTTCCCTCTAAAGTTCAAGAAAATAGCACAGTTTTACCAGCACTATTCCCCTTTTAGCTGACTGGCTTTGCTTTTGAACTAGAGCACTAACAGTAAACCCACAAAGGGTGATCCTGTGTGTCCTCCTTAGGTTGTCAGCGTGACGTAAAACCATAGGTCCTGAAGTTTGGTTCTGTTTTATTCCTCAGCTGTTAAACTTCTTTTTTAAAGCATGGTGGCTTTTTTTTTTTAAAGCCCCAGAAGAAAGTTTTACTTACAGGGTTGTATTTATATGAAGTAGTCTTGGTAACTTCTTGTATTTAGATAAGAAATGGAAATACAGAAGCTCTGGTCTCTTGAGTTTTTCCTAGGTACCGACTAATTGTTAATTATTAGAGACTAACTAAGTCACTGAAGTGAGTCGTTTGGCTGGTGTCTCAAATGCTGTCATTTACTACTACACAAATCAGCCTAGTGATAGAGTGTCTTTAAATTAGGTTACAACCATGCAGTTATTGGACAGGGAGTAATTGATAAAACCATTAGTAACACTTGTAGAGATAACAGCTAGCAAAATCATGCAACCATAATTATTCCTAATGGATACATGCTATAAATTGTGGCAAGAAAAAAAAAAATCTTGCATTATCTTTCAATCAAATTTGACAGTCCTGGTAGATTACTGTAGACTAAATGCTCATGTATGAAAGAAGAATGACCTATCAGAGTATCTTTTCTTTTTTTTCCTCTTCTCCTTTCCCATCAAATTATGTGTTGGAGTTTTTATTTTGTTTTGTTTTGTAATTTATTACTGCAGTGCCTTTTGGGCTATAGAAAATGTAGTCCTTCTTATTAGTTGCCTTTACCACAGTGTTTTATGTTTTCAGTCAGACACAAGACACGTCAAGACTTTTTGTAATGTGACAACATGAAAAGAATTACCGGTTTGAATAAATGATTCCAGGTTGCATCACATTTTTTTTCCAACAGCAAAATGTATTCTTTAATAATACATAAAGTTTTATCTGCATGCTGGTGTTAACATTTGTTTCACTGAACAAAGGCTCCCATTCTTAGTGTCCTTCCCCACCCCCTTCTGACTTCTCTCCCATGAAAAACAAATCACCGGTTGTTTCAGTGAATTTTTCCCCTTTCCTCTGCGAACGACAGAGACCAGAAACTGCCTTTACTGACTGAGAGATCAGGCTTATAGATCAGATGTACAGCTTGATTATATCTTTTCTCCTTCCATGTGCAAGCTGACACTTCTCAATCACGCGTGTGAAGGGTTTAAGAGGAAATGGGTGAATCAGCAAAAATAAAAACAAGAGAAAGCTAATTACATATGGAAAATGATCATACAGTAACAACTTCTCAGAAGAGAGGTGCATAAATTACTGAAGTTCTGTAGTACTTCTAAAAATACTTTGCTCTTGCAGCTATTCCTGTGAACTTCAGAAGTCACAAGTAATTTGTACAATAATTCTTGTTCTACGTTACCCCACATGCTTCAATTTACACATTTGTGTGTGTCTGTTGTAGCTCCTTTAGGAAGGAAAACATCTCAGGAGAGTAGTTTGAGAGTATTCAGAGATTTAATTCCTCAGGCCCTTCAAGATCACCCATCCAATGTTTTATCTTTGAGACTGATGGCAAAAAGTCAATGTAAGGAAAACACTACTGCAATTAGCATAAGCTGATGTTCTTTGGCATCCAAGGGAGAGGGGCTGCTGATGTTGAACATCTTCCATGCCCAGGAGAAGTGACCATTTGAGAAGAAGATTTGAATTACCAAGCTGGCCACTGATGTTAGTGATATTGTTCTTTCTCTGCAAGTTAGCAGAGGAATCCATTCTTCACAATATGTTATACATAAACGTATGTTTGTCACCTTGCTGTATGCCTAAAGGCCAAAGCATCCTGTAAAAAATGCTGTTAAGTGATGTTTTTTCAGACTGGCTCTATGTTGTGACACTCACCAACTTGTACAACCACCACCATGCATCCTGCATTGATTCCACTTACTTCCGTCTTGTCCCATGTCCTCAGATCTTGTGGGTAGCTCTTCTCCTCCATCATTTTCCTACACTCCAAGTTACAAACACAGCCCTCTCAGAGCACTGTTCATCACAGATGGTAACTTTTCCATCTGCTGCTTGCAAGAAATGGAGCATCTTCTGAAGTTAACATTCCTCATTCCAGTGAGAAAATTACTCCAGTCCATTTTTTTTTTTTTTTCCCCTGGAAAAGTACAGACATAAAATGCAGTTAAGTCTGAACCCCACATCTTACTGCAATGTGAGGAACTGTGGGTGCCAGGGGATTTTTGTTTCCCTTCCCTTTTAACTGTGACACGTTGGCCACAATGTACCTATCATTTCTGCATTAGCCAGACTTAGATTAGCTTAGCAATATTTCTTGGCAACTCCTGAAGTCACACTAAAATGAGTCATCAGCGTCTTAGCAGCGTGCCAAAATGATTCTGCTGCTTCTCCAAACAAGCACCCCAACTTCTTATTGATTTGCTGCATGCAGATTTAATGAAGATAAGTCAGCATTTGCTCAGCAATGACAGCGAGCAGGAGGAAAACATCGGTTGCTTTAGAAATCTCTGGCGCTGCCTCTGCATGGGAGCAGAGCAAATTCATTTTCCTAGGTCTGAGAGAGGGTTTAATAATTGCCTTACTCTGTTGCAGGTAAGGCAGAAGCAAGGGTTCTGGCTTTGCTTTCCAGTGTGGGTGCTGCTCTGCTACAGTCAGATGGAGACACGTTGTAGTCTTGCAAAAAACCTATTGTGTCCAACTCCCTGACTTGACAATCTAAATGGATTAGTTTTATGACTGTAGCAAGGACATCCCCTTGTGTATTTATATGCATCAAATTTGAAGCAGGTAAATACTATCCTCATCTTCAATAACCACATCCACTTGATTTTTTCTTTCTGAATGATTTGTTGAATGTGCATACAGACCCATACATAAAATGCTGCTTATTACAATGCAAAATTGGAATCCAGCCTAGACTTATGTGCATTTTTATGATACCACCCCAAACTATAAAAAATCCCATTCAGAAATCAGGTTGAACATACAAAAATGTTTCAGTAAAAATCACAACTGAGCTTTTAATACTGCTTTTAATGGATTGTTAAATGCTTATAAACCGGCTTTGAGTATAACAAATTAACTCAGTGAAAATTAGTTCAGGTGAAACCCTTTGATTTTCTCATTGTCTTCCAAATTAAAAATTAACCACTCTGGCATGTGCACTATACCAGAGCTGTACAGGCTTTTAATATATCCAGACTCATACAAATCTCATACTTCCCTCGAGAAAGTTGAGTTTCTAAAGATTTAATTCAAGTTCCAAGGTCAAACTGAATAGATCTGAATTTCTCCTTAAAATGGGAGTTTCATTCCAATGAGGACTCGACTTCAATTTACTGCTCCTTCCTAAGTTGTGACAATATGGCACATAACATCACATGCAGATAGCAAATCAAATGCACTGACAGCACAATGCCAAAAAGGGTGCCCAAGAGCACACTGTGAAGGCTAGTTGTAAGATGGGATTCCTCCCTTCTTTTTTAAAACTCCAGTTTTAAAGACTTTTCCAAAATCACACGTTGGTATTTTTTAAACAAATCACATAGATTCCTTGTGTATTGCAGAGTGCCACGACAGAAACATGAAACAAAATCCCTTAGCCATTTTGCAGGCAACAGAACTATGTGACAACGTTTCCCCTCTTTGAACACTTTATCTTCTTTTAAAATTCACTTTCATAAAAAATATCTCTGTTTTCTATATCCAATTTAAATGACGAGGAAAATAACCACATATTTTAGGGGATGAATTCTGCTCTCCATTCAGCTTGGTTTACTGAGCAATTTGAGACTGAGAAATTGAGTCCTTTGGTTTTCCACAGAGAAAATATGATGGTGAAGCACTGTGACTGGCTCAGTGTTGTTCCTTCCCTAGTTTATGGAGAGAGCAGGATACTGTGAAAGAAAGGTGACCAGACCTGGTTACCAACAGACACAATTTACTGGTTACCAGGCACAATTTACTGGTATTCAAGATCCCCCTAAATTGGGATTTGGTTGAAGCTTCACCATGGGTGAACTTTTTTGCCTTGTCTCAGACTCCATGTCATGTCTCAGACTTTTTGCCTTGTCTCAGACTCCGCCCATGTCATGACTGCATCTGAGATTTGGCACATGTGCCTACATTGTTCACAGCAGAGCTCTGCAACGGGTCTTATGCTAGGTCTCAGGAAAGTGTTACATCTCTGAAGCATGTCAAAGCTCTGCAAAGAAACTAGCTGAGCTTCAGAAAACAGTCAAAGTCATTAGTGAGACATTCCATCTGCACTAATGAACTGCGTGTCTCAGCTGATGACGCTGCCATGTTGCCAGATCCAGAGCTGCTTTGCTCAGAGGTAGCTCAGGTATCTTTCTAGGATGCTGTGTTTCATAACTCCTACTGTCCTTTGTAGCTCACCAGAGAATTATATTAGGATAATTATCCTGTTTGACAGATGAGAAAATGAGTAGTTGTCTGTACCTAAATCAGATCCTCCCTTTGTTGAAGTCAGCGGTAAAACTTTGATGATTTGCTATGCCCCACCTCATCACAGTCATTTGCCAAAGTCACACAGAAGGTCTGGGTCGACCTGGTGCAAAATTCCCATCTCTCAACTCCCTACCTTTTCTTTCCTCATTTTTCTATGCTGGAAATTCCTTTCCATTAACCACTCCTTAGGTACAAGACTCTGCCAGAGAGTGCTTCCTTGAGAGCTGTAGAGCACCAACATCTTGGATATTTGCTCACATCAATGTAATAGGAACACATAAGCAGGCTTTTGTGGAAGCTCCAGACAATGGATGTTTCATGTTCTAATCCTCAGACAGTCTCCCAGGATGTAAACACACTTCAGATATGATATTTTTTTTCCCAGTAGGGCTGCCAGAAAAAACCTCCAAACAAGCATCTGAGGCATATGCACAATAACAGTGCACCAAAGAAAGAAGACTTCACTAGAGTTACCTTCCATTTGATATTTTCTACACAGACAAGTTGCTGTCCTTGGGTAATTTCCATGCTCTTCCTGAATCTTTCCTACGCTATGGAAATTAAGCAGCCTTGTGCTGGTTAGATATTGAAATGGAAATAACATTGTGTAATAAGCCCTCTAATTTATTAGTGTATTTTTTCAAATGATGTTCTGCATAAACTGTTTGCTATAAAATCTGAATGTGTGCCCATAGCAGTACTTCACTGGGGGGGGGGGGGCGCTGTGCTTACATTGGAATAAGAATGTGAAGGTGTGTAACTTTAAACCTAAGAACCACAAATTAAAACCTGGTAGGTCTCTATAAAAGTAAAGCCCATTAAGAAAGGCAATTCCAAATACAGAGGATAAATAGTAATGAATGCCATTAAAGTTCAACTTAAAAAATATTATTCCATCCACTAAATGGGTATTTACACGATTATAAGAACTAATGTTGTTTAAAACAAAATTGCCAAGCTCTAGACTGAAAAACACAAAGCACATTCAAAGGTGAATACAATACAATTAATACAGTTGACTTTGACAAGAACCTTTAAAAAGTGATTCCAAAGACGTGGTACCGAGGACAGTTAGCGAGGGCAGCAGAATATCTGTGTTTAAGAGTGTTAGAGACAACATTCAAGCTGCACAATGTTACCTTTGATATATATTAGAGATGTGATATTGCTGTTCTTGAAAAGGTGGCAAGGTTGAAAGTATAAGTTCTGAGGACAAGCTCAACATCTAAATCTATGAAGTCTAGAAAGAAAAATCACTTAAGGGCTGATTTAATTGAAGTATTTAAAGTTTTAAATGGAACAGATAATGTCAACATGAACTGCTATTTTCAGACCAGCACAAGAAGACAGGACACAAGGAACATAAATGGAAATTAAAGGAGAACAAATTCAGAACAGACATAAGTACTCATCCATGATGTGAATAATAAACATACAAAGTTGGCATGGCTAGCCAGGATTTGAGGCAAAGACTGGTGTCATTCTGATGGGATAGGAAGTGATTGTTCTGCAGTCAAGTAGAATCATAGAATGATAGGGCTGGAAGGGACCGTTAGAGATCATCCAGTCCAACCCCCCTGCAGAAGCAGGTTCACCTAGATCAGGTCACACAGAAATGTGTCCAGGCAGGTCTGGAAGACCTCCAAGGAAGGAGACTCCACAAAGGCTCCTATAGGAATAGTATATGACAGTGAATAAACCCATTATTCTTCTCTTACAAACTTTCCATCTTATTAAAATTAAATATGGCTTTAAAACAGTCCTAGAGTTCAAAAATCTTTCATGTTCGTGTCAAGATAATTTTTATGAGTTAGTCCTGTGAGATTCCAAGCTCAACCAGAAACCTACAAGCAACCTTCTTGCAGAGAGTGGCATAAGAAGATAAGTATTTTCGGTCAGGTATTCAAATTCTACATCGAATCTTTGTTAAGCCTTTGTGGGGAAGGACTTTATAATGTGTAATGCCAAGTCAAACAGAATTTTATGTAGAACTTTACCATAAGTAGTATGTGACTCTTTGAGATTTTTTTTAATTCCTTGAGTGACTGCAAAAGTGAGTAAATAACCTACACATTGTTTTAAAATGATGTATTAGAGACTTCTCTAATTGGTAAGGAAACATTTCAAGGGAATTTTATGTTTATGTGTATTGATTGCTGGAAAAAAAGTCTGTCAGAAAGCCATTAATAGTCTTAATCAGAATACAGTATGTCAAAATGCATAATGCTTGGCAACAAATATCATAATAACCAAGGAATCTGTGTATGTGTATAGTTCTTTACATGAAATTATATATGAAAATATAAAATGTATGGTGAAACACTCTATTTATCTGTTAGTTTACCCAAAAGACAGTCAGCAAGCAAGAGACAGTTTAAAATCCTTACTATTAAAGTAATATACTAAAAAGTTAGCAAGATTCTATTGAAAGACATATGAGTGTCAAACTAGAACTTTTAGACCAAAAAATCAAAGTAACCGAGTACATTTGAGGTCAACAGGAAAAAGCAGTTCTTCAGAGTCCTAACAAGATAAACATAAGCAGCTGGATAAATATTAGTGCATAAAGATGGACTGGATTAGAAGTAATATTGCTCTAATTTTGAAAAAGCATGGCCATAAAATAAAAGAAAAAACACTCTAATCACTCCATCCTTAGAGAGAAATTAAAGTTGTCAGTGTAGAAAAAGCAGAAGAACTTCCAGAATGAGGAATCTGAAGAGCTGCCCAAACAGATGTTAGTAATCATGGGCTATGACATTAATTGGTAACAATGATTTCTGACACTCCCTGTTATTCTATTTTAATAAGTTTGATTTTTTTTACTATCAATACAATACACTGGAATGTGAATAAGTAATTACTGGAGTGAACATGGTCTTCCTGTACAGAGATAAGGCAAGTGAGGTTTTCTTGTACATAAAGTTAACTTTGTGAGGCTCTGAGGCAACCTGCTCAGCAGCAGGAATTGCCAAATCACTGCTCTCAGAAATATCTGTCAAAGTTCCCAAATATGTAGCTCCAGGATAATGATTTTAGAGGTGAGAATACTGATCCGTCTTTTAGGACAGATGACTTCACGGAGTTTCTGTAAAAATTTAGATCTCACAGCAACTAAACAGACATTATGTATCAGGAGCAGTCTTCATTCATTTAAAATTTGTTTAGGTATGGTAATGTACATTTATAGTACCAAAACGGCCCTAAGTGTGCCTTTTGATATTGTTACACAATACTCAGGAAGTCAAGCTTAATTGAAGCAATTTCATGCTTATAGTTTCAAAATAAAATGTTTTCTGCCTCCCTCACTGTTCCCCAGACCTGGAGAGTCTGTTGTGAGATATCACTGCATGGCAGTGGTAAAACTGTTTTATTAGCTTCCCTCTCGTATGTATCTCAGCAACTGGAGAACAATTGTTTAATCTTGATAATTCATTTCATGGACTTATAATATTTGCATTGAAAATTGGAGTGACATGAAGTGAAATGTCATCTAGCTTACACGTGCACATGCACACTCAGCTTATCTCCCATTTACAACTGGAGACCCCGTTGCCTTAAATCATCAAAGACTTCAGGAAGGTCAGTCAACTACAGGCTCTGCAGGCAAAACAGAGTTGAGTCAGTGGCACAAGAAGAGGAGGAACCCTTATAATACCCACCATGTTGCAGCTGTAACAGTCCAGCTCATTCCCTCCCACCTCAGAGTGTTCTACGTTATTTATTTCACAGACAGTGTTGGAGCTGTATCACAGTGCAACAGTTCAGTGATGGTTTAGACAAGACCTGTAACACTCATAGGAATTAACAGGTTTACTTGTAAATGCTCAATAAATTAATTCAGTACTTAGGGAGTGTTACAATATTAGGAAAGGTATCACACATGAGGGTATTTTTCCCTTTTAATTCATAACCAAGAGGTTGAAGTATTAGCTGTAAGGGGTTTTTGTCTTTAGCTAAGTCAATACTTTTAGTTCAAGTAGGGAGTATTAATTAAAAGGACTGAACTTTGTGTTTGCCCTTCCTCACCAACGTTTATATTTCCTTCAAATAGCACAAAGCAACTGGTTGATAAGGGAATGTATCAGTCATTTTCAATTAGCTGTAAAGTATTATCTTACAGTAGTCTGGTTTCTGGTTAACTGACCAACAGAACAATGATGGCCATTTTATACTGCAGAGACAGTGCTGACAGGGGGTATAATGAGAGAAACTCTCAGATTTTCTTCTTAACAAGTGTAGCCAAAGCCCTCGTTGGCCCCACTAAATGGGTAATAGCATATTACTGTATTGGTGGAGGCCTTGAGGAAACTACAGGCAAAGTTGGTTAATTAGTGGGATTTGAAGTGTTACTTCTAGTGCTGTCCCAGCTTTGCAGTTTTCCTACAGTTTCTAATTGTTTGCCTTTGAATAAGAATACAGGACTAGATTTCCCAACCTGATTATTTCATAAAATCTGAATGGATAATCAAGCACTACTAATTTCAATCAAAACACAGTCAAATTGAACTTAACCACAGATGTATGAATGCGGCACATTTGGTATTGATATTGATTTTCCAGTAAATCATCTTAAGTTCAAATGATCAAAAATCAAGACAGGTCAACATCAAAGAAACAGGAATATTGGCATGAAAGCAAGCTCTCTTGATTGGTACAAATTAAAAGATCATTTATTAGTGATTATGCTGTATAATACTGCCAGTGCCAAATGAATGCAATTAAGATGAAATGGGCCCCTGCAGCTACAGGGGTTAATAAAGACTGAATTCCTAATGATTTTTCCATTAATTATGAAGATGTCCACACAACAGCTTTAACAAAGCTGTGGCCACCTCAGACAAATCTTTGTAATCTGTACAAAATGCCGCCCTTAATTGACACGTTGTTGGGATAATGTAAAGATTTAACAGCTCCGAAATCATTACGTGCCAAATAAGGATCCTCTGCAAAGAACACAAAACTTGGAGTGTGGAAGAAGTGCAATGACTATACATGTTTTGAAAGGCTTGAAGAAAACCCACCTTGTTTCAAGTCAGAAGTGGCACACAACCTTATTAGAAACATTGCTGCACTTCTGAAATCAAGAAGCCTTTGCTTCCCTCGAGTGCTTGTGCTTTTCAGCAGTCAAGGAGGCAGGGAGGAATGGGAGAGAAAACTGAAAGACTGGACAAAGCACTCTGTCCCTAAGACTGCAATGGCATTACAGCAGCTGCCTCTTCAGACAATTCTCTTTTGAGCACAAACTTGGCCCTAAAATATTGAAGATAATGAAGGAAAAATGCCTTACCTTGGAAAGAGAATTGCCTGATTGTGCCATTGCCCAGGAGTCTCACTCTCAAGTCTCCTGGCCTTGACGTGTGGCTGGCTGGGTATTTCCAGAGCAAAAGTAAAGTCTGACCTTTCTATGGGAACTGTAAAGCCAGATGGTACCTTTCTCTCCTTTTTGGTGTTGTTTATCAACATAGATCTTTCTCTGATTGCTGCTGAGAGCAGGCTTGCCAGTCTTTAGGCTCTTGCTCATTCACAGGGTTTCCTCAGATTTTTTTTACACTGATTCTTTTTCATCAGTATCATCATTACCTCTCATCTGTCAGTTAACAAGGGAAAAAACCCAAAAGATAGAAAAAAGAAGAGATTGCTTGGAGGCTCGATTAGGCACCTGTTGCCTCTCAGCATTAAGTTAATTTTGCTGCTAATTATGCGTGCTTTTCATAACCTCTGCCTCTCAGTTTTCTGTTCTCAAGATGACATCAGTTTTCACATGGATTTCAAAGCAAATGGAACTGTATGAAGGGAACATTAGACTGTTTGCAGATGGGTATATTCCTAGGCAAAAGGTGGTTCTGCTAGGCCATCTTTAGACATTCCTTCGTATATACAAGAATTGAAGTCACTGGAAAGCTGGTTAGTTGTGCAGACATTATCAAACAATGCTGTATATCAAAGGTGGACACATGGATGTGTCTGCTTGAAATAAAAATAAATCCTGGCACTGCAGTGTGCAGGACTGGAAGCAATCACCTAAAATGGGATATTGGGAAAGTACAATCAGCCCAGGGAGAGTAGAAATTGTAGGAATTGTTCAAAACCATGAAATCTGAGATTCTCCAGGAAATCAGGTGCTTTTGACTTTAGTGGATAGTGAAGATTTTTAAAAAGTTATCTTTTTACAAATGTAGATTACACAGGAGAACCAACTTCTTCCCATCACAAGAAAAAACTTATGTGTCCTTTAGAGACCTTACACTGAGTGATGTCCCAGCACTCTGAAAGAAGTTACTGTTTACATGTAAGTCCAATTCAAATCAGATTTGAAAAAGAATTGTGGAAAATGTAGAGTGACAGAAAAGTTTCCGTTGTATAAAAAGATGAGTACTGGAGCCTTAATTTCTCACTCAGAATTGGAAACATTTTTATCACCTCTGATATGAAAAATCATATAAAGACATACAAATTGCTACAGGTGACACCTCTAAATCCTGCATCTCTAAAAGAGCTGGAATAAATGAAAACTATGTGTATTGCCCGTTGTCCCACAAGGACTCTAGTTGACAGCACTAGTTCCCCACGCCTTTTTGACTCCATAATATACCTCTGGGATTGTTCCTGTATCACTGAAATGTACTCCTTTTGCCTACTCACATATCTTAAATTGTTCCCTAAACATTGCTGACCTGTGTGTACCAACCTGCTATGTCCCGCTCACAGAATCATAGAATGGTAGGTTTGAAGGGACTTTTAAATATCATCCAGTCCAACCCCCCTGCTCAAGCATGTCCACATAGGTCAGGTCACATAGGAACATGTCCAGGTGGGTCTTGAAGACCCCAAGGAAGGAGTCTCCAGAGCCTCCCTGGGCTGCCTGGGCCAGGGCTCCCTCACCTGAACAGTGAAATAGCTTTTTCTTATCTTTAAATGGAAGTTTTGTGCTCCAGCTTCATCCCACTACCCCTTGTCCTGTTGTGAGATGCAACAGAAAAAAGTGCTGCTCCAGTCTTCTGACACACACCATTTAGATATTTGTAAATATTAATGAGATTCCCCCTCAGTCTCCTCTTCTCCAGACTAAACAGCCCCAGGTCCCGCAGCCTTTCCTCATAAGGTGTTCCATCTTTTCCCTGATCATCTTGGTGGCCCTGTGCTGGCCTCTCTCCAGCAGTTCCCTGTCCCTCTTGAGCTGGGGAGCCCAGAACCAGACACAGGACCCCAGATGAGGCCTCACCAGGGCAGAGGGGAGAGGGAGAAGATCCTCCCTTGACCTGCTGCCCACACTCTTCTTGATGCATCCCAGACTGCCACTGGCCTTCTTGGCCATGAGGGCACACTGGAATTTATTTATATTATGGAACACCTCTCACCGTTCTTTGCTCAGAGGTTTTTTATTCCTTTAGCCTTTGGCTTTGTTCAGTTTTCTCCTGCTTTGTTTTGGTGATCCTATGGTTTTGCCATTTCCATAATGCTATGTCCTCACAGTTCCTAATGCCAGTACAATTTTTGATTTCCCTCAATTCTCTGTATCTCAAGTGTCATATCTCATCTAAATCTGGAATGTTCACTAGTTGGACTAATGATCATTAGTTAGATGCACTGTGCAAGTACACTGCATTTTCCTTGACAAGAGTTGGGGTGAAATATTGGGAAAAAACAGACTGTATTCCATGTGTTAAAAGTTACAAGTGAATATCTAATTGGTCTCATCCTACAGGGTATTCTTACAAGAGCTAGTACTGAACAAAAACCAAACAATTCCAATATAAATAATCTATTTAAGTGTGAAATTGGATTTTCAACATAAAGATCAAATTCATTGACTTCAGCGATGTTACATGAGGAATAAATTGGCCTTTCAGTAATTTTATTGCATCTGCAAACTCGTACCTCACGCCTTATCTTTGTCTGATCTGCTATCAAATACTTATTCATACAGCAAATAACTTATTTGACTCTTTAGGAAAAAAGGCACCAAATTCAAATGATATCTGCTAGACCAATAAATACAAAAAGGCTGCCAAATATGCGTGAATAAATCCCCATAATCTTACTTCTTGGATTTTCATCCGTACGGGATATGTTAGGAAGAATATTATAGAGGAACTGAATCTGATTTTGATCTCTGTAGTATAAATCAGGAGTAGCTCTTTGGTAGTCAATAAAATGACACTGTTAAATCAGAATAAGTGCTTGGTTTCCTTTTTAAAAGTGTTTCAGCACTGTTGGGTTAACAAATACCTGAGAAGTAGAAAAACGTTCAGATTTCATTTGGGTTATTTTCCTGCATAATTAAAAGATAGACTTTTTTTTTCCCCCTGCATTAATTTAATTCTTGGTTATTATAGTCACTGATTTTTAGAACACACTGGGGGGCAGTTTTGCAAATATGTTAGGTGAATCACCAGTGAGCAAAGAGTTTGGGCAAAGAAGAAGCCTATTATTAAACAAAGTGCTGTTACTTCTGTGTTTAGTTGTGTGTGCATATTAATTTCAGGAATACTCGTTCACTTCTACAATTTTACAAATTTTACACATTTCACGTTTGAAATTGATACAGGGTTAAAATTTATGGTAGGTTTTTTTTTTGTCTTTTTGGTAGTTTATCAGCATTTTGCTAAAGTTTGTAGCGTGGTTGCGAGTTACGAAAGGAAATTGTTGATGATTCAAATACAGAATCATAGAATCATAGAATGGTAGGGGTTGGAAGGGACCTTTACAGATCATCTAGTCCAATCCCCCTGCAGAAGCAGGTCCCACCTAGATCAGGTCACACAGGAACATGTCCAGGTGGGTCTTGAAGACCTCCAAGGAAGGAGCCTCCACACCCTCCCTGGACAGCCTGGGTCAGAGCTCCCTCACTTCGCAGTGAAATAGTTTTTTCTTATGTTTCAACGGAACTTTTTGTGTTCCAGCTTCTTCCCATTACCCCTTGTCCTGTTGCTAGATACCATAGAAAAAAGAGATGCCCCAATCTCCTGAATATAGAGGAGAAGGAAGAGAATTATGGCTTGACATTTACCTGTGTTACGCTACAATGAAAAAGCAGCTGTAAACCGTGCTGTAAAGTAGCATGGGGTGTTATGACAGTGAGGATCTGTAGCTGAATGAAGATTCAAGCTCGATGACTGCTTTTTTGGTTCTACTCAGTTCACACACCGTGAGCATAGATTTTTATATATATTAAATCCATATATATTATTTAGTCATCAGTTCTGCTTTATCTAGTTCCAGCTGATCAATATTTTGTGAAACAGCAGCTTCTGCACAGGGAAATACCAGCTCTAATTGCCTCAGAAAGAGTATCTTATAGGTTTGCTTCCACACATGATCCTTTCCTAAATAAACTTAGGAGTTAAGAATCAATATCAGCATAACACAGGCTTACAGATGCTCCGAAACATCATAATAACTAAGCTAAAAGTGGTTTTCAAGTAGCATTGGCAGTGTCTACTGTCATTATGTGGGCCTACTAATACCCTCATAAATACACAAAATGCTGTCAGGTATTGGTGTTATTTCTGGTTGTGTTACATCTTGAGGTATGGCCAGCCTAGATTTGTTAGCTGTCTCCTGTCTGAGGCCTAACCAAAAAATATGGATGAATTGATGTTCATTGTCTCTTTGCCAACTGGGATTTGAGCTGTTGACACAAATGAATCCTCTGACTCTCCTGTTTCTTGTGGACACTGTTGCCATTTTTTATATGTTTAGAGCAACATTCAAGCTATAAGACCTTTTGTTTTTCATATATGTTTATATATCTGATAAAGTATCTGATACCACGTTCCTACAGTATAAAATTTTCTCTGTTACTTTTTCTACTGAATATAATACAACAGGTGACAACCTCCAATTCTGTTGCTGTCACTTGGCAATTTCCTAGTGCCTTATAGTATGTTGGGCAAAGAGGAACCTCATGAGGTTCAACAAGGACAAGTGCAGAGTCCTGTTTCTGGGGAGGAACAACCCCATGCACCAGGACCTGCTTGGGATTGATCTGCTGAAAAGTAGCTCTGCAGAGAGAGACCTGGGAGTGCTGGTTGGTAATAAACTGACTATGAGTCAGCAATGCATCACCTTGGCCAAGAAGGCCAATGGCAGCCTGGGATGCATAAAGAAGAGTGTGGCCAGCAGGTCATAGGAGGTTCTTCTACAAGGGGTAGAAGAGACGGTGAGAAGATAATCCCCTAAAATTATCTTCTAGATCCATATACGATCCATCTTCATAGATGATGAACATCCCATTGTCGTTATAAAAAAGTGCAATGTTTTTGGGTCACAAGCATCCCTAGGAAGCACACACGTGTTCAACATGAGCCTTTTCAGCCTGTACACTCTGGTCAGTGTTTTCCTACTAACTGACCAAAGAACGACAGGAAGAATCAGATACTTAATATGTCTGGTAACATTTTACTCATTTCTCATTATATTTTGATGAAGTGAAGTGACTTCTGACCAATTTCTTCCTTTGAATCCCCAGGCTCTGCATAACTAAACCTTTTACTTGTGCCACCTGCAGAAATCAAACCAGTCTTGTGACGAGTGATACCCAGCTGAGCTGGTTCCTTCTGTTTTACAAGAATAGGGAAGAAGAAAGCATTCTTCCATACCATAGCCAGGGCTTTTTCTGATTTGATATTTGTTGCTTTTGTTGTAATGTGAAAAGAAATATTTGTAAACAGCTTTGCATCCTACACTTCAACTAGAGCAAGAATGATATTGAAATGGTAAGTTGGAGAACTCAAATGAAACTGAGTAAGCACAGACTGCTTTTAACTGTATTTCATCAGCAGAGAAAAAAAAAAAAAGGAAGAAAGGACAAGGAAGCCATCAGTAGAGAGGAAATGCTAAAAAAGTCTATCTATTATTTTGAATTGCCTCAATAATGTGTCATAACTGCAGAGACAACCTTGAAGAACGAATACAGGAGAATCATAAAGATATCCATGAATGAAAACCAGGAAGACCAGTCAAAAAGCCAAGGAAAGTTCCTTTTATTTCTCCATTAGCTATAGCCCGGAGAAGGTATTTGAACAAAAACAGTATCACAAGAAACTTGTAAAGGACAGAACAAAACTAACAGTTTTAGCAGCTGCTTTCCACTTAACTTCCTTTGAAATAATCCAACAATAGGTGGGTTTCAATATCAGGCCATAAAACCTGGCAGTGCATTTACACTGTGGTACGTCTCAGGACTCACTGTACCAACATGTACATGTCCAGGTCTTCCTCAAAAGAGCCAGATGACCTCAGTTCTAGGAAATAAAGCTTCTATGAGCAGTATTTATCACTATGATTTAGTTACTCTACAACATATGATTCAATTCAGACCCAGAGCATTGTGTTGGGTGGTGTTATAAGACTTGAAAGTGAAGGCCAAGTGACTACCAGCTCTTGAAAGATATAATTGAAATTACAGTATGCCTTCAGAAGCACACTGTCCTGAAATCTTTTATTGTTGTTATGAAATAGAATACATTGATAAAACCAAACACAAATGCAGAAGAAGGTATTTAATGAGAACTACAGTTAATGGTTAAATAAATCCGTATTAATTAGAGTTCCCCAAACCTTTCTAACTCTGTTTTCTGAGCTGTGGGGTAAAACTCTTCAGTTCCCACCTAACAGTGACAGTGCTTTCCAGTCTGTGATCAATGGTAACCTGTTGCCTCGGGTTACAGCGTTTTCCCCTGTCCCATCTTAGCTTTGTTTATAGCACCAGCTGCAGCAATCCAGAAGGGATGTCTACCTTTAACTAGGACAGCAGAGATGCACCAAGGAGGGCTGAGTTTGAGGGTGCAGAGTTGGTAATTTGAAGCTATGGGGAAACTGAAATAACATAAAGTCTTTGAGGTAAGTGGAAAGACATTTTGAGGAGTAGCACAGCATAGAAGAGCCCAGCTCTTCCACATGTGGGGCTTTGGCAAACTGTGCTCTAGGGTGTTCACAGCTATTTAACTGAAGGTGAATTAACCTTGTGTTACCTCTCTGTGACAATGAAAGATCTAGAAAGATATACAAGTCTGGTTGGGGTTTAGTTTTTTTTTCTTTATTCGAAAGAAGCATTTAGACGTTTAGAAAAAGAGGAAAAAATGAGATAATCAGATGCAAAGAAAAAAGAGTGGTGGATGTTAACTCACAGGATAATTATTTCCCAATTCCTACCTCTTGCTCACAGCAGGGTCAGCTCCAAGAAAAGACTATGTTGCACAGGGCTGTGGCGTGTTGAGTGTGGATCACTTACACAGACAGAGACTGCATACCCTTCTCCTGGCAGGACAGGAGTCTGAATCTTAAGCAGTTTGATTGCTTGCTGTTATGTCACTGAAGGGAACTATGACACTGCCATAATCTGAAAAAAACCCTGTTTTCTTACCCTTAGATATTGCTGAAGTTCGTATCTTCTAAAGAGCGTGTGTGTATGTGCCTCTGTGTGTGTGTGTGCAGGTTGGATTCTTTCAGCAGAAGAGAATTTAACCAGAAAGTTTTATGACTAGGTCCAATGTTTCAGCCTTGCGCTAGAAGGCCGTGTCTTTCCAATTTTCTCTCAAATGAAATGGTCTCCCTGTTGCTGAATTAAGGTAGACACATAAAGGACAGCATTACAAAAATCAAATCACATACAGCTAAAAATTAGACAGGGAAATGTATGAGAATGCTAGGGCCACACAAAATCACACCAAGAGCTTTGTTTTTTCTTGTCCTGTTTTTATACAACTCTAGCAATTTAATGCTACTCCTTAGAAACTCCACGTTTGTTTTATTAGGACCAAGTTCAGCCTGCAGCAAACTTAGGGTAAATAAATATTATGTTTGATTTGCTTCTTGTTAAACATCCAGAGAGGTATATGAACCTAAACAGAAGAGGATTCCTGATTTATTCCAGGAAAATATGGAGCTGTTGAGTGTCAGAGTAAAGATTCTGATTCTCAGATTTTAGGATCTTATTGTGTGATTGTTCTGTTTCTGTACAGATGGTACAAGAGTGATCACCACTTCTCATCATCTGGTAAAGAAATATTAATGTGGAGAGAGATTGGTAGGAAGAATCATAGAATGGTAGCGTTGGAAGGGACCTTTAGAGATTATCTAGTCCAATCCCCTTGTAGAAGCAGGTTCACCTAGATCAGGTCACACAGGAACGTGTCCATGCAGGTCTTGAAGACCTCCAAGGATGGAGCTTCCACACCCTCTCTGGGCAGCCTGGGCCAGAGTTCCCTCACCTGAACAGTGAAATAGTTTTTTCTTATGTTTAAATGGAACTTTTTGTGTTCCCATTACCTCTTGTAACCAAGCTTTTGAAGAAAGATACAGAGTGTAAAACACCAGTTCTTGAGTCTACAGTTTAAACAAAATGCTGTAAACAGAAAAGCAAAATATACCACTATAAATCATTAGCAGATGCTGTGTAACTTACATCTGTGTCTTCTCTTTGAAAAATTAGTCAGTAATGACTCAGTATACAAAACTGGTCACCACTCAGGAACACAGCAAGACTGATGAGAGTAAGTGGACCTTTCATGGCCTTCAAGTAAAAATGATTGAGGTATTAAATGATAACTATACATTCTGAAGAATTGATTTGGCTTGTTTTAATAACAATGATAGTGAACTTGTGCCATTTAAATATAAGAAATGGAAGAGATAAGCTGAATAGACTCAATACAGCTATATGCAGCTGCCAAAAGGAAACAGTGAGTTAAAATGGTTAGAGACTACACAAGGAATTTTCAGTTTTCACTGTTAAAAAGCAAATGAAAGTTGATAACACATTGCAAGAAGTTCCCTTCCCTACAATTCATTTCACTTTGAAAAACTCAAGAAATTTCTACTTGAAAGTGGTTAAAAATAGAAGACAGTCAGATCTCTCTTTTCCAGATACCAAACAGAAGTCCACTAAGATACTTGTTTCCATTAAGGGTGAAAATAAAGTCCAACCTTCCCATCTGTTCCAAAGCTTAATGTTTGGTTCGTTTCCAGCTGAGATTCTGAACTTAGGTTTCCTCAAGCTTTTTGAGCAGAATCAAGGATTTTAATGGACTTCAGAGACTGGAAAGGATCAGACTATTTGCTTTCTCTTTTCTAAACACTTTGAACAACATTAAAGTTTGCTTTAGATCAGGTTATTTTTTTCTGGTTTGAACTGTTTAGATATTTCTTTCTACAGTATTGTATGAGAACATGATTTTAGAACACCATATTCTGTCCCAGACCACTTTAAAGGCTGACAGGAATAATAGTGAGACTCAGAGACCACTCTAAGAAGAAAAAAGCCAACGTGCAGATATGTACTAAAGGAGAGAAAGGATGGTCTGAAGAGACAAGTGTCAGACTTACCAAGACGAGTTAAGGTGAAAAAATAACCTACCCTTCTCTTGATGAGCGGGTAAGGTAATCAGCCTACAGGACCTCTCCAAAGATGACATGAAATGGGCTTTAAATCTGGACTGCTGAAGGAGAAGCACAAGTCATGAGTTTGTTTGGACAAGGAAAAGAGAGAAGTGTATGGTTTGGAGTGGAAGTTTCTGGAGTTTCCAAACACACATTTGAACTTTTGGGTAATTTTATCAAAGCGAATCTAACCTCAGGGCCACCAAGATGATCAGGGGACTGGAACATCTTTCATACGAGGAAAGGCTGTGGGAATTGGGGTTGTTTAGTCTATAAATGAGGAGTCTGAGGGGTGATATCATTAACATTTACAAATATCTAAATGGTGGGTGTCAGGAGGTTGGGACGTCCCCTTTTAATATGGTATCTAGCAACAGGACAAGGGATAATGGGATGAAGCTGGAACACAAAAAGTTATACTTAAACATAAGGAAAAACTATTTCAGAGTGAGGTGAGGGAGCCCTGGCCCAGGCTGCCCAGGGAGGGTGTGGAGGCTCCTTCCTTGGAGGTCTTCAAGACCCGTCTGGACACATTCCTGTGTGACCTGATCTAGGTGGCACCTGCTTCTACAGGTAGTTTGGATTGGATGATCTTTAAAGGTCCCTTCCAACCCCTACCATTCTATGATTCTATGATGATTCAATGATTCAAAACACACAAAGGTTTTACCCAACCTTAGGCAAAAATGTTATGAAAAGTCAATACTCTCTTAACACCTGTCAGAGTACTGAAAAAAACTCTTCAGTGATCCTATAAATTTTAGTTAGATAATACAGACAAATTTTCATTACTGTTTTGACACTTCCAAATATTTTATTAATCTCCCACAAACATCTTGTATGCAGCACGCTGAAATATTTTGTTGCTTCTTTAAAGTTTTAAAAATAAATTCTAATTCCTTATGCACACTTTCAAATGCAGGATGTTTTGAATTATGTTCAGTGCTGATGTTTAATTCAATGTTCACATTCGTGTTCTCAAATATTCAGCTTCTACATGAAGTCAGGCAGGTTGTATCGGCATTAATGTTGTGGCTTGAGCATTAATTCTAGTTTTGAAATGAAACTCCTGGATATCTCTGATTCTATGACTCTATGATCTCCACTAACTGAAGGTTGCTTGGCTTTACAGAGTTATCTAGATGAATCAACTGGTTTCCTTTTGGAAAACTCAGGTGTGCACCAAGTGTGATCCAGTCACTAGCAGATAACATCAATGTCTGCTTCTCTAAATAGCTTTAAACTATATGCACAGTTAGGATGTTCAGTCTAGGGAACATAGTTAAATCTTGAGCGAAGTAGAACAGAAATAAGCATAGCAAGTGTGAGGACCATATAATCATCTGCTTTGGCCCTCTGATTTATACCTGTTGTGCTAAATTACCTGCAAAACCAGATATAGCCACAAGACCACTGTGTGAATGTACCATCTCTGTTCAGATTAGAGATTGGAAGAGGCTGGAAACAGTGAATAAAATGCTGGAGTGTTCTTATCTTTTATAATATCAAACACTAACACAGACCTTTGAATAAACAAAACAGGTTTTTTTTGTACTTGCTTTAATATGAAGAATGTGTGAAGTGTTCTAATACAGTACAGGGATCTCATTTGAAGCTGCGATGGGAAGATTCACCATTCCAGAAACACTTTTGACATATCTAAAAGCTTCTCCTTTTACATTAAGATAAGCTCATGCCTGGAGCTTTCGATGAAGTGACAGGAATGAGCCTAATAACTTCATGACTGGACAAAGATAATTACTTCCTTGTGTCACTGATCCGAAGTTTTCAATATTGTTTACCAATTTCCAGTGTTATGTCCAAAATGGTCTCAGTCTTTGTCCATATGACAGCATTTAGAAACACTTTCTTCTCTCATATCTATCTTTTCCCAATCTCTTTACTTCTGTGTCACTGTGAAATCCACAGAAACAGCAGATTTACACAGGAAAAAAACAGGCTTGCTCCCCCAGAAAGGAGCTATGAAGCAGTATAATACACATCTGTCTGAAAAATCAAGGACATGGTCATCTTGGCATGTCTTAACAGAAGTAGAAACACAGCATTTTCTGCTGCAGTTGCTCTGCTTCGTGTATCTACCCAAAGCTTGATCTCCAGTGTCTCAGTCTTCTCCGGGTCTTCATAGACTCATAGAATGGTAGGGGTGGAAGGGATCTTTAGAGATCATCTAGTCCAATCCCTCTGCAGAAGTAGGTCAACCTAGATCAGGTTGCATAGGAATACGTCCAGGTGGGTTTTGAAGACCTCCAAAGAAGGAGCCTCCACAACCTCTCTGGGCAGCCTGTTCAGGGAGATTCATCCAAATCAGATACTGGCTTTTCGCTCTCTTTGCTTATAGCAGTTAATGCAAAGCAGCTTTTGGGATCTTGTGTTCTTAAATTTGGCCATATCATCAATCCTTTTTGTTCATCCTTGCACTAACCTGAAAAGCACGTCTGCAGTTTTTCACCTATAATTTAAAAAAAAGCCATCAAAAGTGAGTCTCCACACTCTGTTCTGAATACTGAATGACAAATCCTTCCTGTTAGCGTATCAGTAGTTATTATTTAAGCAATGCCACCAAAAAACACACTTTAGCAAAGGTGAGAAACTTTTAGTTCCTTCTGCTCTGCAAGACTGTGAAAGTAATACGATCCCCTTCCCTCTATATCGAAGTAAGACTTTTCATTAGGGAGATAGTTTTGAGAATCATTGCAGGTGGGTATTGAGGCAGCGTGAGTTTCAGATAACTTGAGCGTGTTAACTTTAATTCTTGGACAACCTGTTGGTTTGAAAGTTTGGAGACTGAACCCTGAATGTTCCTACTGTTATGTCTGAAAATGTTCACCATTATTGAGAAGCCTCATCCTGAAGAGAGCTGAGACACACTGTATGGTCAGAATCATTCAACAAGATTAGCAAGGAGACTGAGCCTCTCTGTTTATGGAATTTGAATGGGGAGAGCATTAAGTTTGGGGAAGATTTTTGACAGTGAGGAGGAAATCAGGAGTATGAAATGGCAATGTCTCAAGCAGTCACAGGGTTAGTTTGAAGAACCTGAGGCCAAAGGTTGCATCAATTTTTTTGGGGGGGGGGGGGGATTAAATTTCTTGTTATTATCCAAGGGTCATTTTAAGCCCCTGTGAAGTCAAGGGCTGGGCATCAATTCTCTGTCTGTTTTCCTAGCTGTTTCCATCTTTCAGGCTCTTTTCTTCCCAGAGGGCAGGGGTTTTGCTGGTTTTGAGGGGATAACGTATCAGAGCTATACTCCATCCATACCTAAGCTTCACAATGTTCCTGTCACTGCTGCATTTTCAATTCCAAACATAACAAACGAGAGCACTTGTTGCACTCATACCAACCTTGATACAAATCTACATAGATTTATCTATGTATGTGTACCTCTTTATTCAGATTAAACTTAAGGTCTTCCGTGTAAGTGATTTTTCCTCCTCTTTGCAAACTTCAGTTCCTTCTCTGAGTATACTTTGTCTAGTATTTCTGAGATTCTTCATATTCCCTAGTTAACTTTGAAACAAAAACAACCTTGTCATCCATCCAGAAATTCAAACACATTCTTAACCTCAACATCTCACACACTTCAGTAGAATATATTGCTTTACTTTCAAGAAGCCTGACTGATATGGTTATTAGGTTCATGTAACTGTGCAAGAAAAACATTATATACTCAGGAAGAGAGATTCAATTGTCATCAGCAGTTCCATTTTTCTGGGCAGGCAGAAATTTTGAGATCAAATGTTGCATCTCTTTTCTTTGTCTCACAGCAGAAAGTATGCCTTGGTAGACCTTTTCTTCTTGAGAAGTGAGTCGGTGCCTGAAACAAGAAGCAGCCATTGAATCTGAACTACTACAAGAGGCTACTGCACAGTGGAGCACTTGGTGTTCTACAGACTTCTCAATCCAGAGGGGATGACTGTGATTACCTGATTGGATGGCCTCTGAATTATGAGTCCCAGGGATTGTTTTAACTCCTTCCCTGAAGTCCACTAAGAGCTGAAACACTCTAGGGCTTGAGTAATTTCTTTTTTGTAAACAACTGAAAGAACAAGCTCCAAATACTAATGTGTTCTGTAGAAAATATGCTCCTTTTATTAATGAAGTATTTAATTCCTCAATTTCAACAGGGAAGGCTCATTTCCACATTGCTCTTACAGTGCCTATCTCAATGTGAGAAATGCAAACACACTAATCTTTCTCTTGCACATGTGGAAGATGGAGGATAGCATCTCTGAGATTGTGGATACATCGATGGAGATTTGGAAGAAGGACGTTGCCAAAATTTCAGGATCAATGTTTTGGAACAGTTGACAAGTCTGCCAAAAGGATAAAAAAGAAAAGCTGAAATAAAAGTGTAAATGAGATGTAGAAAGAAGGAGAAGAAAGAAGGGGAAAAAAATTAGGGATTCTTGTATTGCAAAATAAGGGATTTTTTCCTCTTTATTCAGATTATTCTGAATAATTAAGCTTCTATCAACTGGTAATCAGTCAGCAATTATCAGTGCACCTGTATGTTGTAATGAACTGATAGACACATATGGACCAAGTTTTGAAAACTATAAGTCACCAACTTCTCACCAAAACTTAGTTCAAACTTTGCCACAAGTTTTGAAAGATAAGACCTGCAGTTTATTTCTACTATATCAGACCATGTATTTGTGAAAGTGTGAGCACGAGAGATTTTTCTCAGAACAGAATAAATCACAGAATCGTATAATGGCAAGGTTGGAAGGGACCTTTAGAGATCATCCAGTCCAACTCTCCTACAGAAGTAGGTCAACCTAGGTCAGGTCACATAGGAATGTGTCCAGACCTCCAGGGAAGATGATTCCAAAACCTCTCTGGGCAGCCTGTTCCAGTGCTCTGGAATCTAATATGTTCTGGAAAAAAATATAATTCTCCCTCTAATAGGTACAAAATTCAATATCTAAACGACAAATCAGTGATTTTTAAAATTAGCTTTAACATTTATTCACCAACAGAAAGTTCTAATGTCAAATTATAACTTAGGGTTACACTTTCCAAGCGGTAGCCAGATGAGAGATTGCCTTTTCTTTACATACTGTTCTTAAAGAGGAATTCAGAAGCCTGCAGAATTAGCTATAAGCTGTAACTAGGAGGCAGGAAATCAATCAATGCACTTTTTAATAAATATATTCATTAATATATTCATTGAAGTTTGGTTGTTTTAACTGGTCCTAGCTTGGCAGTTTTAACCTAGGATGAAATCGTTAGCCTTAACATAGATGCTGGTAACTCTGGGCTATGTATTTAGTGGATTCAAATAAAGATGCACGTAAGTAGCCAATTATCTGAGGAAATGAACCATTAATGGATTAATGTAATTGGAATACATTCTTTTATCAAGAGAGACATTCACTTAAAGTGGTACTGTATTTGCTTTACACATGACTTGTTGCATATCTAATGCAACATATTATCACGTATTCCAAAACAGCAACATCCCAGAAGGACTCGAACTTGAGAGAAAAGGCAGCGAGAAAAAGAGACCACCCTGACAAGTAACCTCCTTCTTTCCCCTTCAACTCACAGAATATTTTGATGCATCATTTGTGTGAGCTCTATTGAAGAAAAAAAAAAAGAAAGCCAGAGGTAAGACAACGGTGCATCTGTAGCATATTGTTTGCTAATCTTCCTTTACAGAAACAGTTAGTTTGTATCATGGGTTTTAGCAGTGCTGTGATACATTTACTGCATACAATGATTTGATAATGAGAAGCATTTCTCAGAGATTTTTTCCAACTGTATGTCATTTCCTATAACAAAAAAGTACAAAGAAATGTATCATCATTGAAAGGGCAAGTATTCCCCATGAAAAAAAAAAAAAAACCACGAAACCATTTCTCATCTTTTCTCCCTTTTTATACCAGGGTTATTTTGAGGGGGAGAAAGAGAATAAAAGTGTTTCTGTGAATATGATGGTAACCTTTGTCTGGGTTTTTTTTTTTTTGGTGCTCAAAAAATGCTGGAAATAGATTCCATTTAACACTGTGAGTGAAATGTAGTAAAATTTTAATAAAGAAACTATGAGGAAATCAAAGTCCTTGACAAGTGTAATAGGGAAAAAAAAAGTATATAAAGCTATCTTTATATAGATAAAAAGAGAAGAGGAGAAGGGAAGGGAAACGCAGATGGCCATGGTTATTAGAGCATGGAGAATGGATGTAGCTCTAAAGACTTAACTTTCCTGTCTTTCAGAAACTTCTGGAAAATATCAGAAAGAAACACCTTTAGTAGTATGGTTTTATGTAGAACTGTTGTGAGCAGGCATTTGTACCAGTAGAATGTATAATGTTATATTTGTAACAGGCATTTTATTTCTACCCTATGTGTTAATAGAAACCTCATTCATGGCCTAATATTCATTGAGAGACATATTGCAAAGTTAGATACCTTACTTTAATGATTTTTGTGGTTTTTTTCCTCACATATGAGCATGGAGTTTGGTTCAAGACTATGTCTGAATACCTTTTTAGTACCTTTTTACACAGAAGTACCACAGCCTCCTCAAAGATAGAACCTGGTGGAGATCTCAAGGACATGAGATGTCTCTTAGCCAGTCTTATTAGTGGAAAGCAGAGAACCATCCTTATGAAGTCTTCCTCCTTGGAGATATTCAAGACTCACCTGGACATGTTCCCGTGTGACTTGATTTAGGTGGACCTGCTACTGCAGGGAGGTTGGACCATATGGTCTCTAAAGGTCCCTTCCAACCCTATCATTCTATGATTCTATGATTCCTCTAGATATGGACTCAGCTATGCACAGGTATCTTGCATCACTTCATGAGCAGGTGGGTCTCCTGCTTCGTTTCTGTTTGTCTTCTGTCCTTCTAGCTGAGCATGATCATTTGAAAACAAGACTTAAATTTCCACCAGTACAGTGTGTTTCTGAAGAATTTGTGTGTTGACTCTTTGCATAGAAATGTGTGGAAGTGTGGGGCAAAACCAGCAAAGTTAATGCTTATAGGTCTTTATGGAAAATACCAATTTCATATCACGTTAGTGAAAATTTAGAGTTATCCAAGGGGAGAATAAAAACCATTCAAATATGTCACTTCAGGACACTTTTTCTTTTTGGAAAGGATTAGGGTTGAGATTCTATCAATCATATTTTTCCATATCCAAATATCTGTCTCAGTTATTTTAGATACACAGATGATATTCACAATTGTGATTTAAAGAAGTAAGTTCTGAGGAGGTACCATATGTTTAGGACTCATATTTAAGAAAAAAAGTTGATATGTTTTATAAATGACACCTGATTGCTTTCCAGGGAAAATTACTTTGCAGTTTAATTTTTTTCCTGACATTTTCCCCAATAAATAATCAGCTGTTTTCCAACAGGACAACACATAGTCTGAACCCTGAGCCTGGAGGTTAAGGCACTGTCCATTTATCTCTGTCCACATAATGTGGATTATTGGTTATTTGCTTTTCATTGTAACTGTGTTATTGGGAAATTATATTTCAAAACACCTTTAATGTATTTTACTTTATCTCTGCTCACATTTGATTTGCTAAATCCCTTGCAGAGTGTTTTACCTTGTTCCACTGACAAAGCACAGGCTTCAGATTTTGCTGAAAAGCTACTGTAGCTCAATATGGCTGTTGCTCTTGACATTTACACACATCCTGACTTTATTTATATTGCAGCAAAGTACCTAACTTGTGAAAAGAAGAATGCACATTCAGCAACTTAGGCAATTCCAGCCACAGGACTGTTTTACTGTCTCTTGAATAATTAGCAACATGAATGCAGATAGAATATACAGTAACTTGCCTGACTTTGGGGTAAGGGAAAGAAAAAAAAAAAAAGATTAGAATGACAAATAGTCAGACTCCAGGGTCAAATGCTTTGCCAGTAGTTGCATATGTTTATGCCAAAATACATAAAGAAATGTCACTTCAGCACATGAATGATGACAAACACTCCAAGTGGGACTGCACTTCATCAATCATTGCAAAAGCGCAGATTGGGTTTACCTATATAAACAAAAGCAATAAAACTACTCAAAGCCTCACCTTAAACTATTCAGGCATGACATAAACAGTGTTACCGCACAGTCAATCCCCGTTTTACTTGAGAGGCAGTCAGAAAGCAAGTGACAAACTGATTTATTAAGATTAATAAAGCATGCCCTTAATAAAAATAAAGGCAGCTAATATTTTGCATAAACATGGGAATCTTGTTTGGGGCTACGACAGACCAGGATGCGTGAAAAACAGGGAAGGTGATTAAGAAATCTTTTTGCACTGCTTGTCCAGCGCTACCGAGTAGGTTTGAGGAAGCTTTAATCACTAAGAGAGGTTCAGAGCACGGAGGCATTCTGCAGGCCCAAAGTGCAATTCTGAGGAAGAGAAAAAAACAGGTTCTCTTGAAAAAAAAACCAGAAGAGGTGAGTCAGAGTAAGGGCTCTAAGTCAGCACAACACTGATGGGGCCCTCGCTGCCTGTGTCCCCTGAGTCTCATCAAAACCCCACTGAAGTCAGTGGGAATCTTTCTCTTGACTTCAATGAGATTTGGAGCAAACCCCCTGTGAGAGAAATTTAATTGAATTCTTTAGTATTGATCTCTTCACTTCAGTTGCTCATTTAGCCTTTTTTCTTAAATCTGCACCTGCTTTTTTTCAAAGGTGAACAGAAGGGAAGTTTTAAAGTTTAAGTTTTAAACTATTCTAGCAATGTTTTACGTAAATGCAATCGTAAAAGATTCCTAAAACATTGTAAAATATCTGATTAACACCTCTAGGATATAGACTTTATAGATAATTTGTTTAAATGTGGTTTTGTAATCCCTTGCAGACACAAGAAAGTGAGCTCCATGTCACATTTTCTCACACTTTCTTCTACTCTCACCTGTCTGTATTTCACTGTTTCTTTATATAATTATTGTGTGGAAGAATCCTAGGTTTAAATTAAGCATTTCCATTTCTTTCTCTGGAGTCAGTCACTGAAGTTTTGCATGACCTTGCAAACAAACTACTTTCTTAGTCTAATCTAGGTAGAATTAGGAAATAATCAAAGCAGGCTACATTGTATCTAGAAGAGTCTCTTTGGTTCAGGAGATGCTGAGGCATATTCTAGACACCTACCCTTATATAAACCAAATATTCATCACTTAACAGGAATCTGTTCTAGTAGAAGCACAGAAAGACAAGTCAATCTAACTTAGATTAGCATTTTTTTTAATTGATGTTCCAGCCCTTCAAAGCTAAGAGAGATGGAAGTGATCTCAAATCTTTTGTTGTAGTTACTCTCTTGTTTCTGTTACTTCCTCACCCAGGATTGCTTGTCATCTTCTGTCTCTCTGTGCCTATCCTGCTCATTGCTTCTGAATTCTCAGACCTCTGTTGCTTCTGCAGCATAAATCCAGCAGAGCTCATCACACGTTCTCTGCCATATCCATCCTGGCTTGTTTTTTGGGACTATGCCATGACCTGGAAAACAAAATGGCAACTGAAAAATCTTCTTATAAGTTTCCATCCTCAATTTGACAAAGAGACTGTTTGCTTAAAGGAGAGCCTACTTCACTGTAGCCACTAAAGGATTTGTCCCTAACTCCAGCATATTCAAGATTTCATTCCTGATTGTTAACATTTCTTTAAATCAATGATGCTGGGGGATTGTTTTATGTTTACCCATTCCTGCTCCTTAACTCGTTGTCAAGTCACAGAGTATAGCACATTCCCTTCTGTTCGTTTTTTACATTCTTCTTTGAAAGGACAGATGTTGATGGAGTGAAGCTTAATGTTTAAGTGCTAAATGCATGAAAAAAACCTTGCTGGATCCTGGAGAACCTAGTTATTTATTGGCCAATGTTTATAAGCAGACCATACTGGGTAACTTCACACAAGATATTTGATTCCACTGTACCAATGTGAAGACAGTAATACAACTTCCTGGCATATCAGTAAAAAATCACAGCACATCTCATCGATCAATAAGATACTATGGTAAGCCTCTGAGGTACAGAAAGCACATCCTTATTTTACAAATAGGAAGACCTAGAGAATCTATTGCCTACTCTTAAGGTCACAAAGTGGTTATAAACAGTTGGACACCTTGGAAAAAATGGATGCTTCACAGACACTTCCTTCAACCTCTGTATTTAGTTTGTTCTCTTATTAGTTAGGAGCAGAATTATGCCACAAGAATAGCTGTGTTCAGTTTTAGTGGTCTTCATTCACTAATAGCGGTGAGAGTTGTGAATGCAGAGAAGAAAGAGGTTTAAGGCATTGACTGCAGCCATGTACTCAAAGAGAATTTTACCTTTCTCTTTAAACATCATTTATTCTCTTTTTCTTTTCTTTTCTTAAGAAAGCTATATCTAACTGGACAGAAAACTCTAACCCATGCTCTAGGGAATGATAACCTCTTTAAAGTATCAGGATAACAGTATCTTTAACACCAGGACCTCTGCCTCTTTTTATCAGACTCACACTTGAATCAGAAAGTTTGTGGTTTTCTCAAGAAAATAAGAAAAGCCACTGGATCAAACAAAATTTATAGTTTTTCTCTAGTGCTGAGGTTCGAAACACACTGAAAACACTAAAATGCCCTGATATGGAAAGGAAAAAACAAATAATAATTAAAAATAATCAAAGGAACTGTTATATAAAATGCAACTACTCTCTGAAAAAATGCTTTCTTCATTTAGCTCATGCTTCAAACAGCCCCCTCACCACAGCTCAGTTGCTGGTGTATATATAGATTAATACTGTAATTATAACACCAGTTATTATGTGAAATTTGTTGTGTCTTAATTAATAGAATGATTTTTAGCAGTACTTTATTATTAGCTGAGGTTTCAATACTGTGAAACAATCCATGGGATTGTAGGAAAAATGGCTAAATCCACATTTTGTTACAGTTAGATCTGAAGTTCAGATTCATCAAGCTGATAAAGTGACAGTTCAAGTATTGGCAAAGAATAGGTATAAAGTAAAAACTTCAAGAGAAATTACTAAATTTTCATACATTTCTGTGACAGATGTTACAGTATTTGGGCCTTGGAGATAAGTAGTGACAGAGAATATAGTGGATTGCTTTAATGTAAGAAAAGCCATATGATTCTGTAAGCAGAGTAATTAACTTTGGAGTGCATTTATGTGTTAGTTGAAATGTAACTAACAGAGATGGTTTTGCTCTCAGGTACTCCCAAACACAAGCATCTTCTCAAAGATATTTTCAAACTTAATCTCCAGCAGCATGGTTCAGGCAATGTCACTTAAATGTGATATTAACCCAAGGATAAAATCAGGAGCAGGGAAGCAGGAGGAATGCAGAGAACTGGGCTCAACTGTTACTGTTCCATTTGGCGTCATGTCCCACAAGTCTGGGATACAGGGGTGGTATGTGCTGCCTCCTGCCAGGGCAAAGGGAGGATGGTGAACTACCTCACAGGTACCCTGGGGCCTAAGGGAAAGCTATGTACACTTATGTGCAGGAGGCAAGGTCATCTTGGGGAGCAAGGGGACAGAGTAGGGTTATTGCAGTCAGTAGTACAAGACAATAGCAAATTATTGCTGTGGGAAGCCATTAACTCAAAAACTACTGACAGAACTTTTTTGTTTTAAACTCAAAGACTAAAAAGATCAGTTTCCTTAACAACGTGGAGAAATATGTCGGTCTATCAACAGGAGACTTCTTGCTACCTTCTCAAAAGCCCCTGAACTGCCACACAGGTGACATCAGTGCACCAAGACAGCAGTGAATGCTCAGAAATCCAGCAGAGCAATCTTGAAAATTTCCTCATACTTTGCTGTCTCTAGAAAACAACAGTAAATCATGTTCCCAGCGTGCCACCTGTATCACCACTGCTTGAAAATCTTCTGCGTGATGCTCGCCACAAGCTGCATCAGAAGTTTCTAGCAGAGCTGGGAATGCAGCTGTGATGGCTCACCTCCCTCTATTTAATCACAAGATTTCTCTGTTATGTGTGTTGAGAAGCAGTGTTTTGTATTTATGCACTGAACATTTTAACCACAAGACCATCCTTCTGTGTTATCTTTGATAAAGGAGAACATTTTTTGTGTTTATGCACCAAACATTTTAATTTACTGTTTCCAGCTAACAGAATATTGCATCTTGTCAAATGTAAAAGAGATGAGTGTGTGTACAATTCCATATGTAATTTTTAATGAAGTCAAAATTCAATAAGACTCCTGATAATTAAAAATAGATACTATATCAAATATATACCAATTAAGAAAAGAATTAATACAGTAATTTAATGCCCTAGGTACTGGAATTATAATGCTCCTGAATAAAGGGGAAAAATATGCAAGAAACATTTGATACAGTGAAGATGGCTATTGCACATTAACATTTCTGTGATTTAATAGTTGCCAAAGTGTAATGGCAGCTCCAGAAGAGATCCTTTATTAATCTCTTAGTAAAAAATGGAAGCAGTTGCTGTGAAATGCTCCCAAACCCCACCACTGAGAACAACTACCTTCTCCATGATTTGATAAAAATTACAAGATACAAGCTTGAAATATTTAAAATCCCCAAGATTATCCTACACTGAGAGAGCAGATTTATTGTCATTGTAGTATTTTCTCTGAACATATGCACAGATACACAAACATAAACTCACACAGACTTATATATAAATTCACTCATATTAGAAAGAGACTAATTTTGACCATATGAGCCAGTTATAATGAGTGAAACTTGGTTTAGACCCACGAGCATGCCAAGGCACTTTGCAGGTGGCATCTTGTTAGGATGGAGTACTGTTCTGTGTATCCTATGCTAGATTTGACATGAAAGCAACAAGGCTTATTAAGCTAAAGCTGTTCTAAATGGAAAGAACATGTTGCATCTGCAAGTGGGAGTGTAAGTTGAGCAAAAGATTGCTTCCCAGGCCTCCAGACATTCTTTTTCTTCAATAAGTATGTGCTTATTCCTCTAGCGTTGAGAGTTCAGAGCTGGCAGATGCAGAGCTAGAAAATGTGGAGATCCACAGTAAAAGGGCTTTTTTTAATTTGGTATCCGTACTAGAAGATGAAAACCACTGCTAGGCTGATGAAGCGTGCAAATTAGTCCTACTGGGTTGGATTACTGTCTATATTTGCACTGTACTTTGTTCCCCAGACAAGAAAGAAGAAAATGTCCATCACGTTCTTTGCTTTGTTGGCTAAGGACATAAGTAAAACTGATTTTGCTTGAGAAACAGAAATGATTTGGTTCAGTCCTGCGTGATTCAGAACTCCATCTAAGTTTTAATGAGGGGAAGGAAAATCTTTAGACACACTATCATCCCACCATAGAAATATGGGATACTATCAGTTCAGTCCATGGACAATTCCTTTCTTCAGGGAGAAGATGAAAATAGATTAATCATAGGATTTAATCCCCACTAAGCAGTGAATTGGAAAACTGGGAACACAGAAGAAGAATCTTGCTGGTTCCATTGCAGTACCAAACTCATTCTACCAAGACAATCTAGTCACTCTTTCAGAAAAGAATAAGAAGAGCAAGAATGACAAACCAAGAAGAAACAATTTACATTTTCTCTGGGTCTTTACTCACATAAAGTTCTCTAAAATTCTTAAACCAGCTGCATAGAAAGCAGTTCCATTTATTTATTTACATTAGATTTATTTAATCAGGTTTTCTTAAAAAAGAAATGGTCTCCATTGAAAGCACAAGTACCTCCACCTGAGCTGAAAACCAAAATCAATAGCAATTTCAATGGCGATCCTATCAATGAGCAGAGCTCTGCATCCTGTGGAACATAAAGCCCATTTCCTGGGCAAACCAAAGCCTTTACAGAAGTTTCCCTTGCAGCATGTGATCTTATCTGATAAGGTTTCTAGAAGAAATTTCACTCCACACAACTGGGCAAGGTGCATACAGTCCTTGGAGGTCTTCAAGACCCGCCTGGACACATTCCTATGCGACCTGATCTAGGTGGGCCTGCTTCTACAGGGGGGTTGGACTGGATGATCTCTAAAAGTCCCTTCCAACACCTACCATTTTTATTAATGCACATGCTTAATGTCACCTCAGTGGGCTGGCAACCTCCATGTTAAATACATAATGCATTACCTTTCTCCCCACCTTCCTATTCAGTATGAACCATATCTTTTTGAACTAGATGCCATGTTAAAAGCCCCCCTCTGGCACTCTTCAATGTCCTATTTTTTGGTGGGGATAAGATCAAGACAATTTGACATCATGCAACTTGATGCAATGTACAAATGGTAATCTTTCCCTTCTTTTTGATGCTGGTGATGCTGAACACAGCTGGGAACCTCTCCATTTACTTGAACCCAATTTCTCTGAATCTTCAGCTGTCCATTTAAGCACAATGAAATTTTTAACTGAAGCTCTTAGTGCTGCTTAAGAGTAATTTCATTTCAGCAATAACCAGTAACTAACCCCACTGTACTTTTGGAGCTAATTTTCCCTGCTGTCTCCAAATGGGTATGAACTCCCACCATCTCTTGCTCTAAAATTTTCAGCTTAACTTTTTAAAGTATGTTATATTAGCATTTTTCCCCCCATTGTGTTAAATACTGAGCTTTGATATTTACAAGTTCAAGTTTCTCATAATTTTTTCCTTTTTCCTGAAGTACATTTCTAGTAGATACTTTCACTTGTAGTGCTTCAGAGCTTTGCTTCTTCCAACTTCGTATGCTAATAACTGCTTTGAAGGTTCTATCTTGACCTTGCTGAAAAGTTTACTTTGCAGTACAGGTGACAGAGCTTTGTTTTATTGCTGAATAAAAACTACACCAATTTATCTTCACTGTAGTCTTACTTCTTCAAGTACATTTTATATTCAGACCACTTAGACATAATAAATTCTTCCACAGATGCAAGTTTGACATTTGTGAACAAAGGGTAGTTCCTACCAAAAAGCAGCTTCCACCATCCATGAGAGAGCACATAGGAGGTTATAGAAGTGCTACCTGGACACTATAGCCAAAAGACTCTTGGACAATCTTGTCAGTGGTGATGGTTGCACTCTTACAGTGACAGGAGATGTTCAAGATCTCCTATTACTTTTATTACCCATGTAGACATGTTTCAGACTGCAACGGGGGGATCAAAGGATGAAACAAACTGTAGTTAGTGCTGCATTATCAGCATTATTTGAGACACAGCAATGCATGTTTTGTCTGTTGCATTTACTTAAAAACAAGAAATTCAAGTTGCTAAAGACAAATGAGGGATCTGTGAGAGAATAACCATATATTGGCTGAGATGGGAAGGCATCTCCAAAGCTCTCTTGCCCACTTCCCTGGTCAAAGCAAGGTCACCTGGAGCAGATTGTCCTGTCAGATTTTTAACGTCACCAAGGATGGAGACTCCACAACCTCTCTTGGCAACCTGTTTCTGTGCTCAATTACTCTCACAATATACATTTTTGTTTAAATGGAATCTCCTGTCTTTCAATCTGAGCCCATTGAACCTTGTTCTGTCACTGGATGCCACTGAAGAGAGGCTGGCTTTGCCTTTTTCCATCATCAGATCCCCTTGAGCCTTCTCCACGCTGAACAAGTCCAGCTCTCTCAATTTGCCCTTGAATTTCACATGCTCCTATCCCTTTAATGCTTCTGTGGCCCTCCTCTGGGTATGCTGCAGTAAATCCCTGTCTCGCTTCTACTGGGGAGCCCAGACCTAGACCAGTGCTCCTGATGTATGTCACCAGGGCTGGGTAAAGGGGAAGGATCACCACCCTCAATCTGTTGATTATACTACAGCCTATGAGATCATTGTCCCTCTTTTGCTGCAAGAGTACATTGCTGGATCATGTTCAACTTGTTGCCCACAAGGACCTCCACATGGTATAATCACTCTCCAGGGTCAGGACTTTCCTCCACTGAACTTCATGAGAACATTGTCAGTCCACTATCTCCAGCCTGTCTGGGTACTTTTGAATGGCAGCACAGCCATACAGTATATCAACCTGTCCTCTCAGTTTTGTATCATCTGCAAACTTGCTAAGGGTGCACTCAGTCTTATTAGCCAGGTCATTAATGAATATTTGGCCCAGTATCAGCCCTTGAAATACATGGAATTTAGTGACTGATCTCCTTTCAGCTCAGTCATTCAGATAGCTTTCAATCTGCCTCACTCTCCCGTTACCTAGATCACAATTCATCAGTTTGTCTATGAGGATGGTATGAGAGACAGTGTCAAAAGCCTTGATGAAGTCAAAACAGATGATATCATTTGCTCTTTCCTAATCCACTAAGACAGCTGACTAATTGTAGAAGACTTTCAAATCTATCAGGCATAATGTCCTGTTTGTAAATCTATGCTAACTACTCCCAATCACCTTCTTTTCCTTCATGTGTCTCAAAACGGTTTCCAGAATTAGTTGCTGCAGCACCTTCCTCAGGACTGGGAGGACAGTTGGCCGTGTCCTCCTTCTTGCCCTTCCTGAAGATAAGTGACATAAGCTGTGCAATAATCTACGCCCTACCATTGGTATGACTTGCACACTTTCTGTGTTCAACCAAATCACGTATAAAGCCAACCCACAGATTCTGATACTTTGTCTTTAGACACTAGTCAAAAACTGCCCAGAGCTCATTCAGGTGCTTCTGAAAATGTTACTCTTCAAGCTTTTAACTCTGAAGGCTCCTGATGTCAGTGAAGATGGAAACCATTCCACTAGTGCTGCTTAGGGCAGAATTGCCTTTCCACACAGAGGAGAATAAGACTACTCCATATCGAACTGTATAGTACCAAGGTTTCAGCAGTGCACAGCACCTTCCCTGTCACAGTAGGAGTGCTGGACCCTGATGCTGCTCCTTGTGGGAGATCTCACAAGAGTCCAGTTTGCTTTAGTAAACAGTAGGACATTATTAAAGAAACAGCTTAAAGAAATGGAGAGGTTCACTGGGAATAGTTCTTATTTGTGTGATGTGGGGAGATAAACCTAGAAAAAAATGAGGTAATCTCTAATAAACTCAGATAAGGAGTTTTTTATTGACTTGGTACCTAAACTCCAGCTACCATTACTCAGAATCACAGAATCATAGAATGGTGGGGTTGGAAGGGGCCTCTAGAGACCATCTAGTCCGTCACCCCTGCTAAAGCGGGTCGCACCTAGATCAGGTCCCATGGGAATGTGTCCAGGTGGGTTTGGAAAAACTGAGGTCATTCATTAGAAAAACCCAAACAACAGATGCAAAACTTCTCAAAAAGTCTCTACTATTTTTTCAGGGATTCTGAGAAAAAAGAGCAATTATATTGACAAACTTAATCACTGCCATTGTGCTTGTTACTTGAAATAAGGGAAACAGAGAGCTACTAACATACAGGAGCAACTTAAATGGCAAGGGCGGTTTCTCTCTTTTTCCCTAAAGATTTCCAAAGTTTATATTTTCCAGGAGAGAGATCTTCCCTTTGACAGACAGTTTTCAGAGAGAGGTTGACCTCTGCTTGTTATCACTGTCGCTGAAAGGTAGCACAGTTACCTTTGTTATGGGGAATCAGACTCCCAGAGGGACTCCTCTGTTTTCTCTCAACTTCCCTGACCGACACAAGTATATCTCCCAGGTCCCAACTCCCCTCAGTTTATCTCTCCTCAGGCCTAAACTCTAGTTTAGGGAACATTTCAGAGCACAGCGACCCTTCAGTGTCCCACCAAATGCGTTCACAGGCCAGTGAGTTCTATCATGGAATCTGCAGCTATTAGGCACACAAAGTCTGTAGAGCAATTAGTCTTCTGAGTAGATATATTAGCTTTTGACTGTACCGTGATTGAATTCTCTTAAAGTTCAAGTGTTAAGTCTTGATTAATTTATCTTGGCTCTTGGTGCTTCACCTTGACTTTACTGTAACCCTCTGCAGGCATGTAAAGTGCTGCAGCAGACACCAAAAACTGTTGAGCCCTTTGGATCTATTGAATAAAGAACAGTAACAATTTTCTATCTTCTGAGCAGATGAGTACCATGTTTAAAATGTGTGAGACAGTACTTTAGCAAAACAGGTGGTAGAAGGGTTGTAACTACAAGCCCTCTGCCTCCATCGAGGCTATGAGGACCTGGCGATGCATTGATTTGATAGAGTAGCTCTAAAACTGTGATAAATAAATCCCAACCCACCGAACTGGTTAGCAGCAATCTCTCACCTGGGTCTGCCAATTTCATTACAGATGAACAAGGTCAGGTTGCCTGGGATTCTGAAGGCAACCTGGAAAGACTGGTAAATGGTCTAATACTTAATACATTGTTTTCTATTTTCCTCTCCCCTTTGGCTTGATTCAAACCCAAATGTGTCAATGGAAGCACATCCATCAGCCAAGAGGTTCAGAACTGGACCTTTGAGAGAACTTTTACAATTCAGTCTTTTTGAAAAAAAGGCAGAAAGTAAACACGACAAGGAATCTGAAATATTATTGTGACAACTGATAATCTAGAAGAAGGAAAAACTGTAAGGACAAATTCACCATTCAGCAGAACATACTTTGCTCTGTTAGAAAGGAAAGTTATTTTTTTTCCTCTGCAAATGAGACAATATGATGGGGAAATTAAATTAAATGGTGATGTTATTCCCCTGGGGCAAAACAATTCTATTCAATAAATTAATTTTACATCAGTAGCTCTTTCCTTTCTTGAAACTGACAGTAATAACCTGACAGCTTAAAGCTTTAATAAACTTCAAGAACTAGGAGACTGTCCTTCCTCAAAAAAAAAAAAGCCAACTGTATCGCACGTATTAGAGTCTTTCCTTGTTCATTGTAACATAAAAGTCCTCTAAATTCAATTCTACTTACCATATCACTTGATGAACCAGACCACTTAAGATAGCTTTTGACAGCATGCAGTTTTAGTATCTTAATGTTCCCATTCTTCAGTAGATACTCAAAACCTCAATGACATTTCCCATTAGGTGGCTCTAAGTAAATATTATACGAAAAGGGCAAACACATGGAGGAAAAGTATCCTGTCTCTGACCCAGTCCTGTTTGTTGAGAAAGGGTAAGTCATTCTGTACAGGCTGCTGTGTGAGTGAAGCCAGAAGGCATGAGCTGATGTATCCAATGTCTTCGAGGGTTAGGAGATCTCTTGTCACTAGTGTGTGAGTTTGAAATAAAATGCATATTAATTTTAAACACAGCATTTGTCTTTCTTCTTTCCTTCTTTTCCCTTCCTTCCTTCCTTCCTTCCTTCCTTCCTTCCTTCCTTCCTTCCTTCCTTCCTTCCTTCCTTCCTTCAAAAGAGAAAATAATCAACAGTGGATCCTATCCACTAATAAACCTGCTATGCTCAGAATCCCATGATGGTTGTTCAGTATCTTAAATGTTGTATAGGAAAGCTTGTGCGGCTGCTGCTGTGTCTGCTACTGAATAACTGCAAGGGGAAATAAAGGACTTTGACTTTCTTCCTCATTCTCTTCTTATTTTTAATTCTCAGTCAGCCCACAAGTGCAAATATTAACCCCCAGCCCTAGGATAAGTCATCTCCTTTATCATTCTTCTCATAAAAACTTTATGTTTCTCCGAAAGTATTTTACAACTGTGACAGAAAGCACTGTGACAGATTCCGGTAGAAGAGGACCAAGAGAAAGCCTGGGAAGTCAGCCAGAAATTAAGAATGATTCCCCTTTTGCACCAGCTCCAGGGTATGACATCATCCCCTGTACTCATCGATGCCTCTATACAAAGCCTTTGGATAACAGGCCAAACTTATTGTGCCAAATATCTTTGCTATTATTATCATTTTTCATTTGGGGATGATTCTGAGAAACGATTTGTAAATGCAAAAAGGCTATTAAAGGGGATAATAAGGAGTTGCTCAATTCTTCAGCTGCACTGAGTAGTTCCAATTAGAGTCTGAAGGAGGAATATTGCCTTTCTATCAGTCAAGCCTGTGACACAGCACATCTCCCTGAGGTCATGGGTCCTAGATACTCAAAGGAAGATGTCACTTGTATTCTCAAATAGATTATAGAGGTTTGCTAATCAGTAAAAATAGGAGTCTCCCTAAAGCATTCATTGGTTAGTTGGGCAGAAAGGGTGCTTTAATGGCCTAAACTCAAGGCCTCAGTATGCTATCATTATTCAAAGGACATTTTGGAATACAGAATAATTAAGTTGAGCATTTGTTAGTTAGGACTACATAGTACAAGTATTTTTACATGTCAAGCATTATTTCAATTAGCAGGACACTTTCTTACCCTCCATTCACAGCAACTTATTTTAGGATGCAGCAGCAAAACGTTAAAAGAAGATGGAAGCACAAATATTGTTGTAACAAGACTGAGACAGCTGTTTGTCACCTCCCACTCTTCTTCCTGACTTTACCTCTGGTCTCAGTCAGCCCTAAGTAAATTTAAGAGGCATAATATCTAACAGAACCAAGACTTTTGGTCTAGACTCTGAAAGGTGTAGTGCAGTGCTGTACAACAAAAATTCACCCAGTTTTGTTTTCTATTTACTTTTCTTTTTTTTTGGGGGGGGTGGGGTTGGGAGGAGTTGCTCAGTGCTTTGTCAAATTGAGGCCTTGGTAAGCAGTTTATACAATGTAGAACTAGTGCTGTCATCACTGTAGTCAATGGAAAACCTCTCCTCAAGTTGATTGGGAATGTAGCTGGACTCCCTACGGCCAGCTCAGGTTTAATTGGTACTGCTTGCTAAAGTTATGAGCAAGTGGGCTTGCATATATGCAAGTGCACTTGGAACCCTAGATATATAACAAGGCAAGAATGGGAAGACATTCTGGTAAATTCTCTGTTCAATTCTACTGGAAATATTGATTTCAATTGATTCCCTGCCTCTACTGTTTTTCACTGAAAACAAACAAGAGGTCATTTTTAAGCCCTAGGGCCTATGGGCTTTGGTAATTATGGAAATGGGGTCTTTTTCTGAAAGACTCAAAAGACCACATTGACCATGGCCAGGCAACTTTATTAAAACCTTCTATTAATAACACTTAAATTCAGCCCTAGTACTCAGCAAGTCACAGGGTCTGGAACATGGTCTCAGCCATCCTTACAAGGTCACCCAGGTGATTTCATTTGACATACGGCAGCAATTCAGCCTCTATTTCTTTTCCCACCGGGCTTATTTAACATACGTATCAGAGATGTGATTCTTTTATAGTACTATTGGCATAATGATAATGTCTTTATAATAATAGGGATCCTACATTTTATTAAAAACATTAATAGGAAATTGCTACTCCTACAAAAACAGCGAAGAAAAGGAAATGAATCCTATGCTATCATTCTATACATTTTATCTTCTGGCATCAAGCTCAAAGTCATTACCATTTCTTTTTTAAAGCACCAAATCTGAAATGAACAAATCATTAGACTTTTAGTGCCAAATAATTCAGATTGTTCAATGAACATATCATTGGTGTGTCTGCAACAGTGGGAAGTTTATTGTTTATTCCTAATTTCATACACGTTTAAGATTTAGTAAAGCACTTAAGTATGAATAAAATAATTACAACATTCATTATGTGTTGTTACTGCCATTAGCTATTTGCTTTTTTTAAAATCTGTATTTTGGAAACATATTTACATCTGGAAAAGGCTAAGCAGGGAAGAAACCTTCAATTTCCATCAACTTATCTACAGATGTGTATGAAAAACCTCAGGTAGTTGCCTCACAGCCATTAAGTCTCAGCTAGGTCCTGTCCTGCAGAGAACTTTTGTGCCTCAGGTTTACAATCTCCCCCAAAGAACAAGTGTTTCATTTCAGATTTCAGGACCAAAAAAAGCATTTTTTCTCTTTCATATTGAATGTTTAGTGTGGTCCAGACCCTTCATTTCCCACTCCTATATCTGTCTTTTACGTGTTCACTGTCCTGTTGGATGAGCAATGAGTACTTTGTGGGGATTGCTGACCCAAGGAAGCAGAGGGATGGAACTGGGAAAAGCTGATGACTTGACAGTGTGAGAAAGTGCAAAGATCTACCCATGAAAAAAAATCAAGACCATTCTTTCTTCAGATACATACAAACCTCTAATTTCTGAATTCTATTCAAGGGAGACATTGTCATTAAGTCCTTGAAAAAGAGAGAAAACAGGAAGAAAAGGATGTGTACACTTATTGGGTGGGATTCATCTCAATTAAATTTAGACATCTAAAAATTAGTCATCTGAGTTAGTCATCCCCGACTACCCTCAAAGTAAGCAGTGAGAAATAGGCACACCTAAAAGACATTCATCCTTCCTATCTTAGAAGATGAATTGCTCTTTAGAGTTACCTGCTTCTCTCCATTGATTACAAAGGGGAGCATGAAGTAAATAACTCAGATAACTGACTTTTAGACATCTGGAAATTAGGAACTTCCCTTCTTTAGCCCAGAAAAGGGTTGAATTCCATTCTCAGAATCTTGCAAATAAATGATACCTAAGATCTCATTTTAGCTGCCCTTTTATTATTTTATAACCATTGCTGTTGCCATTTTGGCACTTCAAACATGAGGCTGTGATTCTACCCAGGAATGTAGCAAAAGCTTCTAGTGCATTTCTGGACCAGACATCTAGAGAAATAACTGCACACAAAAGCTTGGATGACCAGAGATCCTAGAGTTGCAGTCAGAAGTATGTTGACCAAAGCTGAGATTTTTCACTTATATTAAAAATAAACAGAATAAATACTTAGTGGAAATACGAAACTGTATCATTACCTCCAAAAAGCCCTGTGAAATGAAAAAAAAAACCTTTCCAAGATTTATGTTAGTATTTTAGATTAGCTAATTCTCTAATAGTAGGAATAGTATTTCACTTCTCTATAATGATCTAAAAGCCATCGATTCTGGAAATCTCTCTAAGGACTTTGAAAGTCCTTCAAGGATTTGAATTAAGACTGTATTATTTTTTTTTTAACTGAGATAAAAATGTTGTTCACAGATTGTTCCCAAAATGTGTTGCCAAAAGGTTTCCAGGATTGGATAAGGTAGAATATTTTTTTTGTCTTCTGAGTTACAGTCATAAATTTGTTGAGAGAAAAAAGTTACCATCATTTTGACCAGTATCTTCATTTCAGGAGAGTATAAAAGATCATTTCTGGGTTTCTTTCTTGAATTGAGCAGATTTAAATAACAGCTTTCATGAAAGACTTTGAATCAATGCCATAAGGTAAATGAGGAGGAGTTAACTTTTTAGGGCTGGTTACTGTAACTGAATTAATCTGTGGGCTAAAATACCAAAAGGAAAGACTTAAAATTCCTCCACTTCATTAAAAATATGTTTAAATTTTAATCTACAAATTCTGTTTCACAGACATGACAGTGTTCAATCTGATTTATAAGGAGTGGTTTCACTCTCCTCTTTGAAAAATACCTTAACAAAAAATAGAAACAAACCACTGAAGTGAAACAGAAACATATTTCTGTATGAAAAAGTAGTGATTAATTGTTTATTTGAAGGGTTTTTGTTGTACCTACTCATTTATGGATTATTTCAAAGAAATAATTGACCTCAGTAGAATCTGCATGGCAATGCCTATATAGTGAGACTCACATGTCCAGGAAGAAGAATTTGAATGGTTTTGTTGGCTAGAGCTTTTTGTTTATTTATTGGGGTTTTTTTTATGGGATAAAGAGGTTCTTCTGTTGGTTATTGTGGAAACATTTTGTCAAAGAGGAACATTTGGCAGCAAAAACTCACTCTAAATTTATCAATATATATACTTGGACAAATGTTTCCAGATGGCTTTCTGGGTCTTGGACATTCACAAAGCAACACAAAATAAACACTTGTCTTTATGAAGTATTCTTGCTATGATAAGTTATTTTTTTCCAGTCAGTGAAATGATGCTTTTAGTCAATCTTGATCTGGTAAAACAGACTCTATCCCTCCAGCAAGCTGAACTTACTGACACTGGAGGTACGACATGTAGACATAAGGAGCACTGGGAACATGTGAATAATAGCAGAATGAAAGTTGATACGTTTTTAAAGTTTAGAAACATCTGAAAGCCTGCAAAAAAAAATTAGTTATTTCATAGCTGTTGTGTAGCTCAATGCTCTTAGAAATAAGGTTTCTTGGAGCACCTTCATAGCTATTTGCAACATGATGCACAGTAGCTACAAAACCTTCCTTCTTTCCTGATCATATAGGCTCAGAAGCAGGTAAAAGATTAGATTACGTTCAACTTTCACATAAGTTAAAGATGGGAAAAGCTGTAAGTTCGATTGGTTCTGCAGTGAGAAAGGAAGTACTTGTGCTTGCTTGAGATTTTTGTGCTAGTGAGGGATTATTCTGGTTTTGTGATGTTGCTAGTTCTCCATTTTCTGAAGCCTTTTGGTCAAGTGGCTTTTTAGTGAAGGATAACCTATAGATGTTGGGGATCAATTCAAATAACCATTCAAAACCTTTAGCCTTTGTTCTCAGAAAAGCACATAATCTTGGGTGAAAAACAATGACACCCCTCTCCAAAATTACAAAACCACTAGACTTATGTGAAGAGTTAATTGTTTGCTGATGAATGTCTGAAAGAGGCAGGTGATCCTTGTATGCTGACATATTCTTAACATTTCACTGTTTCAGATCCAATTCCTATCAATCACAGTCTATAACAAGCTTGAAAATGAAAATTAAATGCAAAGTCTCAAAAGACAATTTTCCTTTGATTTTGTCCATTGAATTGTTCTCTGCTTCTGTGGGAATCTCAGTTAGCATCTTTTAAAAAACACAACTTGTTCTCTTTTCTTTCGTCTTCAAAAAAGAAGGAAAAAATTAGAAACAATTGGAAGTTAACATTAGCTGGACTATGTGTGACATGGAATCTATCAAGATAAACTTGTAGTTATTTTCTTGTCTAGTTACCCAATGGTCCACGCTCCATGTTTGAGTTGTATGTTCTTATAGCTAGGTACTAATGAGATTACCATGAAAGAGGATAAAGTTGGAATCAATCCATGCAGCTGTGTCTGTGTGATTTTTGGAGCCCACGTGACATAAGCTTGGATGTTCTGACTCAGCACTGACAGCAAAATGCTTCATCATTAATCTGTTGGGAGGAGTTAGAGATGGCAGAGCTGGACAATCTGAACAAGACACATGGATGGATTTACAGGAACAAAGTTTACTGACATAAAAAATGAAACTCATGTTTTAGGAGCATACAGGGAAAATTATTTTACTTTATCAAGTTAAGTTCATGTATTTCTCATGATCAATGATGTGAAGACCACAACCTGTAAAGCTCTTCCAAATCTCTACAACAGCCTGTCTGTGCACACTCTGTCACACTACTCATGTGCTTGACCTTTGCTGGTTTCTGTTTTGTACTGTAGAAAATTATGAGGATTTTAGCATCTGATCATACAACAACCAACACCTCTTCATTCACTCTGCCATCTGTAATATTTTCCAGCTTCTGGTCTATGAAGTCTGTAGTATCTAGTTAAAAACAATATTTTCTATTAGTGTATATTATGGTTTTTATAATGCTGATGATAAAAGTTGAACGGTGAGGACTGACAAGCTAATGTTGCTACTTCATTCTGCCAACATACCTTCAGTCTTGTTATCTTTGCCTTGAGCTTTCTTTAGCACAAATTATTGATTGTGCCCAGTCATGCTAATTTGTGTTTCTGACATCAAACAGAATATGTCCACCTTCTCCGGTCAAGCCATGAGAGAGAAATTAACCTTGGGCTCCTAACACAGTATAATAGAATTGTACTAGGATCTAACATCGTCTCATGAAAGATTTTGTATACCTTGTTGAAATTTATTTACTTCTTGCCTTTAAAAAAAGGTAATTACAAGACCAAATTGTCCTACAAATTGTTCCTTGGGATCAAATTGTGAATTGATATCAGTATTATAAAAGCTTTGACAGAATGTTTCTTAGAGCAGTTTCAAGAAGATGATATGTTTTTAATTTCTGAAATTAACCCATAAATATTGGTCACCAGTGCCCTTATTTTAAACAAGGACAACAGATGTTGTTTTGGGAAATGCAGTAGTTTAAGTTAGAAAAAGTTTGAGCAAAAAATAGAGATCTTGAAGAAAAGTAAAATAACTGTCTTCATGTCCAGGAAAAAAACCTCAAACAACAGTTAAACCTGACTCTACATGGTGGGTGTCAGGAGGTTGGTACATGTCTTTTTTTCTATGGTATCTAGCAACAGGACAAGGGGTAACGGGATGAAGCTGAAACACAAAAAGTTCCACTTAAATATAAGAAAAAGCTATTTTACTGTGAGCGTGATGGAGCAGCAGAACAGGCTGCCCAGAGGGGTTGTGGAGTATCCTGCCATAGAGGTCTTCAAGACCCGCTTGGACATGTTCCTGTGAGACCTGATCTACCTCGACCTGCTTCTGCAGGGGGGTGAGACTGGATGATCTCTAAAGGTTCCTCCCAACCCTACCATTCTATGATTCTATGATTCTACAAACCTGAGTGTGCCTGCAAGACTCTGGGTTAGCTTGCAGCCCTTCACTGTATGTATTTATCACCATTGCCTCTGTTTTTCAGACAAGCAAAACAGAAAAATAAATATAGGCTTTTTCCAAAATGTTCATAAATTTGGGATAATGGAGTAGTAGGATTTCATATTGAATTCTCAAAGCAAAGTAACCATATGCTTCTTGACCACATTATGAAATAGATCTCAGTGGCTCATTCGGGGATGGAAGGAAGAAAAGCCAACAGAATTCAAACCTCGCTACTTTCTGGTCTGTGGTGTAATGACAAGACTGTCATTACTATAAAAACAAGTCCTGTGCTAAGGGAAGGTACATAACAATGATGGAAACAACACTGGATGGCATTTATATCAACCTCAGGTTCTGGATGCACAGAATTTTCCTCTTACATTATGTGGATTTCCTTCAATACTTTACTACAAATCCCACAGATACTTCCTGCGGCCTCAATACATCTGATTTCAATCACTTTTGCTTTCACATTTAACAATTATATCCAGTACATGGATACTGTGTGAAAAGAAAGCAACCTGCAAGAAAAGCAAACCAATATAAATAACTGAGCATGAAATGAAAGGAGAATAGCTGAAATAAAACAATAAAAATATGAAAAAACAGAGACAATGAGGAACAAACAGAAATTGAAATGATTTTTGAAAACCTAAAAATAACATGAGATTTCTTCTAATTTAATATGAATAAAGCAATATATTGATATCTTTTATAACCACCATTGAGCTTTCACCTCTGAATGTCATCTCATTCATTTTTTCACCTGGAACTACCTGCACAAGTGGCTTCTTACAGGTGTGAGAAACGGGTTCAAACTTACTGGCCTGTATAATTGGATAAGGAGAAAAATAAACTGGATTCTTATTGAAGATAGTTCACTGGATGTGAACTGTCTGAGGACATGAGCTCTCAGTAGCAGAACTATAAAACATTACACTGATTACACTAATCCTCCTGAAATCCATGCAGACTTGTCTAGCATCGCATGCAATATGCTTTGAATAAAACACTGAACTATGAAAACATCCCTGTTCAGGCAGATTTGCCAAGGCTGTAACATGTTTAGGTGTGTATCCCCATACCATTGATCTTTCAGAAGAAGAATAAAACAAAAATCACCTTCTTGACACATCAAAAAGTAACACAGCACCAAAGCAGACGACACTTTTGATTCTTAGGTATATGTCATGTTCATTCTGGATTTTGTAAAAGCATTAGTGACTGATATGTAAGAAATTAAAATAGAATGGGAGAAATATTTGCAGATGTCAAGCATTCCAACTGTAGTTAAAATATATGATTCTCTGATATAGAGGGTCCAGAGTAGTATGTCAATGAAGCCAGCTGCAAGGTAGACCTATTTGCAACTGTGTGACCCTGAGTGTGAGGTAAATGGGACATCAGGTGATCCAGCGACCAAAACAGGTTCAACTAGGTGTTTAAAGACAATTGCTTGTGAGATCCTGCATGTGTATATCTGTGAGTGTGTATCTGCGTACCTGTGAGTGAGGGGCTGATAACTGGAATGGGGCTGTGGACCCAGACAGAGGGCTTGTATATCCAGATGCCAGCAGTTGAATAGATCAGGATTCAGTGGCAGCTACCAGAATGTACCATAATGTATATACTCATATGTAGCTTCATCTGGAGTCCTGTGTCCAGTTCTGGGCTCCTCAGCTCAAGAGGGAAAGGGAACTGCTGGAGAGAGGCCAGCACAGGGCCAACAAGATGGTCAAGGGACTGGAACATCTTTTTTATGAGGAAAGGTTGTGGGACCTGGGACTGTTTAGTCTGGAGAAGAGGAGACTGAAGGGGGACTTCATTAATTCCTACAAGTATTTGAAAGGTGTTTGTCAAGAGGAAGGGGCACCACTTTTTTCTGTAGTGTCCAGTGACAGGATAAAGGGTAACAGATAATCTGGAACACAAAAAGTTCTACTTAAATATAAGGAAAAATTCTTTGCTGTTAAGGTGATGAAGCCCTGGCCCAGGCTGCCCAGGGAGGATGTGAAGGCTCCTTCTCTAGAGGCTTCCGAATCCACCTGGACACATTCCTGTGTGACCTGATCTAGGGGAAGCTGCTTTAACAGGGAGGTTGGATTAGATGATCTTCAGAGATCCCTTCCAACCCCTATCAATCTGTGATGCTGTGATTCCATTGCCTTTCATACTGCTCAGACGGACAAGGGAACAGATTGAGGCCATTAGAGCTGTTTGTGTTGCATGAGTGGCGTATTTTCTGCCTGTGCTGAGCCATGTGGCCAGACCTGTGTGCATGTATGTAAGCACTGGGTCTGTGTACCTACTGGGAATACATACACAGATCTGCTACCAGCTGGACCTAGGGGCATAGAGCTCACCTCTCCTCTATCAGCTTCCCGGATGCACTAATGCCATACGTTGTGGTGTCTCTGCTCCTCATACAGCCCTGCAGCAAGAGCGCCTGAGGTTAAGTGGAATAAATTATGAGTCTGAAATTAAAACACATAGCATCTGACTGCAAAAAATAGTCCTGAAGCACACATGTATTTGCTTATCTCATAACACTTCTTCAAATACAAGTTTTAAATTGTGAAAACTGTCCCATTCCCATTTGAGAGGTGCTGTTTAGGTGCATGTCCTTATAACAACACCCATTTTTCATTGAATTTCCTTATTTGTTCTTGTAAAATAGGGATAATGACATTGATTTCTTTAAGAGAATTGGTCCTCAATATCTTCATTGCCGTGCTGGACTAAACTTTCCTCAGGAGAGTAAAAAAAAATCAGATATGAGGCCCATCATATCTAACGTTGCTGAAAGGATTTTCATTTACAATCAGATCAGAGGTAGAGTAAATGATGTATCCCTTTCTCACTTGCCTTTTTCACCCCATTTTCTTTTCTTGGTCACATATGTAAGAAAGAGTATGTGTAGCATTTGTTCTATAATATATTTCTCTTCTGCAATCATACGCTAATGCAGAAGATGGGAATTACACTTTCTTTCTGGACTGCTTTTGACTGTTTCTTGGATCACCAATACAGTATAGATTACAGGTGGAGAAACATTGCTTGAAAACTGTTTCATATCTTCTGATGGAAGGTAATATATAGGAGCAAAGTAATATTACCACCAAAAAGATAGCTGCAAACATCCTGTGTGCTTTTGGCTATGAATTCACACTCTGTAGGCAACAGCAACCTCTCTTCTTTGGCATAAAAACAATGTTTTAGTCTTGAACAAAATGCTCTTTTACAGCAGCACAAAGTACATTTTAAAGATGTATTATTAAAGATTCCATTGAATTGAACATTAACATATTTTAACATGCAAAAAAACCCCTTCTCTATAACAATGGGAAAACACTCAGCATTTGCTTCAGTTCCCACTGAGGCTAGCAGGAGTTTAGCCCTGTAATCCAGTGGAATCAGAGGTAGATCAGAGCTTAAAACTTTCCAGAATTCCCTCTGAACTCTTTCTTGTCATGTGAAGTCCCAAAAGAGAGCAAAAAATAACACAACACCCCAGCAGACAGAAAGGAAGAAACCCAACAGGCTCTGAACTGTGTCCCCGCTCCCTGCCGTTCATGAAGGGCTTCTGCATGGCCTCATCAATTCTGTGGTCAGAGACGAATTCCTTGAATTTCTTCCACTGTGGAATCACTGGGGAACCGTAGCGTGCCAACAGACTGCTGAGGGATGCTCTACACACAATCAATGGAGAGTTTTGTGCTTGGGAGCTGGTGGCAGAACGTAGCCCACAGATCTGCCACAAACTCATCTTTCTGTTGCATCAAGACAACTTGTTATATTTAGGTACCAACTGGAACTAATGACTAGCTCTTTCAGATCTTGATTATCATATGACTCATGACCTAGTGAGCTAAGGAGAGAATTAGGCCAGGAATATTTGAGATCTGAACTCTGCGCTTGGTTTTCTCTTAGGGTCAAAGAAGCTAACAAGCTTCTCCGTTACATTAAGGAAAAGATAAAAAAATTAATTTGCCTTCCCCCTGTTTATGTAATGTCACCGTAATCATGCTCACACAATTATGTATAGCTGCTTCTTTTTTTTTTTAAGTAGCTAAGAGGTGGAGGGACTTGGCAAAAACTCACTTGAGGAGAAATTGAGAAAGTCTGGGCACTCTCTTTAAGACAGGAGTAAATCATGGTGTAAAAAAACCCTGAAAAGAACTATGAAAAAACAATGTAACACTTAAATATGAAAAAGCATCCTTGAGGATTCTTTCTCTTCTCTCTGGCATCGAAAGTAAAAAGTGAGGCAATGAAAATTTTGAAGTCAACAAAAAGGAAACACTGTTACGCTTAACAAAAATGCCCATTCGTGGAATTCTCATGGGGTATTGTTGAACCAAAGCATTAGCCAGATTGGAAAGGCTTGAATGTGATTTCAGATTCATAACAATGCTTAACAGATGTTCTTTAAGTGGACAGAAATAAAATGCATTATGATGAACAGCTAAAACCCACAGATTCATGCAAAACATCTTTATTTAAGACGTGATAGCTGATTATAAAAATTGGTTGCCATTTTCCTAGGAACGGAGATTGGGTTTTGTGTCAAAAAGAAGATGCAGTACTATAAACACTCTGTAATAATAGCATAATATAATATAATATAATGAACATAATATCATATACAAATCTTGCATGAGTCCTCTAAGAGTTCCTATGAGAAGCACAAGTAGAATATAGTCTTTCAAGGGAGCTTCCTCTTTGGTACAGACACCATCTCAGAATGACATTTTTAAAGTTTTCAGTAATGTCAGTCCAAACTGGCAGAGAGAGACTGGAAAAAAACAAACATAACTAAATTAAAGTATCCTGAAGAGGAATGGTTCTCCAGAATTCAAGAACCAATAGTAAGGATCAGAGCTGGGGATCAATACACAAAGAAGAACTAGAGAGATGGAAAATTTGAGTAACGTTGTGAGATGTTTTAAAATCAGAAAGTGGGTATTGATGGGGAACAGAAATGAGATGAAAAGAGAGCTGCAACAAAACAGAATGATTAAGTGAATTGACATGCTTAAAGAAAACAAGGAATTTAATAATTAAAATATATACTGTCAAAAGAAAACAAAAGGGCAAGCGAAAGAAAATAAATGTGTAAAGTATAAGTGAAATTAAACAAAGGAACTATGATCAAATAAGAATGGCAACTGAGTTTGAATTTCCAAAAATTTGACACAGAGCGTTACACTCCTTTTGTCTTCTTGCTTCTTTGTGTTTAATAACACAGAGAAGTCACTTATTTAATTACAGTCTATCTTACTACCTTCACTGCACACATAATCTCTATGTTTGGTAAGTATTACCTATGGGATCTCAAGCAAGTAGCTTAACTCTTCTCTCATATCAGTTCCTTTACCTGAAAACAGTGAATATGAAGTGCTCTCTTTTCCCCTCGGACAGTTTACTTTTAATTTTTATTCTATTTTCTTTTGCTACAAACCTTGTTTCAACACCTAATAATTTTTTTTCCAACTGCACTGTGCAAGCCTATGAACCAGAGGGGTTTTGTTTTCCATTCTCTGCATTGCTAGTAGCATTTCTTGCAGGACTCCAGATAGATCACTTAACCTCTGTGGGCTTCTGCTACTCCATTCATAGGATGGGATAATACTGACCTACCTCAGAGAGGGATGTGAGGCTAAATTAGTGTTTAGAAAGGACTGCTGAAGTACAAGGTGTAAAGTATTATTATGCTGAGTGCTTCACCAGTGAGAAACTAACCTCGCGACTGAAAATCAGTTTAATATATGAAGCTGTTGCAGCTAGCATGGATTTGCTGATGAGAAGGGTGACTGCCCTTGAGAATGGAAAAACACAGTCCCACACTGCTCTGGCCACATTCACTTTGCTTACTCAAGAGCAGACAATGACAGGCAGGGGCTGGAAGGGGGAAGGAGGAGGGGAGGATTTGAAGTTAATCTTGCCATGCGACTGTGTACAAGAATTGCTGTCAGTACAGAAAACTGACACAAGGTAGGGAATGAATCCAAAAGACAGAAGCTAAAAATGTGAACAAGGAAGAAGTGCTTTTTTTTTAATTTGCCTTCCCCCTCCTCCTCCCTCCTCCCTTTGTTTTGTTTGATGTAGCTATTTAGACTTCCTCCACTACTCCTTCCCATCCCCCTTCCCCCCAGGAATAAAAGAGGGGAACCCTTATTAACCAGTGTCTCTTTCTACTGTGAGTAGGGAAACGTTTCAACACCAAGTCACTTTACTGTAGGCGACCGTGCAGCCATACTGCTGGCTGTGAATAATGTATGGCTATTCAAAGCAGATATTAGAATGAGTGTGCAGATACCACTGTACATATTAGATCACTCCCAATAAGGATACCTCTGGAGAGGGTGGAAAAAAAAAAAGTCACAGCTCAGGCATATTTATGGAAAAGAAGATGTATTGAAGTAGCTGAACTAATAGATCAATGCACCAAAGTTTATGGGGTACAAGTCAGCTGTCACAGACACGGTTAAGGGAGTGATAATATTCCAGTGAAGTCCCAAGCTTAAAATAAAATACTGAAAAAAAGAAAGATTAAATCTGCTCTGTCACTTAATTGATAGACCAAACCTGAATCAATCACTCTTGATTGCTGACCAGCTCTCACATTCACCATATGTCTCTGGATTTCTAAATGCAATTATAAATCTTTTCATCACAGGCGGGTTTGAACGCAGCAAAACCTTAACGGTGAAGTTTCTGTTACTGAGCAGTAAAGAAAGGCAGATGAGGGAGCAGAGATTCTTGTTCTGCTGCTATCATTCATACAAATAGCTCTCTTGAATGGCTGGAGAAATGTAGGTACTTGAAAAGCAGAATGTGGCCCGGAATATCTGTATGTATTATAAGGTGAACATCACTTGTAAAACTTACAGTGTGTCCTCCGAGCATGTGTGTGATTGCTGCGTGTGGTCCTTGCTATATAACTCCCTCAAAAGAGGCTCCACTATGAACCCTCCAGCAGCAAAATTAATTGAACAGATCTCTGTCCTTCTCTGCCCCTCTGCTCCCATAGCTTAATCCTATCCCATTTTGTCTCTTCCGTGCAAGCTATCACCTTTTCTATCCATTAGAAACGAGCAGACAGGCAAGCCAGATCATTTCACAGTACACAGAAATAGCCATGCACATATGTTAATGAATACACACACAAATATGCATCTGTGTCCATATACTACACATATAAACGTGCATGTATGTGTATGTGTATGTCTATTTCCATGTGTACTAATGTGAATTAAAAGAATGCACTCAAGGTGACTGTAACCTCCACTGGAGGCAAGTTGTGAGGAGTAAGCAGCATCAATTCAAAGGGTGGAAGAACCTCAAAACTAAAAAAGCTCTGCTGCCTCAAACTTCATAAGCTGAAAACACAGATAATAGATGAGCAGATGCTTCCACCTAGATTTTTCTTAACCTCACGAAAATACTTTGTAAATTAGCAAAATATAACCTTTGGCACAATAGTGGTCATTAAAATGTGATTCCTGCATTGCAGTTACTTGTGGAACGGCACAGCAATCTCCTATGCTGAGCCATGTTCTACCTGAAGAATGCATTCAGCACTCTAGCAGAGTAAATTCGATCTGCCAGTAGTGAAGTCTTCCTTCCTGTCCTAACATGCATCATGCTTCACACCTCAGGCTTGATCAGATTAAACTATTACCCTGGTAAGATGTGCATGTATAATAAATGTACATACATCTGTTTCCTTAAAACAGAAATGAGAATTACCATGCCCTTGATTCTGCTACCTGCTATATAAATAAATAATGACCACTCTCTGTGTAAAAATCTGATATGCAGCAGGCAAACTTTAGGCAGAGGTGAAATAGGCAGCTGCCTATGACAACAGTGAGGTCAGGGCAGAAGAACAGCCATCACCCTTTACCTCCCCATTAGTTTTCCCCATGCCCAGGCCCTGCCAGTCCATGACAATCAGTGCTCCCACAAAGCCCTGGCATTTGCAGAGGTGGGATACAATGACTGCCCTCCATCGCCATCCCTTCTCCTGGCTTGGAGAACCTGGCCTGGCCCTGTGGGTCTTCCCATAGGGCTCTTTGCTCTGGGTCTGTCCATTCCACTGGGGAAACAACAGGCTGCTTTGGTGAGACTCCAGGCTCTCAGCTTTGGAGCAGCAAAATTGGGGTTTTTTCAGTGGTGCCGGTAACTTTGAGACATCTCTGAGCATGCATTTCCAGGGACAGGGTCATCAGCCATACAGCTGTAAATTTCATCCAAATAGAGGAACAAATAATTGGCATTTTTTTATTCTGTTTTGAGAAGCCTGTACCTCCTGAGAAATTGCTGCCTTTCTATCCTTTTTGGTGCATGACTCCTTAATATACTTGACAAACAATAATATACGAAAACTTCAGCTGCTAATTCACAATAATCTAGGTTTTCTCCTGGCAAAATTGAAGTAAATACAAATCACTTCCCCTGATGATGTTTACAATATTTATTCATGGACCCTTCAGTATGAAGCACTTTGATTAAACAATTTAGCAAAAAGCACAGCAAACCCACCTGCTGTATGCAGAAAGAAGAACTGAGCATCTCCAAGGTTGTTATAAGCTATTATATGTGTATGAAAGAAAAAAAAGAAGACGCTTTACACTTGCAGTCAGAGATCTGGAAAAGTGACAGCTACACAAATACACATGAGCAAAACACAATGACATGGGAAACCATCTATTCCCAGGCTTTTTTCTGTATGCTTTACCAAAGTGGAAAGTTGGTGGTTTTTTTTTTTCTTGTTGTTGAGATTATCTACAGTAATTAGGAGTCCCCAGTTGTGTTTACATGGTTAGCAAGTGTAAAATATGATGACCTGCTGAGGATTTGCAAACAGCTAAGTTCTAATGACGGATCGTGGTGAGAGGTACATGTAAGATTTCCCAGACTTCTGCTGGGAATACTTCAAAAATAAAGCAGGTTGTTTTCCCCTTGGGGTTTATAACGCCTCTTTGACTTAATCAGCTTGCCTTTTTGCTCTCAAGGAGAAATGTCTCCGATTCTACTCATCGGGAGGAATCGCAACGTTCGCGGTGTTGCGGCAGTGATTTTTAACTGTCTTTTCTCACGGGAGGCATTGGCTTAGGGTAACAAATAACTCCCCTGCGAAATTTGGTTCATTATCTTGTAAATACAGTGTTTCAAGAGAGGATATTCGATGTATGCACGTGTATTATGTATTTATGTTATAGATGGATATGTATGTATATTATAGATTTCTATTATAGATCTATAGATGTTTATATTATAGATGTATATGGTATAGATTTATGTTATAGATTTATATTATAGATGTATATATGTATATAGTTATATGTATATACATCTTTATGGACAGACACATACAACTCTGATAATTTAAGGACACAATTTAGCCTCTACGTTAAAAATAAAAAAGTGTGAGAACGGCATAGCAAACAAATAGTATTTAATTTCAAATCATATTAAGGATATAAAGGTAAATTCTGCATTTAATTTCTGTTCTTATAGTGCCCAAGCAAATGATTGCATTTTTCCATGATGGAATAATGTACGCAAGCCATGCTCACTTATTTTAAACAATAACATTTGAGCAGAGCTATCACTGACTATATGTTTGCTCTTGTGGCTCAGAGAAGGCAAGCAGGGAAATGAGTAATGCTTTATTACTGCCAAACCCTGCTCAAAAGCAAAGAATACCCCTAGGCACAGTTTGAAATGTTACTGTAGTGTAGGGGGAAGCTTTGCATGTCTCCCGGACAGAGCCACATAAAGCAGAGTCAAGAGGTGAAAATGATTCCAGAGAGCTTCTTTGTAGCTTCAGGACAAGCCTTTACTTATATTTCTGGCTAGATGAATAGTGGGAAAAAATAAGATTCAAACATTATAAAAATGGAAACCAATTACAACATGTGACAATATTGTTCTATCCACTATGTCCAGGACATCAGCCTTTTCTAGGCTGCTCATATTTACTGCCCTGTAAGCTAGTCAGCATCTGGACTCTGCTTTAATATCTACAGGCAGATACTTCTCTTTCCTCCAAGCAGGTGGAAGTGATGGGCTGAAAACAAAGGGAAAGATTCATCTCACCTGGCATTAGTTGTCTAAAAGTTTAACTGTTATCAGGTTTAAACTAATCATTCAAGCTCCCTCTATAGTTCACAGAGAGAAACAGAGACGCAAGAGAAGGACTTACCTTAACCAAAATGGGCATCAGAGACATTTCCCTCCCCCTTTGCACCTGGATTGGAGAGAGATCTTCCTTAAATGAGACAGCCAATTTTCTTGTTTAAAGCTAAGTGGGATGAAACTGAGTCACAATGTTTAGCCTCACATTTTTTATTTGATTAACATGATTAAACCTCTTAGGTTCAAACCCAGGGCTTTAGATTTTCCTGTATATTTTCACTATGTCTCTCTTTTTTTTTCACCTCTTGGCTAATTTAGAGCTGAAAATTTACAAGAATTGTTGTTCTTAGCCTTTACTCTTTCCTAGAAATAATTTTGTCTTTACATCTTCCAGTCTGCTAAGGTGAAACATTGCTCCAATCTTTCTTTTTTTCCGTGCTAGGTTGTTAATTCCTCTTGAGAAATCTGTACCTCAGCTGCTATGGAACATTTCTGATCCTGAGTTTGTTTTTCACTCAAGTGACTGTGTTTCAATTCACTTTGATTTGGGATTGTATATGATGATTAAAGTTCTTCCATTTTACAAGTGGCCAAACATTCTACTTGTATTGATGACAAAAGTAAGTTAACTCAGTATACTTTTTGTAAGCTAATCTAAGTTTATGGAAGGCAGGTAAAAGACAAAAAAAAGTAATTGTAGATCCAATTGGCTATTTTGTTTTTTTTTTTTACCTTTGGGTTTTTTTTTCCCCTAGGTTTCATAATATTTTCTTATTTCTGTGTGTGAGGGAAAATATTATAATCTTGAAATTTTTAAGTGGTACTTAATGTTTCTGCTCCTTCAGGTGTGCTGAAATACCACATACCACTTTTCATCAGGAACTTGCAGATTAACAAATATTGATGAGCTTGTGAAATTCCTATGAGACTAGAGCATGTACATTATATAATGAAGGTAAGGCACAAGGAGCTTTTATGTGATTCTTCAATTTAAAGCTTTCTGAAGCAGATTGCTTAATGTTTATGGCTTGTGTATATGTCAAAAGGTTTCAGAATACTTTCTTATTGACTACTACTGCAAACATATACTGCATACTCGAGATTCGATTGCATCTTAATGGTGGGGAGACTGCTAATGTTTCATAAACTGTATTCATACTTTTAACTAGCTCTTTCATCGTAAAGTGACTCACTGCCTTTAACTTTGTGAGAGTTCTCTCTTTGATGTTCTTTTCTTATTTAGCATAAATTTGTTTTTCAGCTGTTACTATCTGCCATTTAATGCTCATTTAATGTCATTGTCTGTCAGGTGCATTATTTTTATGACTGTTCCAATGACATCTGTTTGATTTTTTCCAACCTCTTCATCCTCTAAACTGTTTGCAGGTGGGGACATGCCTTCAAAGGCTAAGAGTGAAGAAGAGGGTGCAAACTCTATTCGTTTTTATTAACCAAATATGCACTTTGAAAATTTGCATATATATTATAAGGAGTGGGTCTGCATTAATTAATTTAATATGCTTGGCTTTGGTTCCAAATCAAATCACTCTTGAAGAAAACTCACTTCAACAGGGGACAGCCCAGTAGCTACAGAAAAATCAGTGGCCACCATTAAGATGTCAACAGTATCGTATGATCATCAGTCACTGCCTGATTCATGCCAAAGAAATACCTGTTTTTAGAAGAGATTCTTTAATCTGTTGCAGTGGACTCTTAGGTCTCTATGAAAGTGAAAAAAAATAATCAGCACTTTTCAAGTATATCTAATCTATTAAATTAAACTAAGTGAAGAGTATTTGGTTTAGCGTATTTTCAGTTAATCGCTTCTGTGTGTGTAAACGAAGCATGACACTTACTCTCATGGACTGAGCCAATTTGGAAGTTTTAAACAGAAGCAGAATCAGCTCATGGAAAGCCATATGGTCTCCTTATGATCTTCCATTAAAATAAATACCAGATTTACAGCCACAGCTACAACAGCAACAGTAAAAAAAAAAAATAAAAGAGTAAAACTCCATTTTTCACTTGCAAGTTACATCAGCTTTGAGGATCTTTAATGTTTTTTCAACAGTAACAAAAGTGTTGTGGAGGAGAAGAATGCTATTTAGTGCGTCTTTTTCCATTATTTTCATATAGTTATTACTGAATGTCAATCAAGACTAAAAAAAGGGGTCAGTCAGAAACCAGATGATCAGTTGGTATCACATAGCAATAACACGTTAAACATTTAGGAGTTTCTCACTTCTTGCCCATTCATTTCTTTTCAGTTCTTTAAAATCTCTGGAAGACAGAAAGAGGAATGTTCCTAAAAGTCACAACTACCTGACACATGAGGCAAAATAGGACAACTGAGTCAAATCATCCAACAATTTCTGCAATATTTCCTCTTTAACTCAGAACTGAGGTCAGTCTTACTGACCTATCAGGAAAATACCAGAGCTGGAGATGCCATGAGTTTCACTGGTACTTTGTTGTGCTGGTTAACTGTCCCACATGATTAAAGTTGCGGCCAGTTTTTTATTTGCATTCATATAGATCCAGTTACCAGCAGCAAGTTCATCTTACACCTTTTTTTTTTTTTAAGTGCATTTCAGGACTCTGTGATACCCATTATTTTCTCCACATGGAAATAGGACTCTCCTGTAAACAGGTTATCTCAGGAGCTGAATTCCTTCAATTTCCCCCTGGAAAGCTTTATGTCAAAAACCTGAACGTTTTCTGGAGCTTAGCTGCAATTTCAGTTTTCCAATAACCCTTTAAAAAGTTTGAATGTGGATGATGTTAACTTCTGTAGTCGTCCAATATCAGTCTTACTGTTGCCTTAAAGCAAAGTAGAATCGCCACGCCTCTTATTAGCACTTCCCTGTTTATGATTATACACTGATTACATTAGTCCTTTTTACCACCACAGTGCACTGGGAGCTCAATATAATTTGTCATCTACAATTAACCTTAAATCTTTTTTGGAGTCACCACGTTAATGACACAGTCCTTCAGCCTGCACATACATCCCTAGAACTGCAACTTTGTGCTTCCTGAATAGCGAGATGTAGTTTGTTTGAATAAGGCACAGTTTTCCTTGCAATTCAGTTCAGCGGTATGACTGACATCTTCATCATTATGTACCACTTTGCCAATCTTTGTGTCACCTGCCAATTTTATCAGCAGCAATTTTATACTTACTTCCCAGCCCCTGATGAAAATATTGAATAGTGCTAGGGGAAGTACTGGTCTCTGAAGCACCCTGTTAAAACCACTCCCTTCAAAATGACAGTCTCATTGACAGCTTCCTTTAGAATCCCACCAGTTTTCCAGTTTTTAATCCTTATACCATGCATTACTAATGTTTGGTACTGAATTTCACCCTGAAGATTACATGTATCTAAGCTAAAAGCCTTATAAAAGTCTACATTTATTTTTACAAAGTAACATATAGTTATTTTTTTAAAGTTACGTTTGTTTGACAAGCTGTATTTACTATAAAGCCATTTATATCTATTAATTCCTTACTAAACCCCACATAAGTTTTAACAGTGTTTTACCTGAGCTGATGTTAAGCCAAGATATTGCTATGCTCACATCAAACAACACATGTGTCAAATATGACTCAGCTAGAGGACTTGATGAGAAAATAATCTTTATTTGATGGCTAGTGATGAACATTTCTCTGGAACTAGAAGGGCCATTTGTATTTTGAGCCAGATAGAAAATGCACTCAGTGCTTCTGCCTAACTTACTTCTTCAGAGATGATTCAGTGAAGTAAGAAGTGACTTAGAAAGTGCATCATTTCTTCAGCATGGAAACTTCAGGATAATTAGCTCTTTTCAGTGTCCTCATCTAATCCCTTCACCCTCTGCAAGAACTTTAAGGTTGAGCAAAAAAAAAATGCAGAGGGCTTCATAATGTGAGGGAAACCTTTGAGGACTGCAAAATTTGTATCTGCAAGATATTTTCTCCCTTCAATTAGACATCAGAAGATTCACAGCACACGTCCAAGGTTTCCAGTTATTGTCTCGCCTTCAACTACGTCCTGTTGAAACTTTCTTCCTTAACACTTTTTTTTTTTTTTTCCCTGCACTATGGGTGAATGATCTTCAAGATTGCATTATTCTTGGTAATTCCTTCTTTCCACTATTTTATACTTGACAATAGTCAACAAAACTCTGTAGAGCTTTTTAATTGTGTGCTCTGAAAATTTCACAGGCAAAGCGCCAGCCACTTAATTGTGCTAATTATTATTCACGCAATAACGCCTATTAGTCTGCACTTTTTTTTTTTAAAGGGGTTCAATCAGCATTCAGATCTTGCTTGCTTGGCAGAATGTCATTATAGCTGCTTTCAAAATCTGGCAATAAGCCTAAGAAGAGTCCATTTTTGCCACTGGGACTGCCTAATCCAGACATCATTATCGATCAAACTGACACATGCCTGCCAAAATGGTTACAAGAAAAAAACAGGAATCTACACAGCTCCAAGTATCTCCAGCTTCAGTCTGCAAAATGATAAGGATCAAAAGATAGAATCATATTTACATGAGAAATCAGAACATATATCTACAAGCAAAAGGGTAGAATTCCAGAATTGCATTTACTTAGTGATGCAGTCTTTAAAAGGGAAAGAACACCGGGAGAATAAAAGGGAAGTAAGACCACTGGAAGAATCTGCCTCTTTAAGTCAAGTCCCAGGTCTGATACTGATAGCAACGCATCAAATTATGCAACCTAAACATCTACCCTTCGGTCAGAGATTTACAGATGCACTTCAGATTAATTTGCCTGTGGAGTAAAAGTACACTTGCAAAAGTAATTGCAAGCGTCACGCTTCTCAAAGAAATGTGATTCCTCAACACTGGGAATTGCAGAAAGAACACAGAACACATTAAAGCTTTTCTACACCGTGGTTTCAGTGATCAACACAGAGCTTACACTTCATGTAAGAATGAATTTGATGCATAAACATAGGGTTATATGGAAACTCTATAAGTTCTTTTTTTATGTTGCTATAGAAGTGTTTCTACATGACCATTTATTCATATGAAGGATGTGAGATTAGATTTGCTAGTTAGCACTTTGCACATGATGTATGGCAGAATGTGGCTCCAAGCGAGGCAAAATAGTAAGATAGGCATGTGGCACATCTCCACTGTTCTGGTTTGTACTTTATGTAGCAATATATGCCATGCAGAGAACCATTAAGTTCACTGCTTAATATAGAGAAAGTGTGGTTTTTTTGCTCACATCCCTTGAACTTTCATGCTCCAATCTCCTGACATGTCTATTAGCCACCTATTAAGAAACTTTTATTGACTGAGGCAGTGAACTGACTATCCAAGAGTTGCACAACAAAAGGAAGGAATTTAGAATGTAGAACTCCAAGAATTTCTTGCAAATCTAAAATGCTCTACAAGCTTCCCCTATCATTATAAAAACAGTTCACCATTGGTAAATACTGTCTTTTAAATTTATAGGCCAAAAGTTCTTTGCATCCAAATTAATTTTGCAGAACTTAAATTAGTTCAATGATTTTCTCCTTCTGATACAGAGTCATCTTAGCACAAGCAAGCAATACAGGGATGCTGAAGCTGAGCAGGATTTTACCGATGAGGATTTTCCAGAGGAAAAAAAAAATGCTTTGCATTGATTAAGTGATTATTGGAGCTTATAAAATTCAACAAAACTTTGACTGGGAAAATGTCTCAAGTCCAGAATGAAGCTTCTGATTAAAAACATAGAAATACAGTTACAGAAAAGATTTCTTACTGCAAAACAGCCAAAATGTAATGTCTGTTGCCTGAAATGTGAGTGTATGTAGAAAACCACTCTCTTTCATTGCATGTGTTTCTTTTTTTCGTTGATGTGAGAGGTGAGGAAGAGAATTAACCAGTTTGGAATTGTGGCAACAGTAATGAACCAGAGTCATATCCCAGCTCTCGCTCAGTCTTAGCAGTAAGCAGAAACTATAGGTTTCCAGACCATGCTTGTGCCCAAAGGACAAGACTTTTGGTTGTGATGGATATTGACAGGTATCTCTTCTCCTGTACCAAAGCAGAAGCAAAATGTTGGACATGAAGCAAATGATTTCTGTTTTATTTTATTTCTGTTATTTTCACCTCCTGGAGCTAGTTCTGTGGGCTGCTGTCTTTAGTCTTCTCACACTACAGAACTAGCACATTTTGCCCCACTTCTGAGAGAGCCATCAAGCCTCATGTGGTGTCAGATGCTATCAGATTTTGCTCATCATCTTTACATTACTCTGGTACTTGCCCTTTAGTTGCAGTTTGGTTTCCTGGTGTGAGCTACTATTTCAGTTTTACTAGAAATCAAGGCAAATCAATAAAAAGAGAGAAAGACTGTAACAAAGTTAAAGAGGAGGGAAGGATAGCATTTGTGGTTTAGGAAACCAATGAATCAAGAAACTAGTATCATTGTCCTAAATGATATGATGTTTCAAACAGTAAATCCTCTTTGCACTGAATCCACCTAAAACAATGACATGACTAAGCATTCACAAGAACTCTGCTTTGAGGGCTTTTCCAGTGCTACATCAAGGTAGCCTGTGATGTTCGTCTACTGTTCTAAACAGCATGAGAAATTGTTATATTACCATCTAAGTATCAAGGTGCTGAAACTTAATTCACCTCTGTTACTAGCTGCATGAATATTCATTTGCTTTAGAAAGATCAACTAATTCTACTTTTTCACACTTGCATCGTCCAAGTTATCAAGGCTATGAGTTAAGTGTCATGAGTGGGTTTCATCTTTTGTACGGGACAGAAAAGTTTACAATCCACCCCACAGAGCTGGCAAGATACAAAATTAAAGAGAAAATAACTGTTTATGTGCTAGTCTCATGGAAACTACTGTAGTATTAGAAAGGACCTTGTGCCATTTCAAAAACAATACAGAAGACAGTCTCACGAAGCCTGCTACGTTGAAGAAATTGTTAGTGGCATTGGAGAAGTAGGACTGCTGAAATTAAGAGAGATTGTTGTACAAAGAGGTGCCTTTTCTACTAGTGTGGCCCAGTAATAATTTCTTCTTAGCTGCAGAACTATATAGAGCTCTTCATCCTTCTGCTTTGTAGATGCCAAGTTATCACATTTATAGGTTTTGAAACATTGTACCAAGTAAGGGCTTAAATCTCTGATTTGAAAAATAAGACCTCCTTTTCTATTCCATGGTCAGCTTTTGGAAAATGCACTTGAGTACCAATGAACACAGAAGAAATTTATGCTCCTGAGTACCTAAGTCACTTTGGAGAATGGAAATTCAGTGCTTCTGGAAACGACTTACGGTGTATTCTTGGTCTATTATTTCCTTGTTAATTATCCTTGGTGTTTGAAGAAGAACCTGTTTTAAACTTTATCTATTTCATATTAACTTAAAAACTACACAGTAACTCTCTGAGTGTTCATCTCACTGGGTGTCCTTGCCTTCTCACTCTCTCCTTTGTATTATTACAGCACACTCATTGCGCCTTCTTATAAATTAGATCATCCGTATCCCAGAGATCTCACCGTGTATCCCTGGGAATTTACACAGTGATTAGAACAATGGAGCCCTGATTCCATACAGTGCCTTTGGGATTTCCTGTGATATCAATTATATACAATAACAATCCTGCCCATGAACAGTATTATCCTCCAAGCCACTTGGCTCCCATCTCGTGACGCTTAAAATTCTTCACCTTATTTTCGTTGTCCATGAGAGGAGAAACAAAAGAGTAAACAAACAGAAGATGACCTTTATGAGTAAAACATCTAAGCATAAAAAGATTAATCGACCCCCGTCAGCTAGTCATTAAATCAAATAAGAGCTTTTCTTGTACTTTTAAAGCTCAGATTTACAGTCAGGCAAATTGTGTAAAAAGGCTGGTAATACAGTGACGCCCAGTGCCACTGGGCTTTAGAAAGCTGACAGTTGCTGTAAAATAGTCATTAAACAACCTCTAGAAGAGACTCATCAGCAGATGCCCCCAGGTGAAGGAGAGAGAAAGCTGAGAGAATGAAGGAGAATCTAACATCTTAGCATGACTGAATTAAACAGAGCATATTATGCTGATTTTCAGAGTCAGCCCAGTAATTTAATTTTCATAGCAGTTCCTTTGATTGTAGCAACCATTTTATGAAACATTAATAAAACTTCTTTTTTATGTAGCACACATCCCTTTTCCATTTCATTAAGGGAAAAAAAAATAAAAAAGAAAGGCAGGATGTACAAATTTGCTGACCATTAGCTCTGTAAATGACAAAAACAAATGAAAGATTATTTTTAATGCAGTGCCACTGTGGTGGGTAGACTGGCTTCACAATAATTTCAGCACAAATTGGAAGAGACAAATAAACTGTACATGGATTTGCCATATTGTACTCCAGTGTCATCTCATAAATCAGAATAGACTACTATGTGTGTGCGTGTGTGCACATCCACTGCTTTTGTGTGTAATTACAGTTAGTAATGATATATGCACCATTGGAATTGATTCTTCTCTTGCTTTTACTGGTATGAATTGCAGAATTAATTGGAATTAATATCAACATAAAACTGATCTAAATGAATAGAAGAGAGAATAAATGTAGTTACCTACTTGGGACAGCTGAATACGTACATGTAACCATATGCCTTTAGTCAGCTGCCATCAGCATTGGCCCAGTTACATGTAAGTATCACGTGAAAAATGCCAAAGTCGTGAAAATTTCCAGCAGAGATTTATTCTATAACCATAAAAGAATTTATTAAAAACAGATATGGGGGGGAAGGTGTGAATAATAATATTTATTTCCTTCTTCACGTTCTGTCTTTCTGCAACTCCTCTTCTTGCTCTCTTTTTTATGTCTTCAATCTGGTATGTAACCAGGTAAAGAGATGATTATAAAAAGGCAGCACAGGGAGAAACAGGAGAGCAAAGTTTCACTGGCATTACATTTCCCCCCATTTTCCCCCATTTTCCCCCCATTTCCCCCCCCCCATTTTCCTTGAAACCCAAATTTGCCACCACATTTTTGCTTCGGAAAAGCAGACAAACATTTTTTGCAACAAAAATATCTCCCTTGCAAAAAACAATGACACCTCTTCAACCAGAGAAAATACATTTTTTTGCAGACAGGAAAGACATGTCACAAAAACATGTTCTCATTTGGTTACAAAATCTGTTTCTTTGTTGACTACCTCATTTAAATGCTGCCTCAAAGTCAGCCTCCTATCATAACAAATAGACACAGAAACTCATATGTGGAAATACACACATGTTTATATTTACCTAGATGTATATTTATACGTGTATTTATTTAGACATATACAAACACACAGTCACAGACAAAGTATGTGTAAGAATAAAGACCATGAAGTGAAGAACCCAAATGACAAGGGTTTTCTGACATTAAGAGTGTCTGCACATCCTTCCCTCTGTCCACATATATGTGGGTATCCCATCCACATATGCCAGTTTTTTCCCTCATGATAGCTTAGCTTCACATAAAAAAACAACCCTGGTTGGTTAGTGTACAGTCAGTGTTACAGCTTTTTGATATTTATCTTAATGTTCCCTCATGAAGGAAGAAAATGACTCATTCATTTCACAGCGAGGCACCGGCCTCTGAAAGATGCTACGGAGTTTATTCATGGAAATGAAAGCACCAATGAGAAACAGACAGGTCTTACACAAACTTTTTTTTTATGTGATCTCTGCTAGATCACATCCTCCCCCTGAGTTTCAAGATTTTCATTAGTAAAATATCATTAAAGATATACTGGTTAGACTGTGACCTGGTCTAGGCGGACCTGCTTTTAGCAGGAGAGGGTGGACTAGATGATCTCTAAAGGTCTCTTCCAACCCCTACCATTCTATGATTGTGCAGGTTACCTGATCTCTCTCCAGTTTTCAAAAAAAATCATGTTTCTCTAAAATAAAAGTACTTCTCAAGAGCCAGAGGAGAGCAACAGATGCTGTAAGAGGGCCTCTTCATTTACACTCCCATCAAATCAGGGTGTGCAGGGCTTTTACTTTGGTCTCTTTGGTCTCTACAGAGAGATTCCAGACAACTCATATAGATAGTGCAGCTATTTTGGGAATGTCAGGTGGCTAATGCTCACTTTAGAGGAAACCTATCCAAAGCTTGCTGATTTTAAGTTGACTTTATTGTCCCTGCACAACAGATTCCTCATCTTATTTAGGCTTTTGCAAGAGCAAGTCATGTAGCTTGTATATTTTATTTAATATTGATTCAGAACAGGAAATTTGTCTTTTCTCAGTATCTCTCCCTGTAAAATGAGGATAATGTTTATCCCTTTGCAAAGCAGTTTTAGATCATCCTGTGACATATACGGTTTCAAAGTGTCATAAACCTCCCGTAGATTCATTTTTTGCCTACTCAATATTACAGAGATAGCAACTGAATGGACACATAAATTACATAACAAACTGGTGGCTGCTTTTCCAGGGTTGGGTTTTTTTTTTCTTCCTTTTTCCTTTTAAAAAATGTTATTATGCAATAATAATCTGGGAAAACACGTCAGTTACATGTGGAAAACACATATTAGGTGAATAACTACTATGAAATCAATTGGATTTTTTTTTTTCCTGTGGTACTGTACTCCTGCCCAACTGCTTTGCAGTGCTATTGCATATCACACAAAATGCATTTTACTGCAGTCATACCTTTAATGTGTTTCTGAGTGTTTCTGCACAAGAGTGAGAGGGTTTCTTACTATTTCACATTTTACTAAGTATTAAATTTAACATTCAGGAAAGTACCTAGCAAGTGATCACCAAAAAAAAAAAATGTTAAAAACACCTGTCCAAGAAAATTTTAGGAGCATTCACATTCAGTTTCTCATGTAACACGCACAAAGAATCCCTCTAATTTCATCGTCTGGTTAACCCTGTACCTCCTGTCATCAGAGAAAGATTTCATTATGATACTAATTTGATCGCATTTAAACAACTCACAAAATTTATACTGTGGTCTATAAAGCTATTACTCTGAGAAAAGAATTTTTCCAGCCATGGGGAAGAAAATCTTGCAAAAAATCTTGCATCACATCATAGATTTTAATGTAGAAGGGAAAGGAAGAATACAGCAGCATCTTTACTGAGGGAGTTTTGTAAAGGTGAATTAGCATTCATCATATCTGCTGTTTCACAGAAAGGAGTGTAGCCTTCACAGGTGGGTTTTTTGGTGTTTTTTTTCCTAGCAAAATTACTCTGTATGCCACAAAAATAGATTATTTATTTAGCATAACTAGGCAATGGAAATTGATGCAGCAAAACTTTTGCCAGAACCTTGAAGCCATCCTTGCAAGTTCCTGGTTGCTCAAACGAGGAGGAGCAACTCTAGTATTGTAGCTAAGGGAACAGAAAAGTGGAAAGAACACACTGAGTTGTTTTGCTGTGTATTAAAAATTCCTTTCAAATGGCACTAAAAAAATAAAGAAAAAAAGAAAGAGAAAAAGTTAAAATGTCAAGAAGTTAATGGTAGCCTGGGCTGCAGTTTCTCAGAAGTTTAATCTGTAGTTCTAGTCACATAAAAAAAAAAAAACAACCCAGATGCTGGCCTCGGTATTTTCTTGAAGTGTGGTTTTTGATTGAAAACTTTGTGAATGTTTGTGATATTGCTGAAAGCCTATTGGCTGATGAGCATCTCTTGCTATAGTCTCCATCATTATTTGCCTGTCTTGTCTATTAACGAGCACTATCATCCCATCGTAAGATGACAGCTGCAACACGTACTCAGGCGCAATAAACAGCTAAATGAGGCGCACAGCAATTTCACTTGTCACCAGAGCCCTCGGCACGACTGGCTGCACAGCTTGATGCATAAATTCATGAGGCTGTTGCATATGATGGAGTATGCCTGGCTGAAAGAGGTGATGGATAGCAGGGCAGCTAAAAATGGCCATCACCTTGACTCTGTCAGGACATTTTTTAAAAGTACCCCATCAGCTCTCTTGCATTCTTTCATGTGCACTATCCCCAAGCTACAGGCTTTTGAAAGTACTGATATAAGACTTTCCCTTACTGAAGGTTTTTTGGATCTAAAGTCAAGTTTCTTCTTAGGTTCAGCGAATGCAATAGATGCTACTAATGTGTGGGGTGAGATGGTCCTATAATAATTGTTCATTCAACACACACCAGAGTCATAAGGTTAAGCGCTAACAACAGATATTTGCAGTCTCCCAGAGTGGGTCTAAAACGACAGTAAAACACAAACATACTCACAGGGACCTATATAAAAGTCAAATGTGTACAGTATGATGCGAAAGTACATCTGGTTACATACCTGCAGACAAAACTATGTCTCGCAAAAAGCTAGGGAAGGTGCACTTCAGTACATTATGGTAACTGTACGTTATGTAAAACCAATACAGATCAAAATAACTCGCCATTACATACTGTTAGATCTGAATTAACAATGCAGTTTCCGATAAGTCAATAAAATGGGAAGTAAAACTACAGCAGAGAAAAATGGATCTACTGCTTTCCAAATAAAGCCCAAAACTCGCCTTGCCCTAAGCATGGTATTTGATGTCCCAGTGAAATTCTTTGTGTCCCCTCTATCTATGTTACTGGAAGTCACCTAAGGAAGACAAATACAAAGGCAACAAAATCAATGAGGCAGTTTCCTGCAAGGCTTCATGCATTAATCTCTATCACACGGAGAAATATACACCACTACAAGGGAAGGAAGTCACTTGTTCTCTAATAAAAGAGAAAACCCTTTGTAATAAGCAATTAATAAAGTTGTCATGATTAGTTATGCAACTATGAATCAATGTTCATGATAAAAATGACCATTTTCATGGCTTTAAATATCTGTGATCTGGTGGTTGTTGCAAATATCATTGCCATGCTGAAGCCTACACAACCATTGTGGTCATTTTCTTAACATTGTTAATGACAGATTTTAATGGCAGGTGGGATTCCCAGTTGGGCTAGATGATCTTTATAGGTCTCTTCCAATCTCTACCATTCTATGATTCTATGATCTGGATGTGAAGTGTCTTCTCCTGCCCATCCTCTGCTGTCTGCTCTGAAACTCCCTTACAAGCCAGACAGCTCTGCAAGGCTCCTGTCTACAGTCAAAGGAGTTTGGACTTTTCCTTCCCGCAGGTCTGTGGCAGCAGTGTCCTGGTGCTCAGATGTGGCTCCTCCAGTCCAGCAGCAGCAGCAGCAGGGTGTCAGCATGGCTGTTTGCCATCCAGGCAGGCAGGTGGGGAGAAAGGCCTCTGAGAGGAAAGCCTTGGTGGTACTCTTGGTCCACCAAGGTCTTACATTCTGCAGCTGCTCATGCATTTTCTGGTAACTGTAACGTGTCAGGCAGTAATTCCAAAGAGTAGAGACATCCCTCGAAGGTCTTGAGGAGAGACAGTTGCCCCATTGTGTCTTTATTTTCTCTATCATCCCAAAAGTGGTGGTCTTGCGCTGGCAGAGGGGTTGGACTAGGTGATCTTTTGAAGTCCCTTCCAACACTAACATTCTGTGATTCTGGGAAAAAGTGGACTGAGGAGTGGTTGACATCACATTAAGGTGATGTCCTCCTACCCACTGGCTCCTTTGGGGACTGGCAGCAGCTGATGTGCCTGAAGCACATCGCCTGAATTTCCGAGGCCATGAGGTTTTTTTGTTACATTTAATGGTGCAGCTTGGAGAGGAAAAGAAAAAAAAAAAAATGAGGTGAGGTGAGATGAGATGCCTAAATATTGATTGAAGTGACTGATTTTCGATATGGCATGCTGCCATCTGGTGGACATTGCTCTGTTCGATCCTTTGACCAAAGCTCTGAAGAGGTAGGGGGCAAGGAAACAAAGAAGAAAAATAAAGGGAAAGACCTGCAGCAGAATATCACTGCAGCTCTAGCAGGCTCTGAGCACGTTCCCTTTGCAAACTGCCTTCTAGCTCACTTGGTAGGTCAGAGAGCTGCTCCTGTGGGTGAAGTCATGTCCTGGGAGAAAGCACCTAATGGTCACTCAAACATTTAGATAAGGCTGAACTGAACCACAGAGAATGATGCAAGTAGAGAACTTGTAGATTACACAAAACAGAGTGTCCAGATTGTGGCATTATCCAGCTTCTGTCAGAAGCACCTATGAGCACGTGTTACGAAGTGATTCTGAAATCTGGACTGTTTGGAGTGCTACAGAAACCGTTCAGGAGGTTTGGAGAAGGAAGAAGGAGGGGAAAAAATAACTACACATTATCTTAGAGGCTGAGTGTTTATTCACAACTTCAATTTTCCCAGCTAATTCTCTGCAATGAAACTTTTATCAATGCTGCCTTTACTGGCCTGCATATCATATCAGGGCTCAAGGAAAAGAATTCTTCCTTAAATGAATGCAATAATCCAACATGCATCCTAAAGAGCTGCTGTAATTCAAGAACTTCCTAAACACTAACAAAGGCTAACCAGAAAAAGAGACTTGTGTCTCACAGTATGTGTGTATCAAGCTCTTTACAAAGCATTCATACACTTTGTCCTAAACACAGTAATCAAGTTTCCCGCTGAGAGACTTGAAGATCAAGACTAGGGGCCAAATTCTGCTCTTATAGTTACATGTTCACCTGTGTAACTGACAGCAGAATTTGCCCTTAGGACTTTAAACTTGATCTGCTATTCGATGGGCAGCTCGTGCACTGATCTGAGAGCCGGAGTGATGTGCTCCTGTCAACCTGTGAATCAGAGGAATTGCTGCTCTCAAACAGAGGAGGGAAAAAAGCTCCTTGTAAATTGCTCTTGAAATCGCCTCCTGCCTCTTTCTAGCAGGGATGGGCAAATTTAAACACAAAATTCAACAGAAACTTAAATAATGCTTAGGTATCAGGGAGCCAGATGCCATAGAAGTACGAGTTGGTTGATGATTGATTGAGTTTGCATTTCACTTAGGACACACAAAGATAAAAGGAGTTAGTGAGGGGAAAAGAGAGAAAGTTTAATGAAAAAAAACACACGAAGCACACACAAATAGGTATACACTGCATATAAACAAAGAAAACTTAAGCCAGCTTCTGCATACTTCTTTACTGGCTAATACAGAAAGCCTACAGAATTGAAAGACATTCTTTTTAAACTGCCTTCACCCTCTGAAACAACAAAAAAAAATTATCTAGTATAGGCAGGGCAGAAAGTTTCACTGGCTCAGAGTACCATTGCCACAACTACAGCACTGCCTGTTTAATTCTCCATAGGTTAGCAACTTTGTGCAATGGAATGTATCTCTACAAATTTAATGCTCTGCCTAAAATTAGTTAACATGGAGCATGGACTGTCAAAAATGTGTCTAGTACTATAGGAATGTGGGATACTTGGGGAAAGGCTGATGAGTTAATTTGAGATGTGGGTGTGCTACCCTCAGCAAACCTTGACCCCGTTCGAACAACACTTTACCATTGAGATTTACTACACCGTGTGATCACGCAGGGAGTCTGCTCTGTAAGGAAAGATGTAGGCTTCCCTCAGGCAGCCAGGCAGCCTTCCTTGCTGAAAACTTCCTTTCCTTGTCCCATGCTCCTCTCCTTCCAGTTGCCTAGCTACTAGATTAGCCCATCCAGCCAGCAGTCACAGGAGGGGGAAGTGCTTTCTCCTCACGTTGCCCTCATGATGCCATGGGGAAAGGGAGTTAGTTGCAATCATGCCAAAAGGCTTTTCAGATTTGGGACTGTGCTAGCTCAAGCCATTTGAATTTCCAGAATAAAACTAGAAGGGATGAAAGTACCACATGAAACGCGGAGGTGCTCATTGAGTTTGCAAATTGTTATGTGATTGCTGCTATCGTTTGTTTAATGGGGAACGATGGCAAGAAGAGTTTCCTACATAAGTCACCTGAAATGTAGTTTTGGTGCTACTTCATGAAAGTATGACTTTAATCCAGGGAGATAAGTGTTATTCTTTTAATAAAAGTAATGCCTGCCACTGTCCCCATGATGATGCACTCTGCAAAAACAAAGAAGAAAAGTCCCTTCCTCAAGGTAGCTTCCTATCTCCATTTATCAAACAGAATAAAAGGAAGACTGAGAGGTAACCATTTCATTTTTTCATTAGGTACACAGCTCCTTTTTCACTAGGAAAAAAACCTAATAAAATTACATGGATCAACTCTGTTCTTGCAAATGTAGAAACGTGCCATTTATGTTGCTCGGTCTTAATACTGACATCATGGCTTGAATGAGTAAAGAAAGAGAGGAGGAAAAAAGAGTCGCTTTAAGTACTTTCATTGTCTTAGCTTGTTCTCTCTTTATTTGCAAGTCATTCCCTTTTTCAAGGTCAACTGTTTGATAGAACACTTGGAAGGATATTCCTCAGACATGTTTTTAACTGGAAAAAAAACCCACAAACCACTCCAGTTTGTAAACAAGTGAAATAAAAAGTGACAGAAGATGGTATCAGACATGCAACATTTGTGACAGATGAAGCTCAGAAAGATTGCCCATAGACTTCAGAATGTCTCCTTAGTTACCCCCTTTTTCTCAGGAAAAACTGCTCTTAGGTTTCCCTGACCATTTCAGAAGTTCATTCTGGTATCTTTGTTGAATTTCTAAGACTAAATACAGTTAATGTATTGCAGACTGCCCAAAAGGTTACAATAGGCATCTCACAAGCTTGGCATCATGTAACCTCTTCTTAATAGACGCCTTCTGAATTAAAGAACTTAATCTCACATTTTCTCTTTCTTCTAGTTCCTCCATCTGCCAAGACCCTTGTTCCCTTTCCAGTCAAAAAATCCCAAACAAACAACACACACATAAAGAACAACCCTGAGAAATTCCCATAAATAATCTTCAAATTTTGGAGTGGTAATTCTGGCTCATCTCCTGATCACAGCTTGATGGTTTCTCATCCCAATAGCTTTTACCATTTTAATGCTAAACAGTCCACAACATTGCCTTGCCTTTAAAAGTAGGTATAAACAGACTAACAGACTTTTCCTCTCTTCTAACATCTCTCAACTGCCTCAACAGGTCCTGGCAAAATCTTGTCCAATCCCAAAAGTTAAAATTACCTCAGGAATCACTTTCTTCCACCCTCAGACTTAGATCTTCTGAGCCTGTTTATATTTCTTGCCTGCGTACAACTGCTATGATAAGACCCAGGAAGCTGTGAACGGGGCTTTTTTCCCCACTGCGATAGACAGGAACAAAGCCTTCTGCAGCATTGGATGGAAAGTAAATAGGTTCATGAGCTCTGGGAACACTTGCAGTGCTGCAGGCAGGGTAGGAGACAAGGCAAAATAAATACAGTTAAAGAGTAAGAAAAATACATTTACTTTTGCCCCTTAAAGCTTGGAGCAATTCGAGAAGGTTGTGAAGGAGATCTTGGTTCAGGAGGGCACAAAACAACCTGCTTGCAAGCAAACACAGCTGCCTCATTGATGAAAAACCAGGGAAATTGGATTTCAGAAGATCCACAGCAGAGGAGACATAATCATGAAGAATGTGATCCCCAAACCATTGGGAATGAACAGAGAAATAGATGACATATGATAAGGAATGTCTCCTATTGGGTTTTTATTACTTAGGAATAAATCCCAAACAACCAACAAGACAACTATAACCGAACAGACTTTGGAGATTTTGGAGTGTCTCAGTTTGCACCTCACTTGTATTAGTGGCATAAAAGCCACAGTTTATTCTGCTGTAAACAGGAGAACACAGTATGGAGTATTTTTTTGCTAAGTGTGAGGGTTTTGTTGTGGTTTTTTTTTGTTATTTAGGGTTTGTGGTTTTTTTTTTTAATGAATAGTGCCTGGAAGGCACAACAAGAGAACCAACTACTGCATTAAATCAATATTGTGTCTTGTAAAACATATAACTGCACTAGAAAATAACACATAATCTGAGGAAAACCTGGCTATGATGCATTTCTATCTCTGTGGAACGCTACAGAATGTAAAATATTTACTTCTTTCTCCTTTCAATTGAAACTTTACTTTCTTCTGAGATTATACTCAAAACATATATCATCTGGAGGAATTAAGATAGAATGCTTATGCATTGCTATAGAGATGTAGGTTTTTTGCCCATCATCCATCAACAAAGACTTGTTTTTGCTCAGATTTGCCTTCCACACCTCTGTCCAACCTGTGCAGCTTAATTGCAAAGAGACTCCATTGCCTCAGAAACCCAAGTGATATATGTTTTTCTTAATGATTCCTTTGGGTATGCCATTTTTACTTATTACTGTTCCTTTCATTTATTAAATATTTGTTGGTACTGCTTTCTTCAACCAGACTGACAGCAGGTTCCCATAGTCCTTTATGCAAGTTCCCTTATGCAAGGATATCGAGATTTTACAAGTTTTCCTTTCCATTTTAGCATGGAAACTAAGAGCTTTAGAAGCTTTAATAAGGAGGAAGATGAATATGAGAAATGCCACTCAATAGTTTGAGCTCCCATGTATGTTGTAAGAGAAGCAAGATTCACTTCACTTTACTTTTTGTTCTCTCTTTCTTTCTCTCTCATGCCTCAGAGATTGTTTTTGCTCTTTTTGGGACATCTCTCTTTCACGGGAAGTGACAAACTTCTGCATAAATGAACATTTACTGTCCCAAGAATTCAAACTTCAATATTCCACATTGCGGTAAATAATCAATAGCTGCTTGGCAAGAGAGTCTATCTGGCATCTATTTTGCAGAGAATATCTCCAACAGGAAATAATGTGCTGGTCAGAGCATTCATCTGTAGCATGAAGCCTCCAGTGTGAGCCCAAAAAGTTCCATTTAAACATAAGAAAAAACTATTTCACTGTTTCAGTGAGGGAGCCCTGGCCCAGGCTGCCCAGGGAGGGTGTGGGGGCTCCTTCCTTGAAGGTCTTCAAGACCCGCCTGGACACGTTCCTGTGTTACCTGATCTAGGTGAACCTGCTTCTGCAGGGGGTTTGGACCCGATGATGTCTATAGGTCCCTTCCAACCCCTATGATTGAACCACAAGGCAGAGGGGCTTGGTTTGTCCCCTCTTGCTTACTAAATCGGCTGGATTGTCAGATTCTGAGCTACACTGAGACCTCTCCTGTTGTCTGACTGGACTTTCCAGGCTGCACCCAAGCAAACATACATTAACAAATTTATGCCAAACTGGTACACGACATCAGCTCATGTCACCCTTGACAGACTGCCACTTCCATTTGACAATACTTCTTTGGCCAAAACACTCCTAATATAGCACAGCTATACATCCCATACATAAATATGGTTGAACCAACCAGTATCTACTGCACCAAAGTCTGACTGACATAAACAAAGAAAAAAAAAAAAACAAAACAAGTTCTACCCTCTCCTGTTTCACAAAGATTTTATGCTGCACTCATGGCTGTGCTGCTGCCAGCACCGTGTCAGTGATGCATATATGAATCAGTACAAACCATTCACAAGTTCTATATTTAAAAGGCTCCGGATGTAGCAGTTCTTCCAGCCCCGTCAGATGTTCGGAGGCGGGGAGGCGTGAAGGGAGGAGAGGAGAAAGGAGTGTTCCGCTTCGAATTCCCACCAGTTTGTTTTGACATCTCCCTCGTACCGAAAGTGGCTGGAGCTCACTCGGTGGCTCGCAGAGGCTCGGCTGTTGCCAATCTGATACGATGACTCTGCATGCACCGCCAAAAACTGTAGTGGGTTTGTAGGGTTGGTTTGTTTTTTACATCTCAGATCACAAAGCAAGCTCATGTTAATTTGGTAGCTACTATCATCCCAGCTCTTTTGTGAGGCATTGCTGCTTTACATGTGCATCCCTGTGTTTTACAAGCAAATGACAGGTGGGGGTTGTGGAGTGTTTTTTTTTTCATGCATACTTTGCCCAATTATATAAGATTGTCATGAGTGTGTAGAAGATGGGGAGAAAGAGAGCTTTGCTGGTGAGACAGCTGACAAAAGGAGAGACTCCAGCTCCTCATACACTCTGGACTCGGCAGAAAGCCCTTCTGTTATTCTCACGATTCACACTATACGAAGAAAATAAAAAGCCTGGCAACTGGGAAGGGAAGGCACTGGCAAATGTAGAAGCCAGGCACCAGGAGAGGAAATTCTTGGGGTTATTGTCCTTTACAGCACGGAAATATGGTGAGGGTGTTGTTCACCTCCTTCTCTGCCTTAATTTTCTATTCCTACATTGTGTAGAAGCACACTTCCATGTCCTGAAGGCATCTGCCCTCTGAGAATCAGCTCTGTTTTGCTTGTGCTGTTATTATAGGCCTAGTGTCTCTGATACATGATTGAGGCCTGACTCATAAATAAGAGCTACTATAAATTTAAGCCACTGCCTTGTTTAATCCCCTTTTGCCCACACAGCGAGGAAACTGACTGGAATTTATTGCCTTGCGTATTCTCCCTGATTTATTCAGTCAGAAGCCTGCTTGCATTTTCCTCTATTTGACACTATTTTATATCTTGTAACATAATATATTTTCATTATATTTTAATATACCATGTGGTAAGTGCAAACACACAGCCAAATTTTGGGATCTTGCTGCTTGTGCTGTTATTTCTCGTGTACAATAATATCTACCACATGATGAAGACCCGACTCATAAACAATAGCTTAGGTCACCACCTTATTTATTTCCCTGAATGATATGGCCAAGGAACTAACAGCTTGGTAATTTATTTGACATTTGTATCAGGATAGTAGGATCTATGCCCCTGCAAAGGAATGCAGGGCTCATCTGTTGACCCAAGCTATTAGCAAGTGTAGGAACCTGCACTAAAACACCGAGGAAGTTGTGCTGACTCAATTCCTTCGATGCAGCCTGTTAATTCTGACAAAGTATGAAAAGCCTGTGTCATCTGCACAAGTAAAAAGCAAGAGTTAGAGACCTTCTGAGGAAATCTATGAGACTAGACGGCTTGGAGAAAAACTGAGGTTTGCAGTGCCACCAGTTTAGGAAGTCCTTGAGTGAGATATAAACAAACTGAGCTCATATGGTCCAAAAAGTCCACTCCTATATATTATTCTGGTTATTATATTGGCTTGCTTCCAAAATCACAATTAGAGTGGTTAATTTTGTCTTTTAAACTAAATGTTTTATCCTCAAATTAACTTCTACAGAAGAAGAAAATGCTGCAGCAAATTGATTTTCATTGAAAGCAATTCTTTTTGAATTGGTTTTTTTTTTTTACTTCCCTACTGTACAAATTACTTTCTGTGGCAAAACAAAAAGCTAAAATGACATAGGTTTAAATGAAAAAAAGAATAATTATCAGGCTTTTAAATTTAAAATGTCTTTGTTAATGTTTAAAACAAAAGTTATTTTCCTCCATTCTGTGTAAGGGAAGGTTCCACAGAGAAACTTCACCAACTGTCCCCAGCTCACAAGGGACAAAGAACTGCTGGAGAGAGTCAAGTGCAGGGCCACCAAGATGATCAGGGGACTGGAACATCTTTCATAGGAGGAAAGGCTGTGGGAATTGGGGCTGTTTAGTCTGGAGGAGACTGAGGGGAGACCTCATTAATATTTACAAATATTTAAATGGTGGTTGTCAGGAGGAAACTGGAACACAAGAAGTTCCATTACAAGTTCCATTGAAACATAAGACAAAACTACTTCAGTGTTGAGGTGAGGGAGCCCTGATCCAGGCTGCCCAAGGAGGGTGTGGAGGCTCCTTCTCCCGAGGTTATTCAAAACCCACCTGGACATGTTCCTGTGAGACTTGATCTAGGTGGGATCTGCTTGAGCAGGTGGAATAGACTAGAGAATCTCTAGCGGACCCTTCCAACACCTACCATTATGTGATTCTGTGATTCTGTGAACTGCAGAGTCACAGATGTGCAAGAGAGGCTGTTTTTTTTCAGAAGAGAAACTTCTGCAGGATGGCCTACGGACCAGAGCTTCAAGTCCAGGGGCGACAGCACAAGATGGGGACATCACTGGGTGCAGCAGCTGACTGAGTACAGCAGCTGACTAATCACAATTTTGGGGAATATTTTGGGAGAGGAAGTTTCAGAAGCCAAACAGCTTGATGAAAAGAAAAGCTTTAGCTCGTGATAGACAAGAGGCCAGCAGCAAGGTCATTTTGAGACTTGAAGGCGATGCACTCGCACTGTTACAAAGGTTAATCCCATATTATGGCTATGTTCCTTTTACCATAGGGCAGATAGGGCAACTGCATTCTCAGGTTAATGCCCAAAACTGAGTTATGTGACAACTTTTAGTAACTTCAAGCCTTATTTCAAGTCTTGCACAGGACAGGTGTCTGTTCATAGTGCTGGCTATAGAATCATAGAACCGTAGGGATTGGAAGGGACCTCTAGAGATCATCTAGTCCAGCCCCTGCTGGAGTTGCTGGGATGATTATGGATATGACCTGCTTCACAAAAGCCAGGCCAATGGGATGTTCACCTGATGATGGAAATGAACATCCTGTGCTGAGTCATAGATTTACAAGACAAACCACTAGACTGATATTGTGTGAAATTCTGGTAACTGTGTTTCTGCTTCTATTCAGCCTTCTTGCCTGCCTCAACTTCAATACTGGGACAAAAATGTACATGTCAAAATAATGCCATAAACCTCTTCAAACTGATGTGAAATGTTCCAGATCCAAGAAAACAGCAGATTCTGCACACATGAAAACAGCTCCACTTAAAAATGCTTGATCAACTTGAGTCAAAGACAAGTGCTTAGTTACCATATGAATATGTTTTGATAGCAATACATAGAATTAAGATTGCAAGCATTAGGACATGATTAGTTCAATTAAAAATGACATCTGAGAAGGAATAATCTAATTGTCTATCCTATCTGAGCAATCTGCCGTTTGCTTGCTTTCAGCAAAGCGAAGTTTGATCTGCTTTTAGAAGAATGATGGTTTCTAACTCTTGTGATTTTCTAATAGCAAGTGTAGCATAAAATTTGTGCTAAAAATACAGGGTTTTTTTCCACAATACAAAGTAGTGTTTTTTTGATTTTGGCCGTTGAATCAATTTATCAAGCTTCTCTGTTTCTATCTGTATTAATTTATTAACTTAAATAGGGGAAGCAGATCATATTCTTGTACTGCAACCTATAAAAACCTTTATTTTCACAGTCTAAATATGTTGGTGCTCATACATAAAATGCATTAAGCATTTTTTTCCTCTTCTTTTTAACCGCTTCATTACCAAACCTGTCCATCCACTTTCTAGACTTTTTTGCTCGGAAGTGTTGGATTAGGTCTGGCTCAGATGTGGTTCATTTTCTCCAGAGCAACCTGTATGGTTTGGTGCTGTTACTAAAGCAGTGCTGATAACATACTCCAAAGGGATACTATACATCATATAATGTATATAATGATCAGCAATAAAAAGTGAATGGAGGGATGTTTAGTGGAGGTAGCATGTGCATGGATTCTGACTGGACATCAGTGAGAGGTGGCACATGATTGCCTTTGTATATTTTGGAGGGTTTTTCTACTTACTTTTTTCTTTGCTTATTAAGCTATTTGTATCTCCACCCATGAATTTTCTTCCAAAGAAGATGGAGAAGATCTCCTTTAGAGATCATCCAGTCCAACCCCCCTGCAGAAGCAGGTTCACCTAGATCAAAGGTGGCATAGGAATGACTTGAAGACCTCCACAACCCCTCTGGGCAACCTGGACCAGGGCTCTCTCACCCTCACAGTGAAATAGTTTTTTCTTATATTTAAATAGAACTTTTTGTGTTCCAGCTTTATCCCATTACCAAATTTGTGGCTATTATCTACCTATTTATAACTGCAACTTTTCCCAAACAATGTCTTTAGCCTTTCTAGAACAAGAATTAAGAACGAATACAGACAATGGACTATGTCATTGCCAATGTCAAAAGAGTAGACATGAATTTAGCAAAAAGATCACTTCTGCTTCATTTCCAGAGGCTGAAATCCAGCAACAATCTCTTTTGCTCTTTACAACCCAAGGATAGATTTTTTTTTAAATTAAGTTTAGAGTTATTTGTAACTGCTTGCACTTTATTTTGCCTTTATTTTTTTTAGTATGGTGAATATCCTTTTATCTCCTAAACGCTGTGCCATCATTTCCAATGCAACAGTAGCTCCCAGAGAGTTCAGTGATCATAAATCACAAACTCCCCTGCTGCTGGAATCAACACACACACACACACTATTCATGTCCCAGTCAATGTCTGGTCTTGTAGTACTGGAAATAGTTTAGACTTGCCTATCTTTTTATTGCATGGCCATGTTTATATGATCAGGAATGAAATTAATCTGTGTGGTGAAACTTAAATTTAAATGCGATTGTAACTGAATACTGAGTCAACAATCAACAAGTTTTTTTGTTTTTCTAAAATATGGATAAAACAAAGGGAAAGACAAAGAGAAATTTAAAACCCAGCTAATCAAACAAAAAGAGACAAAAGGAAATGAAAAGATGCTACTTTTCCTGCTTTGGAGAGTAGCTTTCAAAGGAATGGACAATGTTCAAGTGACAGGCACTTTTGTTAACACAAGGTTCCTACATGCACTGACCTTTCAAACCCAGTGCAAAGATGTTTGCAATCTTTATTGCCTGAGACTTTCCTAAGGATGGGATTTGCAAAGCTGATATTTATAGAATTTAAAAAAACAACCCACAATAAAAATTGTTACTGATTTTTAAAATTAGAGATTCCACCACAGAGTCAACACTGTTTCTAAAGCATATTTCTGCATATCTGTATTTGTTGTCCTAGAATTACCTTATTTGTCACATGGGTAGAATGGCTGAAATTCACAGTAGTGTTCCTTGTGATATTTCCAGGCTTATCTATTAAAAGGGTAATTTTCTTCACATACTCATAGGACAGTTTTATCCTATCACCCATTGCCTGTCAGAAAAAAAAACAAAAAGAAAAGAGACAACACTGTATGTAGTTTTATTAAGTGAACAATGAGCTAGATTCTGATGCCTTTGCTAATATCAAGTAAAACCTCTTTCTTGCATTTTGCAAATATTTGTGGATGTTATTAACTTAAGCATACAATAAGTCACTCCAAAGTCAGGGCTTAATCAGTCTGAGAGACTTACAAAGGAAATTAGCATTTATGAAATACATTATAAATAGCCTTATTTGCATGTAGGGATCCAAAGCAAAATATTTGGTTTGTAAGTTCTGTGTACCCTAAGAAATGGAGAAACAGTTTGGATTCCCATTCTTCTTTTCATTAAACATATTTTTTTAAGGCAAAATTTGCTGAACTGTCTGGTAGCTTAACATTTGACTTATCATACATTTTGTTAAACAAGAGTAAACCAGGCCTAAAGTATTTTCAAATGTACTTATTGAAAAGGCAAAATACACCATTATAAGTATTATTTGTTTTAAATAAACTCTTTTCACTCCAATTCCATCTTATTAAAAAAAAAGTATTTAAACCACACAATTTGTATTGCAAATCATTTGTCAGAATGAGCAAAGCATTAGATGTACTCTCTATAAACCTTTATAACTGACAGTGCACCAGTCAGCATGACATTCAGTTTAAAATCCCAATTATTGATAATATTTAACTAAATAAACATCTGGAACATTTAAAAAGTGACAGCTCTATAAATTTACTTGCAGTAGTACAAGATCAGCAGGTTTTCACAGGAAGTTTCTCGAAATATCACATCCCTGAAAACTTAACTGTGCTACATATCCCATCAAGAGAAGAAAGGCACTTTTTCGTGCTCCAAGGAGACTTTGAAATGTGTATTTCCATTGTCACCATCCAGCAAAGTAATTATTTAATCAGGAGACCAAACTATATGATCTAATGATGCCTTTTAACTTTAAACTTGCTGGTTCTTTTCATAGAATCATAGTATAGTAGGGTTGGAAGGGACTTTCAGAGATCATCCAGTCCAACCCCCCTGAAGAAGTAGGTTCACCTAGATCAGGTTGCACATGTATGTGTCCAGGTAGGTCTTGAAGACCATTCATTCATTAATGTCTTGTTCAACATCTTCATTAACGACCTGGGTGAGAAGACAGAATGTACCCTCAGCAAGTTCCCTGATGATAACAAACTGGGAGGACTGGCTGACTCCCCAGAGGCTGTGCTGCCATTCAGCGGGATCTCGACCAGCTGGAGAGTTGAATCTCATGAGGTTCAACAAGGGCAAGTGCAGAGTCCTGCACCTGGGAAGGAACAACCCCATGCACCAGCACAGGCTGGGGATTGACCTGCTGGAGAGCAGCTCTGCANAGGATGAGGGAGCCCTGGCCCAGGCTGCCCAGGGAGAGTGTGGAGGCTCCTTCCTTGGAGGTCTTCAAGACCCACCTGGACACGTTCCTATGTGACCTGATCTAGGTGAACCTGCTTCTGCAGGGGGGTTGGACTAGATGAACTGTAAAGGTCCCTTCCAACCTTACCATTCTATGATTCTATGAATCACACATATCATGTTAAGCAGGATTTTAAGCACTTTCTAGACATAACACATTTTTTTTCCCCTGCTGAGGAGGAACATTAAAACTTCATGCCACTTGAGCTCCGTTCTGAACTGTTCTAACTTATGCTGACCCACAGGGCACGAATGAAACTATTTTGGATGTGCTAAACAGTTTTCCAGAGACCAGCTTCAGACTTCATGTTTTAGATTATAATTTCTAAAGAGGTTTTTTTTTCGAAATTGACTTTCCCTCTCGTTTCTTTCAAAATATCTTTTTGATGAATCAAAAATCAAAAATCATCTACCATTTCATACATCTACTTCCTTCCAATGCTAAATAAATATTCCCAGTGTATTAACAGGAGAAACTACGACGTGACCAGTTACACTTTTAAATATTATTATTTTAGGAGAGGTTAGAGATTACTGTCATTGCAGAATTGCCTTACTCATTTTTCTCACCTGCATGCTTCAGAGTTTCTATTGCTGTTATGGATTGCTAAGACTCTTTCCCAGTGTTATTACATTTTGGTTTTAGCATGATCATAGAATCATAAAATCATGGAATGGGAGGGTTGGAAGGGACCTTTAGAGATCATCTAGCCCAACCCCCCTGCAGAAGCAGGTCCACCTAGATCAGGTCACATAGGAACATGTCCAGGCGGATGACCTGTACCTGTTGATACTGATTTATCAGACCTAAATATCTAATGAAAAATTAACTTGAGGATCCAAGATATCATCAACAAGATAATCTTAAGAGTAAGAACAGGGTACATAGTTACAACACAGGAAACACTACAGCACAAAAAACACTACTGTAAAAATCTGTTGCTATCAGTTTTAATAGAGCAAGTTTTTACTTTTGATATCTGAGGCAGAGAGACATTTGAGATACACTGACTTTTTAAGAACAAAAACTTGATATTCTGAGTGCCCCTTTTGCTATTTGGTTATTCCTCTAAGTTCAGACTGTTGGGCTGGTGATTTGAAAGGAAGTGTCTGAAATATCCCGTGTTCTGATGTTGATCACATTTATAAGCTAATTAAAAGGCTATTTTTATTTCAGAGCAGCTTATTAAAGGGCATTGCTCACTCTGGGTATGCAAGTAATTGATGGTATACGTATTATATGTCAGTGCTGGGATGATGTACATTCTTTATTAACATATATACAAAACCACAGAGGAATACACATATAGGGGAGGTTTTGAGAAAGAAAAAACAAATGCTTGTGATGAATGAAAGAAAATAAAAATGATACTGCTTGTTATTACATAAGATGGGGTATTACCGTAGACACATCAAACCCCAAGAACTTTGGGGCAATTTCCAGCATGGTATATTTGTCATGATAGTATTCACATAATTACAGCAGCAGCTTTCCTTTCCAAAGCATCCAGTAGCCTTGAACCTGGATTATAAGCATAGTAGTGACATCTCTTCTCATGGATTGCCCTTGACCCTATGTGTACTCCTTCAGCTTCAGAATCTGAAGACTTATAATGCTTACAACATGCAACTCATTTAAAGTTTTCAACCATGTGTTTACCCACAAGTTTGCTGATTTGTGGGTTTTGTTTTGTTTCTACCAAAAATGACTTGTTTCTGTAACAAGACTCACTTGAATCTATACTGACCAAGAAAGAAAATGCATGTTCATGCTCTTTTCTGGTATTTTTGTCACGAAGATAAAACTCTATACTACACTAGAGCAATTTTTTGGGGGAGGAAAAAAAAGTGCTACATTTAAAATGAACAAAAGTCAGGAAACAAAAGAAGCCAGAACTATTATGTCATCTATCTGGATTCACTTGGGATCATCATGAGAGAGGGAGACATAACAGAGTAGTCTTGGCTATAGATGTGGATACATCTGACAAGAAGTGAATGCTTTCACAAAGAGGGAAATACATCAATTTTCTTGATAAATTAAGAAAGAAAACCAAACCAAACACCAGACTTTCACCTTGCATTTTCTCTATGGGTTTTATTTGCAGTGTGGATACAGCTAAGATATTACTACTGAGTGTTGGCCAAGCAATTTGTGAGCCTATAAACTTTGATGGATGAATGTTGGTAAGAATGGACCAAAAGATCTTGTACCTGAAGATGATGTACTGAATGACTCATGATAGTTTACGATGATGTTTAAAGCCTTAACAGTACTTCTTGTTTCTGTGTAAGCACTGATTTTATTACTTGAACCAAAGGCCACTGACATTTTGGTTCCATAAAACATACATATATCCATCAGAACAGGTTTACATTCAGAATATGAAAAGCAACAGCTGGGACTGTGTGCAAGCCCTGTTGAACTGAAGTAAAATAACTGTTCTCTCATGAGAAGCACCTTGAGATCGTGGTAACAAGGAGAAATGGATAGAAGGTATCAAGGATTGATGAGTCTTCATTAGCAGACCTACATCATGCAGTCTGTACATATGTTTTACTGAGTTTTGAAAAGCATGGTGGAACACTTGATTTATTGGGGACCATATTTCATCTGAATACTGATTAAAGACTGAAGGCTTAGGAAAATGATATTTATAATGAAAAAGCCTTAAAGAACAGGAGCCTGTGTTACGGCCAAGTGGAACAAAGGTTATTTTAAACAACAACTTTTTCCTCTTTGTTGAAAGGGCCAGTAGCTGGAATCAGATTTAGGACAAGAAGAGTCTGATAGAACTTCTCAAGTACTCTACAACACTCTTTTTATTGAGTCTTCAGTCTTCAAGTACACAAGTTTATATTGATACTCTAACCCTGTGTATTTGGATATACCATTGAGGTCCTGTGAAGTCCAGCTCTGATGGTTGAGGGGATTGACAGTTTTATAATTGTAACAAATTCATTTTTATAAGTTTATTTAAAAATACAACTCAGGTGTAAAGTGAGAGAACAAGAAGTTTCTGTCACCAATAAGTTAGTGATTTGAGCATGTTTCTCAAGAGACACAATATGTATCCTATGCAGCACTGGTATTCTAAGTAGCTTCATGTTGAGGAGAAATTCATAGCCAAATCTTAAAATCTGATTCTGGATGGGAACAGAGCAGTGGGTGGAGGAAGCAGTTTTTCTACCTGGAGGCAAACTGCCTTGTCTGTCATTTCTCACACCAGATCAAAATGATTCTAAACAAAACAAACTAAACAGGATGTTTCTAAAGCATTCAGAGTCCTGTATTTATAGATTTGCTGTGACTCATTTTTTAACCCCTCCTCTTTCCACCTGCAGTTGGCATAAACATAACATCCATGACCCTAATTAGTAGAACAACTCACTTGTAAAGCTATCTGAGACCTTCTGTGAGTACAGGGAACCTCAGCCTTGGAAGTGCCAGACGCCCACAAATGAGTGATTCACCACAGCCATGGATAGGAGAAAGTACTTTGAAAGTCTTTTAAGAACAAAAATACTGCAAAATTTCTTTAGCTCTCAAGATGAGGCATCTACTCTTCCAACTGTTCTCTCCACAGATTAAGGAATCTATAACATTGCCTTCATCGATAGGAGTATCACAGGCAAAATACTGTATGCCTATATATATATATATCTATTTCCAAAAAGATAAAATGCTATAAATTCTTTTCAGAGTTCTGTCAGAAGTCGTACAGAGCTCAATTTAGAGACCCACAGCAGTCCATAACACTAAAATTGTATTCAATGCTTTGAAAATGTACTCCTTCAGTTTTTGGGAATCTGTTTACATGCAGATGCAATTCTTTCTGAAGAAGAAAAAAAACCCCAAACCAACCAGATTTCTTTCATTCACTGAAATATCACCAGCATACCAAGGTGCCACAGCAGCCATGAATAGTAATGCTGACAGATATGCAGGCAGATTATATATAAACATGTGTATCCTTAACTATGTGCACAGTAAAGGCTGTGATTTAGTTTTCAATTCCACTAGCAGTGTCCCATCATTCCCATGAGACCCACTGATCACTCAGGGCTGCATTTTTGGGTGATTGGTCCATTTTTACAACATCTTGCTATTTTAGAAGTGCCAACAGCATCCTTCTTTGTATAACATGCCTGCAGTTCCTGCTGCATTCTGCTTTTAATGTTGGCCAAAGCTTGCTTGTTTTGATATCACTTGTGCTCAGTGGGCAGCCTAATCAGCCTGGTTGATGGCTCCCCTGATTCTCATTGCTCCCACTGTGCTCAAGGTTGCAGTATATTAGTCTCAACACAAATATGAACTTAAAAGTATACACAAAGTATTTATTTAGATAACACATGCAGAAGAATTCACATATTCCCTAAGATATCTTTGTCACGTTTATGGGAAATACTTAAACAGAGAGAGGGATATTGATGATATGCAGATAGATACATTCAGGAGCTTATTGTTTATTGTCATCAATGAAAAAATTAGAATTATTTGTTTAAAAAAAGCATGGAAATATTTGCTAAAAGATATTGGTGAGTATTTATTAAAGTGAGTTCCTGAAATTAAAGATATTCCCCACCTTTTAAAACGCAGGTTTAAGTAGTCACAGTTCTACCTTTTCAAACCATGAAACATCCATTTTAAAATTGCTTCCAAGTTCCTGATCTTTGGAAACCTTTGCTTTCCAGAGTTACTCGGTGTCCATTTGCTTTCCATAAATAAAAAAGAGAAGTGGGAGGTTAGGTGAGGCTGTGATTTTTGAGATATAGCATCGTGATGCAAAGTGACAAACAGCAGGGCATGTCACTGTAAAATGTTCTATCTTACAACATCAGGCAATGCTGATACTTGAAGAATCTATAATATGAAACCTTCACAAATCAGAATGGTCTGCAATATGAGCAAAGATATTTTTTTGATAGATTAGAATTTCCTGGTAAACAGTCCAGCCAATATTAACGAATGCAATGCAATTCACTACATACAGTCACAATATTACAATGTGTTCCACTGCATTCCTTTGTACAGCAGTCCTGAACTATCAGATTTATTGAACATAAATGAGGGTTTTGTTTTCCTTCTAATTAACCTGCTCTACCTCACAACTGCTGTCAATGAAGCCCCACTAATTTTTGTAGATGTCTCTCAGCCTTTCCAGCCCAACTAGATTATTATGTCAGTTGAAGGGTATGAGGCTTGTCCCCAAAACACTTTCCACTGAGCTGACCTCTGAAGAACTGGGCTCCAATCTCTCAGAAGAAATTATTTTTTCTGGAATATTGTCAAGATGTTTTCCAGGGGCTGAATTCAGTTCATCCAGGTCCTGGAGCACAAAACAAAGTCATAGCAACATATCTAGAAACAAGGCCTGTTTTTTTCAGTGAAAACACCTTTGTTACTAAAAATTTAGAGGAAATAGAGAAAGAAATATAGGCAAATTATAAAAAGAAACAATGAAATATTACTCTGAAAGAAAGTTTGCTGGAATTTTCCAGGTGCAATACCTGAAAATGCTGTTCTACTGTAGTTCTACCTACAACAGATATTAACTTCATACATAAAAGCTGTATTAAATTGATGTTGAATTAGCAGGAGTTGGGAAGTGTACAATTTAAAATTACCTGCTGCATTTTATGTGCACAACAACAAATGCCTCAGTTGTATACCAATGGATTTCCTTTTACATAAATTCTTATATGTGCTCTCCTTACAGTTTGTTCTTTTTTTCTGCTCCTTTTTCCCTTAACCAAATAATTCCTCCCCCAGTAGAGTTCAGTAGTCATTGAGAGCTCCAGCTTGCATTGAATTAGGAGCTTTTGTACACTAAACAGTGTATAAAAAATGAATCTACACTCTAAACATAGACATTGTCTGCATGCAATAAGGATTCCCTCATTACCGTGATGAAATCATCTGTATCTGATCAAGATAAATTCCAATATCCCTATGATAAATTCCCTCTCTCCTAGAAAAGAATACAAAAGCCTTGATCTCTCTATTGGCATTTATCTTCTCTGATGTGGAGGGATAAGTCAAGTGCAGTAGTCACCAGTGACTTATTATTTCTCTCCTCACAGGTGAAGATGAATGTCATAGGGAGATAAGCCATCATGTGCATATATTATTGTATATATAAAGCAGTATGTATGAATAAGGAGATATTAAACACACTATGAACATTCCCCTTTTTTTTCCCTTCCTACTTTAACCATGTAGACGATGGTTAAAGAACATTGGAGGATGCTGTAAGTTCGTGTTGAAATGAAAAGCTTCAAAGGCTTTCATATTTCCTTCGGTATTTCAGCCTGTCGTCAGTGAAACAGACATATCCTCTGATTCTGTTTGACTGAGAATTGTTTGATAGAGGCACTAGTTTGGGACCATAGGTATCTGAAATTTATCTACTTTTCCTGTAGATGACTTCTCTTCAGTACTTAGCTTCCCATGACTCGGTTCTCCATCTAATAAACATGGTATTCATTAGCTCTTGCTCTTAACGTGACGTGTGAGGCGTGGAATACAATGAGGTAAAACAGCATTGTATTAGAAGATGTGTGTATTAGAAGATGTATACCTGCCCTGGAAATATCTGGTAATTGACTGACATAAAAAAATACGTATACCTAAGAAAGTCTCTAAAAGACCAGAAGCAAGCTCTATTTATGCTATTGACTTGTCTTTACCTAATTGCAAAAGCCTAGGAAAGGACATCAGAACAAAGAGGGCTCAGTATTTTTAATGAGGAAAGATTTCTGCCCATGAGGAACTGTGCTGGACATTAGTGAAGATGCCAAACTCATATTAATCCTGCAACCCTCTCAGCTCCTTCCCCCAACGGGCAGGGGGAACAAGCAGGGGGGTCTGGCTGCCCACACATCAGAGTTCAGTGGGCCATCTCTGATGTGGCTCAGCTGTGCAGTTTTACCCAGGCTGCAGAAAACAAGCTGTAAGGAGGCCTCCAGAGGGGTAAGAAAGGTAACATTACAAACAAAGGGAGGTTCCTCAGACAAAATTCTGCAGGGTAAAAAATAATAAAGAGGCTCTATAGGTCTGCAAAAATTGGTAACAAAAGTACCAACCTCCAGATGTGTTCCAAAATACATATGTGGACTGTCAAAGAAGATTGAATGAAGGCATTTATTTAAACTATTCATTTTAAGTTTGGGTCATTAATTTGTTGAAATTGTTATGGATTAATAAATCAGATAAAATTCATCACCTATAAACTTTATCCTAAATTTACAGTGAAGGAGAAAGGAAAGGTGGCATGTCCTGTGCTTTGTGTAGTTGCAAGGGAGTGCTTAGAAAGAGTAGCATGGAGTGACATTCTGTAATGTGAAGTTCTCTGGAGAATGCCAGTAAATCAAAGCTGTGTGCTGAAGGCAGTGTTCTTCCTTGCTGCATTCATATTTTTTTCAGAACATGACTTTATTATATCTGATAAACATAGAGTTATTTTCAGAATGTGATAAATACGCACACTCCATAATATGCAAAGGGTAGAGTTTAAGTGAAAATTTGGCCCCATTAATTTATCTGGGGCCAGGGTTTTATCCTATAATAAGGCATTAGAAAAATACACTTGGTTTAAGCGAGGCATTTAATGACATTCACATATTTGTAGAAGTAAAAAATACTTTTAAGAGACTCTGTGCATCTAGTCAGAACGAATGCAGTGGCTGTGGGCAAACATTTTCCTATATGATTTTGGTAACATTCAGATTGCATACCTAACATTCACAATACTGAGTGAGGTTATCTGCGAGGCTGACTGCTTTCATCTGAGTTTTTCAATGCAAGAAAGTCTCCTGACTGTCAGCAATTCATAGATTTTTGACATGCAAAATCCACTGTCATTGTTACCTTGTGAAAGAAAATACAATGTTTTACCCAGTAACTGTTGCATCAGGACTAACACCTTGTGGTTGAGCTATAACTTCTCTTTCCAAAAGCCACAGAAACTGGGTTTAAAACAATAAAACACTGTCAGTGACTTCCTTTAGCAATGCATGCAACTGGTAATGACCCTGAGTGTTAAAAATCTATTGTTTATTTCTAATCTAGACATAACTGCCCTCAACTTCCAGCCATTGAAGTCTCATTATCTCTCTGCTAAAGAGCCCTCTCTGATTAGAAATCTCCTCCAACTCCAGATTCTTAGAGAAGAAAATCATGTCACCATTAAACCTTCTCTCAATAAAGAAAATGTGTTGTGCTTATTGCAATCACAGTAAAGTGCATTTTTCAGCTCTTGGGATTACTGTTAGTGGGCAAACGTAAAGAGTGAAGCAGCTCCATGGCTTTCTCTGTGGAACTCTTTTTTCCCCCTCTCCTTTATTTTAACTGCTGCTTTCAGACTAAAATAGAATAACCCCAGTTAAAAATTCTTAAGTCTTCACATAGAAAATGTATCCAGCACAGAGCAATTGCGTTCTTGACCACATTATGTTACTACCAAATAGTCTACTATGCAGCTAAATACAAGCCCACAGCTCCTTTATTCTAATCACACAAACCCAAATAAACAAGAAGACCTTACTTTTGAAATATTTTGAAACTCTGATGCTGTTAGTTATTTGGGCTTCGAAATGTGAAACAATATATATGAAATGGATCCATTTGTTGATAGCAAAATGTTTTTGCAGTTTGCCTGAATATTTTAAGATTTTTAGACTTTTTATTTCTAGGAATCAGTCTCTTGGTTTTGTGGGGTTTGTTTGTTTGCTTGTTTGTTTGTTTCTTTTTGCCACGAAACCATCTCCTCATTAAGCCTTTCTCTACATAAATTTTACTTTATGTTCTAAAATGTCAGCCATTAGCAGCTGGAAACTTTGCATTTCTTTTTGTAAGCAGTTGCAATGAGGTGTGTTATGTGAGATTTGCCTTTTCCCTTTGCTGAAGAGTGAAATCTTTGCACATTTATTCATTCATTGTTATTCACTTTTAATGACAAAAGCTGCTACAGGTGTGAAATCTCAGTATTTGAGAGATGGGAAAAGGAGAACGTTGCCAGCTCATGGTAGAACAAATTTTGCCCAAAATATGCTCTGTCCATTGGAGCCGTTGCTGGATAGTAATAAACTGCTTCAGAAGCCAGGGTGCATAAGGTAATGTTGTTCCAAACTCTGTAGCAAAATGGATGTGATTTCCAGTGCAGTGGCTGAACCATGTCAAAATGCAATAGTAAGCAGTATAAAAAGTGCACTAACCTACACTTAGGAGAGCAAACTAGGAAATTAAATTGCTATATGTTACAATGTCTTCTCAAAGCGAGAAGAATCCTGAAGTTTGTTCAGTTTGCCAACTTTCCTGAAAGAAAAACTTGTTTCCACATTTTCTTCTCCTTCTTGTTTCTTTGACTACTGATATGAATGACAGCTTCCTCTCTTCCATGACTTATGCACTGAGATTATCTAAAAGGAAAAAAAACTCAGGAAAACATTTGCTCATCTCTTGTACTTATCAAATTTTCATGCTTTTTAAAGTGCTTACACATTTTTTAGACCAACCGAAAGAGGCCTGGTCTTCTGCCACAGAGGTGAGTTGGCCAGAACAAAATCTTTTAACCAGAACCAAAATATTTTGCTTGTTTTCTATTTGCAGCTGCTTATCTCAGTTATTAGGGTACAAGAGAACTGTTAGAATAAGCCATGAGGCTCCAATGACGACTGAAATAAAAGGAAATATTCCTTTTACCTCAAGTTTTAGATTAGGCATTAGGTCAATAAGATGTCATTGCCTAGATTTCTGCATAAGAATAATACTGTAAGTTCTTCAGCTACAGCAAAAGGGGTATCCAATGGGGAGGATATTTTGTACTACAACAGTGCAGCTCACAATTTGTCACAGAACTATGTCATTTCCTGCAACTGAAAGCACTTCTCAATGTGCCCTCATGGCCAAGAAGGCCAATGGCAGCCTGGGGTGCATCAAGAAGAGTGTGGNTGGAGGTCTTCAAGACCCACCTGGGCATGTTCATGTGTGACCTGATCTAGGTGGACCTGCTTCTGCAGGAGGGTTGGACTGGATGATCTCTAAAGGTCCCTTCCAACCCTACCATTCTATGATTCTATGATATGTTTTTAAGGCATGGTCATTAAACTCACCATTTCTGTGCATTCTTAAGTAATAGGAATAAATAGGAATTTAGCACTTACAGGATTTGCTATTGAAAATATGCATGATGTATTAATGCTTATGTTTTAATTTTTGGTGAGGAAAAAAATATCCTTTCCTTATCAACACCTTGTGCAGTCATGACCGCCTGATATTTTTTTTTCTATAAACCAAAAATTCCTGCTATTTTTTTCTTCAAATTGAAAAGTTCATGCTTTGTTGTAAATCCTGCTCAACTTTTATAAGAAAATGATAACTGCATCAGATCCTGTATCTTCTGCAACAATCAGTCCCGGATAACTCCATGTATTTAAATCAAATGCTGCAAGGAAAGATGGTGCTGTCTGCTCCATGGTGAAAATTTTCTATGGCACGTTTCAGAACAATATAAAGTGAAACAAGTAAGCTATAAACTCCTCAAAAATAAGGTTTATAATGGAAATGTTGACAGACATTTAATGACAGCAACAATAGCTGGCATCACAGCAATAAAAGGACTTAATGAAAAAACATATAAAATCTGTATGCTTCACAAAGGCTTATGGATTCCAGGGCAAAGTCATGTGCAGACTCAATGCAGAGATGGATATTAATATACTCAATTCATTATGATGCTTGGGTGTCATTTACAGAAAATCTCAGAAACTTGCCATCATAATGTGAAAGAGTCTGAAGCAAGAAACACAGTGCTGCACCTATCACTGGTATTTCCCTGTAATTCCTTCACAATGAAATCACTCATCTGGGTCTTCCTCATGCCTAAGATGCAGTGCCCAGAACAGTCTGCTCAATTACCATGCAAATAGCAGCCTGTATTCTACATCAAAACAAACAGAAAGCCCAAATGCAAAGAAATAGTTATTGGAACCCTGTCACCCACTGGCTGATGCTCAGGTAAGATTCCCATTCACTCCTGACAAAATGCCTTTTCCCCAGTGGACAAAATGGGATTGACAGGCACTGCAGGAACAACATGGCCAAGTGCAGCCTTCATCTGAAATGGGACCTGCAAGTGAATAGTTGGTGAAATACTCAAAACAACAGATAGAGCTGTTTTCTCTTTTAAGGGAAACATTATGTAGGTACATTAGCACTCATCTTGCATTCTCCAGCTCAGATTAAAAAACAAAGCAATGACCTTAGACTTGTCTTATTGTTAAATATCTCCCATTCATTCATTGGGCAATAGAAGCTAAAGATGCTTCACTTTTCATCTATTTTTCTTTTTTTTTTTTTCATTTTTATTCCCTCTTCTCTTTCCTTTCACTTGCTTTTTCCATCCCTCTGTTTTTGTTGGCAGCAGCGTATTTGACTTGACCGCTCAGATACCCACCAAGGTCTATTTGTGGTCCCCTAGCAATAGCAATTTATAGGTGAAACCAACCACTTACAGATTCCTGTCTCCAAATAATAATGAACCAAGTTTCCCTCAAATAGCTCCACTTGGTAATCCTTTCATGTCTGTTCTGCTCCTGAGCCATTTCTGCAGAGCATTGTCTACTGGGAAAGGGATGCAAAGTGAAAAGGAGCAATTGTGTGCGTCTGTGTGTGTTCTTTCTCCATGCCTATAAAACCCAACCCAAACTGTCAAGGTGACAATCCAAAACGATAATCAAAACCACTTTTTACATTCCATCTTGTAACTGCCGCAGGCAAGTTTTAAAGGAGATGCTAACAAATCCCAAAGAATACCAGGTATTAAATATTTGATACGGTCAGAAATGTATACAATAGACATCAAACTTATGTTGTCTACCTCTGTAATTTCTATACCATAGGTAAACAACCTTATAACAAACAACAACAACAAAAAGCCTTAGATGGGTATTTGGAAATCTACATAAAAATCTGTTTACATTTTGGAAGTAGTTCTGTTGTTTCCCCATGCGGCTACAACAACAACAACAAAAAGGGATTTTTGCTTGGGAGTATTATCTCCCATAGACACACTGTGAAAAATATTTTCAAGGGTGCCTTTCCAGCTGTTTGCATCTTTGCAAGTATTTGCTTTAAAGAGATCTTATATTCCTACTCCAAGCCTGGTTTTAAAATTGTAAGGCTGCAGATTTACAAAATAGTTTATGCTCGTGCCTACAGTCTGCATCTTAAAACTCTCCAGGACTTGGTGTATTAAAATTCAATTCATTTTTACAGTGTCCTTCATAGGGAGCACCGAGAAGGCTGCATAGAAAGAAGGGATCTTATGAGTAAAAGGGTAAAGAAGGCTCAGAAAGAGGTGTAAACTGAGGTTACGGTGCTTGAGAGAATAAGATAAATACGGCAAGCTGGTAGAAAGAGTGACCTTGCCCTCAGTCTGTACAGTCAAAGAGAAGAGAAAAAGAAGGGGCTTTAAAACACTTGGTCACAAAGTAGACTGGTGGTAAACAAATGCAACAGAATGGTGTGTTTAGAAGAAGTGGCTGAGTGAACATAGGATCCACTCAACATGTGTCAGCTGAGCCACGTGAACTGCATGTATATGTTTAGCTCAGTGTAAGTGTAAGCTAATTCGACCTAGCCCATAGAGAGTTTAGTTGTGTGTTTTGTCATAGTGGTTCACCTTTGTTTGGGGCAAAGAGCACATGTATGAGTAGTTAGTAGGAAAGTAATTTCCAGGTAACTTTAGAACACTGCAGTGTGGAAACCTTCATCTCAGCGATTTCTTCTAGACGCTTCATAATCGACGGAGAGAAATAGGCACTTGGGGCACATGATTCATCTGATATATGTTAGATGTCTACTGCAGAACGCAACCTAAAAGTGACAAATTTTGTTCACTGTCTACAGAGAAAGTCAAGATGAGTAGTTCAGATGTAGTCATTTACCCTGGCTCAGACAATTCCCCCTAATGAGCAACAGATGTCAGGTACCTTGTTACATTGCAGTAACATAATTATAAGCCTACGATGCTGGAAAGAACAGCTAGAAGTAGAGTCCTGCTAGGACAGAAAATACTCTCCCAACACAGAAGCAGGTCTGCATAATTTTGTGCCATGCATTTAAAGGAAATAACAAAGAAAGGAAGCAAAAAAGAGGCACAGAGATGTGAGTGGCCCAAGGTCATCAAAAGGTCAGACCCTGTATTTGGTTCAGTGACTTATCATTGAACTGCAAAGCAACCAAATGAAAGTAGCAGAGCAGCACAAGTCAGGAGGAATTTTTGACAACTCTGCCTCTGCATACTCTAAGGATAGATTAGTCCAGGCTCTATTCAGTAATAGGTAAGAATAAAAAATGACTGTAAAGAGTATCTGAGCAATTGCTCCTCACATTGTTCAGTGCAAAGATCAAAAAATTACCCTTGTATACCCCATTCCTACCATTGCAGAGTATCTATATTAGCAGGTTTAAAGCTGTAGGGTTCCCAAGTGGAGGCCCTTCAGGACAGCAACTTCACTCACGTGTAGCACCCATGGCAGCAAATGCATAACTATTTAAGTGCCAAGTGCAATGTCATCAACTGGTAGCAAATGAAGAGCCCAGGCAACTAAAAGCTTTTTCAAAGTATTTGAGCTGCAACCTATGTGCAATCAAGAAGGGATCACTTCAAGAGCTATAGCCAGCACATCCCTGTTCTGACTCTCTTGAATGTCCCTGGGATTTGGTGTAAGATTTCCACGTTCACAGGTGCCCTCTTTCTCATAGCTGACTAAAGGCCTTTTAAGATCTGTTTTTGGCACCCTGATTTTCCAGTGTTGAACGTAGCCTGTGGAGCAGAGCTGTGATATATTCTCGCTGGTACAGCGTTTGTGAGGGAAGGCAACTGTATTCTGCAGCAACTAGAGGTTTCAGGGATTCTTCNTCAAGAGCTATAGCCAGCACATCCCTGTTCTGACTCTCTTGAATGTCCCTGGGATTTGGTGTAAGATTTCCACGTTCACAGGTGCCCTCTTTCTCATAGCTGACTAAAGGCCTTTTAAGATCTGTTTTTGGCACCCTGATTTTCCAGTGTTGAACGTAGCCTGTGGAGCAGAGCTGTGATATATTCTCGCTGGTACAGCGTTTGTGAGGGAAGGCAACTGTATTCTGCAGCAACTAGAGATTTCAGGGATTCTTCACACTTTGAATCTGATAGAGTGCAATGTAGTAGACAAGCCTGAAGGGATTCTCAGTTACAGATCACTGTAACAAAGTCTGCATTTAAGAAGAAAATGCACCAGCTGAGATGATAAAACAAAATGTTTCCAGTCACTATCTGAGGGACAGAAGAGTCTGATATAAATGGAGATTCTGAATAGGCATGTCATCCTTAGCTAAGGGAGAGGATAGACTTAATCAGTTCCTAAAAATGCTGCCTTCCACATTTCAGCATCACAGTCTTTATTGTAAGTCGTCATTAACTTGCTCATGGACTTAGCAGAAGCGTGGAAGAGAGTGCAACAGAAGCAAACGGAACAACAAAGCTAAGCTTTAAGAGAGACCTCACCAGGTCAGACAGCAGAATAGATCAGGTAAAGACTGCTCTTGGGGTTGTCCCAGTGGAAACTGAATGGCCACCTAAAACAGTAGATACAGCTGGTTCTAATGACCCACAGGATACCAGCATGTTCAGAGAATGGGCCAGATTTAGCCACACAACAGGTCATACTTGAATTGTATATCAACATGACAAAGAAGGTGGGATAGAGTGATATTTAGTCAAACATAACACTGAGTTTTTCTTTTAAAGAGCATTTAATAGAATCATAGAATGGTAGGGTTGGAAGGGACCTTTAGAGATCATCCAGTCCAACTCCCCTGCAGGAGCAGGTTCACCCAGATCAGGTCACACAGGAATGTGTCCAGGTGGGTCTTGAAGATCTCCAAGGAAGGAGCCTGCACACCCTCCCTGGGCAGCCTGGGCCAGGGCTCCCTCACCTGAAAAAATGAAATAATTTTTCCTTATGTTTAAATGGAGCTTTTTGTGTTCCAGCTTCATCTCTTCCTTTACCCCTTATCACTTTACTGAAAAGGAGTCCTGTGAAAGCAAAGCATGCCTTTAGTAAAAGCAAATCATAGGAAGATAGATATTTCCCTGTATTTCAATGACACTGGAAGTTATTGTATTATTCAATAAACAATACTGAATAATTAATATCATCTTGGTTTAGTTTTGATCAGATTGAGGTGGCCAGAGGCTGTGGAGTGGTTTGGACCCATAGCAACAATAGGAAGAGGTCTCCAAAAAGCTGTCTGACAGTAGCCCCCAAAATTCCATTTTCCTGCCACCTGAAGAGAAAAATTCAAAACTAAGTGTTTATTTGATTTTCTTTCCCTGCAGTGCCAGCCCGTTCATTTGGGACTCAATGAAAAGGGAAATGATATATGTGAATACAAGGCTTCTCAGAGAGTTTTTAAATTTATTTGTAAAGTTTGTATCAGTGCTGTACATTATGCTTCACTGTCAGCCAGGGCTATAAATCGCAGCTGCAATCCAAGAGGGTGGAGCATGACAGGTAGTGAAGTAGCATTTTAATTGCCAAAACCCAACCAGACCTTCTGAAATATGTTATAATGTGTTCTGCTCTATCAGAAGCCACAGAAGGAAAGTAAATCTGGTCACAGTTCCAGTTCCTTCTGCTCAACAAACAAACCCAGTCACATAAGGTGGAACTGGAACATAGAGAAACAATACCAACTGTATCACAATTTCTAAATATTTAGGTTACTATATGACCCAGACATCTCAGTGATTATCCAGGAACATCATGCCAAAGGTGTAGAAGAGAGTAGGTGCATGCAGACAGACAGGACTGCTTTTTGGCTTTGTTTGCTCTACTTGAGATGCTCTCCTGTCACAAAAGCATGCACAAGCACACACACAAGCACAGGCACGTGCATAAACAGAACTTGGGAGTCAAACCGATATAAAATACTTCCCTGCAGTCATAAGAGTTTGTCTAAGACCTTAATTCTTTCAAATATTTTAGATTTCATGAGCAGAAAAGACCTTTAGTATTTGTAGTCTGTGTCTTCTACATAGCAGAACCACAGAATCACAGAAAGCTTGCAAGGGACCTCAAAAGTTCATCCAGTCCTACCCCCCTGTCAGAGCAGGGACGCTTAGAGTAGGTCACACAGAAACCCACCCAGGTGGGTTTGAATGTCTCCAGAGAAGGAGACTCCACAATCCATAGGCTTTGATCCACCTGCTTCTGTGTTGACACTTGATTTTATCTTTCTGAATACATAAGAAGATTGCCTCCTCAGGAGGAAATGGAGATAATTATTTTTGATGTGCCACATCTTCCTCTTTACTCAACATTAACTCTTTTATATGTTGTGATACGTTAACAAACAAGGGATAGGGAGAACCTTCCAACCCTTAAGACTCTGTGATTCTGTGAACCTGATACAGCTCATTTACTGCGAACCTTAAAAAGTTGTTAAGAAAATACCACGCTGTTGCCTTCTACTATGCCTGGTTTTCTCTGGTTTTGTGATGTCTGTGATTCTTCCTCACCACTTTGATGAAGTTCTTTGCTGTACTGTCACAGTTTATCAGATTATTGCATTGCAATTTGTTTTACCTTCTTTTCAAAGGTGTCTGTGTCACACAGAAGTGTAACACGATGGACACAATCCGAACACTCTCTCAAATGCCTGCACACTCTTTGTTTCTGAGACCACTTGATGGTTTCAGTTTTCACCAAGAGAAAAATACTGCATCTGGGCAATTGATGATCTGAGGTGCTGATCTGTTTGTCACTAAAGGACAAATCAGCCCATCAGTACTGACTTGTACTGATGTCAGTTGCCTGTACTAATGCCAGCTACTGATAATGTAGTTATTATGAGTAGTGTATATTTTTATGTGCTCCATAAATATGTATCTCTGATTTTGCTAATAGATAAATATTTTATCAATACCAGGAATGAAATCTCTGATGTGCAAGAAGGTTATTTGGAGTGAGTTTTACTACGCCAGAGTTTCACTGTGGTGCCAGAGACTCTTCCTGAAGTTTTATCTGTCCGTCTTTGCTTGTTTTTTTTAAGTGCCAATGGGCTGGTGGTTCAAGCTCTTGCCATGTTCTCCTATTGGCTGCAAATGTGGCTGATTTCTCTATTTGCAGTGGGTTTACACAATAAATAAAAGATAATTACTAAATCTTACTGAGTTTTCATCATCTCCCTTATTACCAGAGCATTAGAAATAAACATGTTTTTAACATAAAGGAGGCTGCCATTCACTCACTCAAAAGCCTACTTTGGAACTCCATGTTTGTGAAGCACTTTTGAATGTGATGCTAACTTCAAAGAAAGGGAACACGAGATCTTTCCCACCACTTATATTTCAAACTAAGCTACAAACTCAATTGGAGGAAACATACATTCTTTTAAACAATATGACCTCTAGAGGGGAGAACCATTGCAGAAGAATAATATAATGGAAAGCTTCACTTCTTTGCCATCCATCTGACCACCAGCCATATCTCTCCTTGATTACTAAACTCAGTTTACACATTTTTCTTTATTTCAGTAGCTGGATAGAGGAACCTTAACAATAAATTCAACCCTAGTAGATATGAAAGTCCAGAAAAAAAAAGTAACTGTTCACTGATTTGATATTCCAGCTTTTTTGCATAACCCATGCTGAGGCTAAGTTTTAAAGTCATCAGACAGTCCAGTTCAGGTTCTTGAAGGTCACCTATTTACTCTGGAAGAAAGAATAGACAACCACCAGAAGGGAGAGCTGTGTGCAGAAGTTCATGTAGTCATAATGCTGGTTTATTGCAGCAAAAATACTCAATCTACCAGCAGAACACAGCCACATAATTCCATGAAGTAAGAGCAAGAAAGCATCATGTAAACTCGGCCAATAATTTTATCCAGGATATAAAATACATGGTGACTTATGTTGGACTTACATGGCGCTGACAAGAGGTGATAGTGATGCTTAGCAATAATAATATTGCTAATTACATTGCTACAATAAAGATATAATAAATAATGCTATTAGTTCCTCTGTAGCATAACACATCCTTATGGCATTGTAAACACAGATAATATAGCTGGCAAGCATCAGTTCTAAAGCACAACAGCATGGTGGGAAGTCAGTCTGTAGCCAAATGAAAATAAAAGGAGCAAAATATCTTTTTGATCCATTATTATATCTCTTTTGTAGCTTTGCATACCATTTTCGGTAAAAGTCTGACTAACTGCCTAGATGGTGATTTATAAGATTTATAAATGTATTAATTTCTTGGTTCCAACAATAATTCTAGTGTTATTTTAGGGGTGAAAATCCAACCAAAATGAAGACAAATCAGTCCTTCAAATGTGTGAGATGTGTTTTAAAACTATTGATACGCTTTTTGGAATCTAACAAACTCTTCTTTGCATTTTCTCATGTATTGAAGACAGTTTGCAAAAGCTCCTTGCACATAAAGACACGTATTTAAAGACACGTATTTGCAAGCAAACATGGGATCACGTAGAGTGAGGATGCTGCAGTTAGCATGTCTATTACAGGAGAGTTTTCTGGAGGTAGCAAATGGTACCATTTCTCTCTCCACTGCCTGTCAAAAACACTATACCCCTCTGGTATTTTTTCTGTATAACCTGAAGCTTAACCAGAGTGTGCTTTGACCGAGGTAACTAGTTAGCAAACAGGCTTATTTAACCTTGTAATTGTGCTCCCTTCCCAGTGTATCCACGCACATCCAGTGAAAACTGCATCAGGAGAGTCAGAGACCATGTTTCAGAGCTGCACTGTTTGGTCTCATCTGTGTAAGCTGTTTGGAAATAAGCAACACTGCTATAGGGAAAACCCTATAGCTTCTGTTTTGCAGTCCAGAGCCTGCTGATCACCTTGCTTGTGGAAGAACTGCCAACCGGTTTCCTCACCATCGCTAACACCATCTTCTTCTGGGTCAAAGATTCCACACTTTTTAAGCACGTGCAAAGGATTACAGAAACCCCTATGTGCATCTCCAGAGAGCAGCCAGAAAGGGTTAAACAAAATCAACCCTGACAATACTAGAAACAGTTCTCTCAGTGTGTGTTGGTTCACTGCTCCACAGGGCATAGCAGATGTTGTGTCTGGTAGTAAGAAGGGCCCAGGAGGTGTGAGCTGTCAATCACTTTTTTTCCTAACTACAGGCTGTGCTATGGATATGAAGCACGACTAAAACAATCTGTCTCAGCTGGGGTGTGTGAGGTATCAATAACCCTTGGCAGAGGTGTCAAGAGCCTTGCTGGAATCAAACTACCCTGCTGACCAGCTGCTTAGCAAGTTAACAAGGCGGCATTCAGCGCTTGCTGCCCTCCCAGCTCAACAATTAACACAACTGGAGTGGGGGCTGCGCTGAAATGCAGGAGGAACCTCGCCGCATCGCCCTCGTGCTGGTGACAAAGAGATGCACGGATCTTTATTCAGAAGCATCCGTAACAACATGCGAGGAGTGAGAGAAACTAGGGCAGAGAACATGTTTTATTCCCGAATCAAATATGCAGATAAATATTAGCAACACGAGGCAAAACTGAATGGATTGGAGAAAAATAGGTTTGTAAAGTCTTTTCACGCATGAGGCCAGCGTCTGTAGAGCAGAGGGGAAGCTCCTGTAAGGGATGAATTGTGTTGAGAAGCTAGAGTAAGGTAAATTTAAGCAACAGCAGGAACAAACAATGTAATGAAAGAGTTCTGTGGCGCTGGTAATCCAAACAATAGCTGCGTAGTGGCTTGTTACAATCATCCACATGGCTGGGTTAGAGTATTATAGAACAGCCAGGTTGTAAAATGAACAGGCGGCAGTTGAAAAGTCTTAAACATTTTGCACTCGTGGGTCATGTACTGCTCAGCCTCGTCCCAGTGTAATTGCAGGAGTAGTGGCATTACAATCAATGGCTTCACGGTGGTAAACAGGGAAGGATCTGGCCCGATTAGAGAGCATTATCCAGTTTTTCATTTTACAAACTGCTAACCCTGGCTCTTGGAGTTAATGTTTTGGTTGTTTTTTTTTTTCTGAGCCCCCAACATATTTTTGGTTTTATTTTGAAAACTGAATTACTTTCAAGTCTTTTTTTGTATTCTGCATTGCTTTATTTTGTGATTTTGTTCTCAAGGGCATCAACCAGTGATTATATACTGTTCCATTCTGCCAAAAAAAAAAAAAAAAATCCCTACATAGTGTACAGCAAAACATGAATATTAGCTTTAAACAATTTAATGTTGTTTGTCTTTGCTTTGAAATTCAATAATGCCATCAGCCTATAAGACCTTTTAGAGAAGAGTATTTCACACAGTGAAAGCTGCTTTCTGCTACAAAAGCACAGCAGCTGTGGCTCCTGCAGATACTCTTAAAGACAGATATAATAAAACACTGGGAGGGAGTAGGTCGACACAGGAGCATGAAATGGACGAGATGAAGCCCTTTGTCACAATCAAATAGGCTGTAAAGTTACTATAGTAACATACAGTATTAAGCTCCAGGTGGATTGACTTAATGTTGACTAAACAAAAAGAGGTTAACGAAAACCAAACCAATAATTATTACACTCTCTCTACCAAATGTTTGCCAGGATGCTGTTATTTTGATTTAGCCAAGCTGCACAAAATGCGGGTGGGTTGCTTTCTGTTCTGGCCAGCAGCTCTTGTGTGAGAGAATCTGTAAGACAAAAACAAATTGAAAGTTGTATGAAGAAAGTGGATGGGTTTGCTGTGCCCGTGACAGACACTGCAGCAAAATGTAGGCAAAATACCACGACAGAATTGTGTCAAATCATTCCTTTTCTTTCCTCTCTGGGAGTAACCCCTTACCCAGTGTGAGGAGTGTGGAGAAAGAGGGGATGTTGAAACTCATATTGACCTACGTGAGCTAAATGAATGACTGGTGGAAAAGATGTATACATTTAGAGACTTGTTTTAACTTTCCCTGTAAACTATGTATCTAAAAAACTACCAGGAGATATTGTTCCCTAATTACAAATTGTATACTCAACATGAAACAGGAGTTCATCCTGCTCTCAATGTTTATTTCCAATTATATTATGTGCTGTAGAAAGCAGATTCCTGACAACTTATGAATGGGGTACTTCTGTCTGCTTCTCCACCCTTCTCTTCTAACTATGTGTCAAAAAGCACTTTGCCCTGTAGATAAATCCTAGTGTCAAGAAATCTTGTTTTCTCTCCAGTGGCCACTCCTTTCACTCCATTTCAGTCTGGGAATTAAAAAATCTGAGGATTTAAGTGAATTTCCTAGTTTCATTCTGAAACTTCTGATGCTGTCAGAATTCACACCTTCTATCAGAACTGTAATTTCATGTGTCTCTGGTATAGTTAGTGAACTCCAAGCTGCTGCCCTATAAAACTTTAAAGGTTGCTGTTCAAAGAGGGAAAGAGATTGTATTGGTTCAAACTGAATAAAAAAAGATTGGGTCTTGCTTTGATAAAAAGTAGGGGATACAAATCAGAAACCAACTTGGATAGTCATAGAAACCTAGAATCATAGAATGGTAGGTTTTGGAAGGGACCTTTAGAGATCATCTAGTCCAACCCCTCTGCAGAAGCAGAAAAACTGTCAAAACGCTCTCATCTGTGACATAAACTTAGTCTCAATGAAGTTTGAATTAATACTACGTCTTCAAAGGTAAAAGAAAATGTGCTAATTGCACTCAGGACATGATGTTTAACCTTGGCCAGTGAAAAAAATGCAGAACAAAACAAAAGTTTTAATTATCAGAAGTATGAAATGGCTTTAAGTGTGTTTGCAGATGTAGTTAAAGGATGACTTTGGGAAAGACAGTATATGAAGTATGGAAGGAGGAAATATCTGAAGCTCTAATTATTTGAGGAATTCCTTGTGGTTGTTGCAGCCTCTTGGCTGATAATATACCAATCAGGGAAGCAGTATCTGTTGAAAGATGATGTAAGGATTAAGCAGCTAGCCAGAATATGCTGGGGAAAAAAAAAAACAAACCCAACCCAATGGTTATTCATTTCAAGAATTTCTTCTCTGTAATTTGTCACAAATGTAATGTGGCCGCATCCCAGGAAATGTGATAAGATGAGGTCAGAGGAGCAGTAATCAAGCTGAGAGGCAGTGCTGAGGGCTTCAGTGGAAACAAATGTCATCACTTGAAGAAATACCAAGTACTTGTGTTCAAATCTATTAGGGAATGGTTTCCATTTGGATCGAGTTTGTAGAAGTACATGGCACAAAGCAAGGCTGTCGGAATGACAGCACAAGAGCTTGGTCAGCTTTCTCAAGGGTAGATGGATCCTGAGTACTCATCAGAAAAATATTTGTTATGAAGATACATATGAAGGTCCGTATCTTCCTGTTCCTCTGGAGTACTATTGTCCCTCATTGATGGTTATGGCATGCCACAAATAATTCTGTATCTTGCATGACATCGGAAGGATAAGATATTTGAGGAGTTCCTTGTGATTATTTGAGATGACTCTGCTAACTTGTTCTGTTAGAACATCCTGAAGATCTAAAGTTAGACAAAGAGACTATCACAGGAATGTAGTGGTTTTGCCTGGGCCAGTCTTTTTGGTAGCAGAGGGTGGATTCTTTAAACAAAGAGCTGCCAGAAGCTTCCCCTGTAGATCCTCCCACTACCAAAACACCAGGCACAGGCAAAACCACTCACTCATCCAGAAAGTGTCTTCACTTGCTTAAACCTGTTTCTAGGTAGTCTTGAAACTGCATAACACATTCTGACATGGCTTTTATCTCCTAACCCTAATTGGCATCTCAGATGGCTGTCACGAACAGTGTTATCTGTATCTTTATCTTCAACTAAACAGATTTGGCTTTGGTTATTGAAGAAGAGCATCCAGACAACAAAGTCTGCAGTTCAGAAACATGGTATAGACACCACAGAACCTATAAAGATCTAGCTCAGGAGCATAGGCAGCAAGAAGAACAAAAGGACAATGAAGGCCCACCTCAATTCCTTATGTCCTGGCACATGAGGACTGCCTTGTCCAGCAAGAGCAGACTGTTCATAAGGCTTTAGGAACTGTTTTCCTGAACACAGGCAAAAGTGGAATCTATATAGAAAATATGTTGGATCACATGCATATATGAATTGTAGAAATGATTCTATTTAATGGTTCAATTAGGAAACGAGTGTATTATTCCTTCTTATGTATTCTTACAATGAGAATATGTGCAGATATGTGTAGATACAACGTGGGAAATGAGATATAGATGTAGTTAGGTGTGTAGTCAAGATTTCTTTACATTTTTGCAGAATACTTTCTTACAGCCACTCAAGTGTGTAAGAGTGCTTCAAGAAGGGATGGTAAGTAATCCTGGGTAAATACCCCACTTATTGTGCTGTTTCAGATCTTTATTCTCCATGATTGATGTTAATACTGAACACTGGATATCCTTCCTCCTCCTTTGCTTGTGGAGTCCCAGGCAAAGCTTATAATTCTACCCTGTTAATTCTTGGTTTAGTTTCTCTGCAGGGAGCTATAGGCATGGAGACCAGGTGCAGATAGGGCTCATCTCCAAGGAGCAGATACACAGCAAATCTCCTCTGCAGATGGGTACCCTTTGCTATGCCCTTGGTGACCCATATGGAGCAGGAGGGCAGCAGTCACCAGTTTTTTTACCTTCCTGTATTGTCTGGATCAATTGATGAGAGGGCAATCCTTCCCAGACCCTTCCCAGACAGGGGAGACCACTTTTGTATTTCCCTGAGCAGAACAGCAGCTGAAAGCTCACTGTGTCTTTGGGGGTCTTTGTTCTGAGTCCTTGGGGGTCTGTGCTCTGTGCCTGCCCCCTCTCATTTTAGAAACTTTTTTAAGAGGATGCTACTTGTATTCTCTGTTCATCTTCCTCAGTATTGAGATGGCCTTTGCATGTGGTTGTTCATTAATCAGTGAGGTTCAAATGAGCACTTAAAGGTAACTTGAGCCTTAAGGTACTGAATTTTCAGAATGGCTAAAATGCTTGTTTCATGATTTTCAACTCAAAGAATTCACATTGCAACATTGGCCTTGCTTGAGAGTCATTGTAGATTAAGAGACAATTTGAATTACAGTCCTGATACAAATACTACTGCTTCTGTGACTTTGGGCATGCCACTTAACCCCTCTGAGCCTTATTTTCCCTATTATCTGAGACTAATGGTATTTTACCTGTCTCAGACCACAAGGGAGCTATGAGGCTTAATTAATGTTTGCAAACTGGGTTGTTGCCTAGCATAATTAAATAGCATTTCCAAAGTTTAAAGAAATAGAAAGTATTAAGACCCATCAGCAGTAAAGATGAGACAAGGAGTGAGAACGTCCTGATTCCCAGGACAGTGCTTAATTCTCTCAACCATATGGCTTTGGAGGGAAAAAACAGCATCAAATTGTCTTCAAGAACCTTTTTCAAAGTTCAGAAATGTGAATTTTAAAGCAAAGGTGGCTATTTGCAACTTGAAGGAACATCCAAACAGCAATATTGTTTTAATTCTTGTATAATCATTTCCTTCTTGTTTAGGTGCATGAAATCATCCCACATTTTTTAGATGATACTGAGCTCACAGCCAAGGGACTTTTCTTAAAAACAATCTTTCACAGCCTCGAGTCTATTCGGTTATACCATTTTTAATGAGCCACATTAATTTTCCCCTTTAACTGTTTCAGTTTCATTTACAGTATTCAAGCTGCAGTTGTCTGAGAAAAAGTGGGAATGGTAGAAACGTCCAGCAGTTTCACAGGGTCATACCTATCAGATATCTTCTGCCCTACCACTTCTGATGATAATTCCTCCATAATACTCTAGAGCTATTTTAGGTATAAAGTGGAAACATATCACAAAAGTACAGAGGTTAATGTAGAACTGCACCTTATGTTAGATTAACGTGAAAGCGAGTACTGATAAAATCAAAGTACAGTTGGATGGAGAGTGCCATTTTGATTACTTAACTCTATATCATCCTGTCCTGAATCAGAAGAAAAAAAAAAAAAAACAGGAAATTCAGAGAAAATTTAGCTGTGTGTATTTAGCTGTGTGTTTCTTCCTTTTGGTTAAAGGCAGCAGGATTCTTTTTTATTCAAGGCAGTAGGATTTTCAGTCAACATTTCATGTTTTACATGGATTTCGAAAGCAGAAAGGATAATCCATTATCAACATTAATTTCCTTTAATTCCCTTCCATGTTTGTGTATATTAAAATAAAAGGGCTTTTGAAGAAAACCTTACAGGGAGATTTTTAAGCTATGGATAGTATGTCTAATATCAGTCATATCAAGATGCGAGATGCCACTCAAATTTGTTTATTTGTTTAGGTTTAAACACGTTACATCAATTTCAAGCACGGATGAAAGCCTGTAACAATTGAGACAATGGGTTTTGGTTTCCTTTTAGATTAAAATAAATATATTTTACTTTCCCAATATTCAGCCTTTAGTTTTAACTCTCTTTCAAAACCGTGGAAGAGAATAAAAAAAGTTGTAAATATAAGATTTGTTTTAATCAATTTTCTCTTCTTGAACTTTTGTTGGTATATTTAAAACGGATTTAAGAAGTTACTAAAAATTAAATATTTATTAGTGTATCACAATTCTATAGTGATAACACTCCTTAAAAATAATGCAGTTCAACTCCTAAGGGATCTAATTTACTTGTGCTAAAGTCTCTTAGAAGAAGGTGTATCTGAAAGGGTCATATGGGACCTTGCTATTTAGATCTTATATATCAGAGAATAGCCTGTGTATAATCACAATAGCTACTACAGAAGATAGGACAGTTCAAAGTCTAGGATACAGACCTGCATGTCAGGATCTACTGTTACCCCCTTGGAGAGTCCTTAGAGAATGACCATAACAAAAGAAGTGCAGAATTCATGTTAACTCTCATCCAGTCCTAGTTATGTCTGATCAGGCCTGTTTCTCTCCTAGCTTCCTTAAGTTTGGCAGATTGGTGTAATAACTGGATTCAGGCCAGCTTTCTGGTCTTGTATGAATGAAATAATTTTTATCATGAACAAAACTGTTATAAAGCAAAATGATGACAGTCATGCTAGTCAATAACAGTTTCTCTCAACAAAAATGTACTTGTTAAAGCTGTCCTGTCTCACCCTCACAGTTAAAGCATCAGTAAGGCTGGAGAATGTCCATATAAACTGCAGATAACTGTGGGTGCCCACATTGATAACCATTCCAAATTTTCATCAGTGACAAGTTTCAATTTAGAGCAGAAGAGGACTCAGAAAGAAAGACAACTCTAAATCATATTCTCATCATGCTACTTCTTAAGAAGGAAGACCCACCGAAAAGTGTTGGTAAGGGTGATGCATTGTTAAGGTAGGGTGCTACCTCTTCGTGCTATTTTAGCAGACTTGACCAATTGTATTTTCCTTTGCTTCCATGGATTCCTGTGTTGTTTGCTCCTGCAACAGGTGTACAAGAGTTTATCCTTTCTGCTTATTTTCAGTCTCTCTCTCTGAGTATATTTTCAGACAGGCTTAGGGTAGGTTTCATAGAATGGTAGGATTGGAAGGGACCTTTAGAGATCATCCAGTCCAATTCCCCTGCAGAAGCAGGTCCCACCTAGATCCGGTCACACAGGAAAGTGTCCAGGTGGATCTTGAAGACCTCCAAGGAAGGAGCCTCCACACCCTCCCTGGGCAGCCTGCTCCAGGGCTCCCTCACTGAAACAGTGAAATAGCCTTTTCTTATATTTAAATGCAGCTTTTTGTGTTCCAGCTTCATCCCATCACCCCTTGTACTATCACTAGACACCATCGAAAAAAGTGCTGTCCCGACCTCCTGACACCCACCATTTATATACTTGTAAATATTAATGAGATTCCCCCCTCAGTCTTCTCCAGACTTAACAGCCCCAGTTCCTACAGCCTTTCCTCAGGTGTATTGAAGCAATTGACAATCTAGACTCTTAAGGGAGCAAAAAAATTAGCTTTACACCATGTTTCAGAAACAAAAGAACTAAAAGCTTCCCTAATTCAGTCTGATCTGCAAGTCACTAAGATATTTAGGAAAAGAAGGTGAACATGTCATGATACAGTTACATTTCAGCCTGGGAAACTCTAGTGACTGTGCGAGAAGGTGGATGATCTCCAGCAATGCATTGTCTTGGAAAGTAAGGAAGTACTCTGTTCAATTAAACCTCTTGCTGTCTCAGTCTAGGAGCTTCTTCTACCATTTTTTTTTGCTACAGTTGGTGATAAAAATAAGTTTTTAAACCATCAAATTGTCTAGCTTGCAACTGAGATAATGTTCACATGACCCTATGAGAGTATTTTGCTTGTACCACATGTTGGAGTCTGTCACAGCAAGAGAAGACTTTCATCCTGCTGTCCTGCACACTGGACAGTTGTAAGCAGAAACAGTGACTGATTGATGTATGATAAAGATTTCACATTTCTGAAACCTCTCATTTTGGGAGGAAAAGTGAAGACAACATGTGACAAAGGAGGTGCAAACTATTTGTCTTTGCACAGAGTCTGCCTTACTTCCTTTTTGTCTTGTATTTTTAAAACATCCAAACTAAAGGCCTTATAGATTGCTTATGTGACTCTGCTCAGGATTGAAATCACTGCACAGAGGTCTAAAACAACACCAACAAAATCTCATTTCACTGGGATTTCATTTCATTCTTGTAGGCTTACAATCTCACTGCATGAACAAAAAACACCACATGGAAAGGGCTTTGGGCTAGCTGCTTCCAAAAAAGATTCAACCTTCTGAGTACTATCAATATCATCCTTATACCCACATGGTTTGCACTTTCTAATACATTTGTTGGAAACCATTAACAAAGCAACATTTTTACTCTAGTTCTTAACCGTGTGTCGCACTGAAATAAGTTCATGTAAATCTGTGAACTGCACGACAATGATCAAATTAACAGTCATTTCAGGGAAAATGCCCCTCAGGCTGAAAAATAATTAGTAGTCTCTCACTCTGTCTTTTCCTACTAATAAAAATCATGCTATTATTGTTGACTGTGCTAATAAAACACCTTCCGTGACCCTGAGGTAGCTCGATGTAAAATATAAGGGCTATTCTCTTGTGCAGATGCACACATGTTTTATTGAACATTTCTATTTAGTTTCCCACCTGGTAACTGAATTACTTCCGTGAGAATTTTTGTCAGAATGATGCAGCACACATACTGCCTTCTTCCTGTGCAATTCATCTTGCTGCTGTTACCCCCCCAAATCTTAACAACTCCGCAGAGTTTTGATTTAACTTCTCTGCTTAATGATCAGTACACAGCACGACAGCATGACGATGCTTTTTGGCCTTTGATCATGGAATGGTAGATGATGACCACTCAGAACCAGAGTATTGTTCATTTTAACAGGTGTGTTCACAGGTATGCTGTATCACAGCATTCAGAGTGACTCAGGTATGCGGCACAGTTTGTGCATATTCTTACCAAACATTTACTCTCAGGAGTTTGTTTCTGGAAAACAATTTTCCCTGTGCCACATTGTCAAAGCCACTTATTTAAGCATTTACCTTATTATTATCCATGCCTACATTTACTCCTCTAACAGTCTGGATGGTGAGCACTATACAAGAGAAAGCTGCCAAGATTGTGCACATATGGTGAACAAGATACTCATGGTCATACTCCTGTCCTGCCATAACTAAGGCATAGCTTTGCTATTTGTAAAGGTAGAAGGAAAGATTCCTTATTAACTGAGTAGCAAACGTGTGCCCAACTATAGAGCAAAGTCAACCAATTCCCTTATGCAGTAATGGATTTCTGATGCCATATCCCATATCTTATTTTTGTACACTTTAACTTGTCATGGAAACTACAAACACGGAGATAGAGAGAGAAGGTTTACTTGAGTTTTAGGTTCATGAATAATATACAAACATTTGGGATTAATTTACACTGGCAAGCAAATAACAAGAGCTTTCCAAAATGGCTCCCAAGAGCACTTCCAAGGAAAGTACTCCCACTAATTTGCACTAATATGAAAGTCAGAATGGGTTTCTTCTGTAAACAAATTTCTGAAAGCACTTTGTGGGCAAGTGATCAGGAATGACAGCACATATCAGGGAGGAGTAGATAAATGGGCTGACAGCCGATAAGTACCTACTGAGGGCAGCAGAAAGAGTGTTTCCCAGTTTTGGCAGGATTTGGAGCAGATCTTTATTTCCTTAGCATGTTACAAGATCTGCTCTTTACCTCTGTGTGTGTCTCTGTGCACAGGTATGTTCCTGGACACGTGTGTGCACACATATGGGAATGTATGGCCATGTCCAGGTGATTCAGCTCAGCACTGCTACCCTACACAAGGCTGTGAGCCAGCAGAGCAATTTAGTAGATGTTAATGACTCATAAATTTCCTTTTTGAAGGGAATGCAACTAACACTATGGTGAGAGTCACACTCTGGCAGGAGGACACGCTAGACTCAAGTCTGCTGCACCATCGACCTGTGTATATCAGTACTCTCCTTCCTTTGTAGACACTCCCCTCTATGACCTAGAAAATTGGATGATCTAACCCTCCCCCAGCTTCTGCATCAATGTTAAATGTGATTTTCCTAATTAGATCTTTGAGTTCATGCACTGCAGTAACTTTGAGGAAAAAAATCAGCTGTTTGGCAAATTCTTATCATTTATAGGAATTCTTAAAGAATACTTAAAATCCTTGTAATTTAGGGATTTATATTTTGTACATTCATATCTGTTTAACATGGTCTTGTGACAGAGGATAAAAGAATTGCAAATAGGTAACAGGAACTAAATATATTTTGTTAGTATTTCTCTAATATAACCTCAAATGAGAATCCAATCCTGTTCAATTTACTTTTGTGATATGAGAATGCCATAAATAACATGATGGAAAAGAGACTGAGCTCCTTCTGTCTCCTTTACATGAGGATATGTTGTAACCAGAAAACCTAATATATTACCAAATCCACCTTTTCTTCTTTCTCAGAGATAGAACTTTTGGACCAAGAACTCACTCATATGCCTTCTATTGAAAGTTTGTGTGGCTACTACATTTCTGCCCTTCTGAAGTGATAGCACAAATTACTCAAAAGTCCAGCAGAACCCATTTTTCTCTCCCACAAGCTCTCACAGCTTGTTAGCATAGTGTTCTGGGCTTATTTGGCCTAACTGTTCTAAAGTAGACCTTCAGAATAATAATAAGTACAAGTTACTCTGATAATGCTAGGAATACTTCAGGCTTTGTTCCAGAAATAGGATTGAAAGTAGTTTCTGTATTTCAAATCTCAAGCTTTATGAAAAAATAAATGTTAGTAAACAGCAGGTAACAGGTAAATAGGGAAAGAGGGAGGTCATGCCAACATCAATTAGACTACATCTTGCTAAAAAAGCAAGAATGTACAAGTGAAAAAACCATGAAGTTCATGAAAAGAGGTGATGAAATTAATTGCCACATCCACATTTAGACATTTATTCTTCTACAATAAGACAAGAACCTACAATTTCCACAGATGGCAATGGAAATTCTTACTGAGGTTCTCAACATTTTGGAAGGATGATGCCTTGAACTATTGAGCCTACACATTTCCACAGATCTACAGTTGGCATCTGTGTGGGAAAGGTGACTCATTGTGTGTTTGTAGTTCTGGCCACAAACAAGAAGATGGAATGGCTTCTGAATGACTGTCATTCAGTCATTAGCAGAATGCACAGGAGTTAAAAGAAAGTCTGCCATATTGTACTGCCATTACTTTTTCTTGTAACACTTGTTCTAAGGGCTCTTTTTAACTTTGTGTGAGTTTAGAACAAAAGGACTGGATCCCTCAGGATCTTCAGGGAAAAGCAGGGACAACAGACTGGTGGTGATGTTGCAAGGAAAGAAACTAAACTCAGCTTCCAATCATGCAGCTGGACTTACCAATTTCAAGTAGCCACTGAACTTGGCTTTGAATAAAACAAAAGAGATAAGTGCAGTTATTCTTCCAAGCTCCCAGAGCTCACTCCACTGAAGTACAAACACACAGTCTTCCTGCTGTGTTAAACAGAGATCTCATGCAAGTATGGACGCAACAGGTATTGTTAATCGATGCAGTTTCTCTGCAGTCAATGAAACTACGCTGATTTGCCCTGGAATTCTGTGTCATATTTAGATGTTCCTTATTGATGACTGATCTGTAAACTGAAGGGCTAACCTGTCTCGACCATGCTTCACATTTTACTTTGCTATACTAGAGAAGTCTCTGGCTTTTTAATCAGCCAAATGTTAGGACGCAGTTCAGATATAGTCCAGAACAACTGCTGCATTTTGCCTTTGATTTACCACAGCCTCTAACAAATAATTAAGATAAATTGCTAGGGAATAAGGAGACAACCAACTTGTAAAATAGTAATTACAAAGGAAATATTAGTGAAATTCTGTACCATCTACATGTTGGGCATCTCTGAATTTGGTTCTTTATTTCTCTGAATAGAGTGGACTTTTTCTGCCATTTAGAGGAAGGGAGATGTAAATGAAAATGTAACACAAGGATGAAAGTAAAAAGGTGTAACAGCTAGCCCAGTTCAGCTAACAGGCCACCTACACAAGTAGAATCTGCTGTCACCATGCAGGGAGGACTCATTTGACCAGCACTGACACCGCAGATAAACAGACTTCAGTATCAACTTTTCAAATGACAAGAGTAACTTTTTCTCTTTAAGAACAGTATTTCCAGGGCAATAAATGTAGGACAGATTTCTTGCAATATCAACACTGCAAGGAAGGTCCTTTGGTAAATGTCTTAATATTTTTACATGAATATATCATGAATATATCACCTGAAGGCAGAAATTAACAGATTATGGTTCATGCTAAGAAAATTAGGATATTTGAGAACTGCTTTCTACTCTCTAATAGATGACATTTTAGAGACAAGGCAAGGTATGTGTTGCTGTCTTATTCTGCAGTCACTTGAAGTTTTGTAACAGCTTTACAAGGCTTAACAACTTCTGACTTGTAAGTTTAGTCCCATTGAGAGCAATGGGACTAGCTACAGAGTTAGCAACTTTCAAGCAATCCAAGTTGGATCACTACCAACAAGCATGGCCCTGTAATAATATACTGAATTGATTCTCCCACAAAGCAGCTCATTCATTTTCACAACAGCTTGATGGATGCTGTTTTTTTGATTAAGTAGGAGAGTGTGAAGAACACTGCCTACGACAAGGCTGTTGGGACAGACCTCGAAAGTTAATATGCACTCTGAAGAGTGAGGAGGGTATACAAATAGTCAGGTTTCTCTGGTCAAACCCGTTTGGTTTGAAATTATGCTGATTTTTCCCTTTTCCCAATGTCCCATCTAGACATTTTGATTCAAAGTGTTCTCATCACAGAACTGTCTTATAGGAAGCCACAGATACTATGCACATAGTATACCAACTTGTGCAGACAGTCATTAAGAGAAGAAATGGGGAGGTGATGGTTTTGAAATGAGATTGCTGTGCAGAAGGAAGCCAAGCTTAACAATTCACTCTATGTCTTTAAGGACCTAGAACCTAAAATGTAGTGAATTATTTTTAGAACAAGGGAACTAAAAGAGTGTCATAAACAGCAGCTGAGACTTTCTCATCATCATTCACTGACCAAAGTCTAAGTAGCCACAGGCTCCTGACACCAAAAATATTCCTGCTTAAGTAAGCCAGAAAACATTCAAGACACATAGAAGAAAGAAAATTATAGTATTTCTTAATGACTTGTTCCTTACTTTTTATTTTTAAGATAAGATTCTCTCATCTGTACTTCTCAGCCAAGACCTTCAGCTCATATTCATAGCCTGTTGTGTCTACTCCTTTTTATTGACCTTAGAGAGAGGCAGCAGCTGGTAGCTTTTGTCAGAGATTTGTGTTGTTTTCTTGCATGTAGATGCCAAAACAGTTGCAATATCCGACTTAATCATAGTTGGATGCTTCCCTCTGCATTCTAGCACTTACATCTATCTGCAAAACTTGGTGTGCATAAGCTCTATCAATTTAAGCAGCTAACAAATGTTTCTCATTTAGTTAAACCCTTCTTCAAACTCTCATTGTAACGTGAGACCTCCTGTGCACTCACATAGCTGAATAAAGAATTCACTTATGAGGTAATATATGCACATGTAGCTGAAGCACAGCAATGAATGATCAAGAGAGGACTAAGTTTCAGTGGACAGTGGCATACATTGAAGCTGCTTATATTGGCCACAACATGGTCAAACATTTATTATGAGGAATTAATTGACAAGGAGAACAATAGCAACTAACAATGTGAGGAGCAATGAAGATCCCTCTGTAGCTTCTGCTATGGCCCCTTCAGGGGTTTATCTGAGGGTAGCTGCTAAAAGGTCACAGACATAGTCTAATATCTAGGGCCTTTTTTGCATTTATACCCTTGCCCCCAAGGAAAAAAAAAATATGCTTCAAGAAGTGGTTATAAAAATCAAAACAAAACAGAGGGACGTGTGAATGTATTAAGTTTTACAATTACCAGTGCTACTACAACTGATGACTTACTTTTGTGTAGCATGCTTGCTAAATACAAACAATTCTCTTATATAGTCCATCAATGTGTCTGTATAAACATCAGCATTATTGTGGAGCTAATTTTAGAAAACTGTATTGCTATTCTTTTAACAGTCTATTTTCTTTGTAGGAAAACAGAAAGGTAACATGTGCGCTGATGGGTGAAATATTACTGGACAGGGTTTATCTCTAATTTCAAGTCAATTTACTTAATTTACTTGAAATACTGCAAAACTGGTAGTCTGTAATTTTAAACATTATGTTGACATATGTTTTTGGACAAGTCACCACAAAAACTCCACTGAATTAAGGTGACTCAGAAACCGAGCTGACATTGTTTGTCTCTTTTTAATTCATCTGTCATATCAAGCCGTTCATGTATACCCCATCTCTAGTCATTAAAGTTAACCATTTCTACCTGTTTTATGATCCTCTTTTTAACTACAAAATGCACAGAAGTAATTAAACCAAATTGAACCAATTATAGAAAAACAATATTCAATAAGAAGTGAGGTGCCAAAAAGTTTTACTGTACCCTAAGGACGCAAAAAAAAGAAAATGCCTAAGCAGCAGCAATATTATTCCACGTGTTACACTTATTCCTGCAAGCTAGCCAAGCTCAAATTAATTGTACTGACTAAACTTTTCTTCTTGGAGAAAATTAAAGATATGCTGTTGTCAACACTTGAGCACAACCTTGCCGACACTTAAACGCAGAGAAGGGTGTGACATCCTGCCCTGCCTGCCTTGTGCTAATTAATCACTCTGGTATTTAGGACCATTCAAGCAGACAAATTAATGGAGAATAATTAGTGTATCTTTGTTCCAGCTCAGCTTTGCACACCAGACACTTGGAGAGAGAGGGGACTATGCAAAAAGTGAGCCATTAGCATGCACATAGTTTCTCTTCTGTTCAGCGAGTTCTGCAGAGATTAAGAGAAAAGCCAAATTAGCAGTCGTGTGACTGGGGTTAGGACATCTCTCAGTAAAGAAAGCACTCTGTTTGAGTATCAGCTTTCAGAAGCAAGTTGTTAATCCAGATGTTACCTTTCATAAAGAACAAAACACAATTAAAAGCCTCCTCCTCCCCCTCACACGTGCACACAAGAGAGAAAGGAGGAATGGTTCCTTTGCATTACAAAGATTTATCTGCAGTTTGGCTACTGGTACTTAGCAAAAGAAAATTTTTATATCTTCAGCTTTCCTTTCCAGATACATTTTTGTCAGTATTAACTTCCACTGGAAGTACAGGGGACAATATGACAAAGAGCATACACCATGTGTTTATTGCAGTCAACAATTACAGCACGTAGTTTAAGTACGTAATTATGTGATTGTACAGAGAATAGAACATTCTGTAAGTCTTTAGAAAATAACAAATAGTGTCAGATTTAAATTAATTTCAATATTAAAATTGGGAAAAAAATCATGCAGGAACCTAAAGTAGGAAAAAAATAGCAATAAGTATCAAAGAGAACAATGATATTAAAGTCCTCGACACAGAGATACTTTACAACAAAAGAAAGATGCTTTTATACATATGTCATAAAATAATTTCTGGTTTTCTTGTATTAGAAGATTTTCTGCAAAATTCTTCCGTTACTTGTTCTCACATGAGAAGAGCTATAAGGATTCGACTCCCATAAAAACAGAGATGATCACTGCTAATTCACTTGGACGTTATCACAAACTTAATAAGGTGAATACTACTTTTTAGGGCTGGACCCAAAATGAGTTCACTGGCTATTTCTGTGGCAGTTCAAGAGTGTTATTCCAGACATTATAATCAATATCCAGCCTCTCTGATACATGCCAAAGTCTATGAATACAAAACTCATTGCAAGACCAAGACACAAAATGTGTCCCTGTTGAACACCATCATGATGAGAAAGATTTGGTGTAAAACCTTGCTCCTCAGGCCCGTTAGCAGTGGACAGTGCTTGCAGGCAAAAATACGCCATGGCTCACAAAGCACAGTCTCGAGGGGGTGAGAGTGGGGGTGAAAAGGGTCAGGGAAAAAAGAGCAAGAAAGACCACACAGTGAGAAAAGCTGACCACACTCAGAAGCTGAAGCAAGCCTTTCATTCCTTTTTTCTTGGTCAGAACACGATAAAGTGCTGACTATAAAACTGTGCTAAGTGCACTTTATTTTTGTGCAGCGTGAACAAGAGGGCGAGAGGAGGGGCAAAGAATCCCACCCAGGTTTTGACACGATACGAGACTCTGGTTTAACACAGCACTACAAGGCTTCATAAAAATGTGATATTTCTGTTCACAGTGTCCTGGGTTTGTTAGTCGAGGCAGAACACAACTACCAAAGCATGACCCCTCACAATTCCTCACTTGAGGGGAAAGAGAAAGCATTTCTCTGCGGCTTCCTACAACAGGGAGTTACTGTGTGCCATAAGACCAGATGCCATTAGAAAGGCTGCCATCCAGGGAGCGGGTTTCCTCGATCTTTGAAGGTGCATAATCTTCATTAAAGGAAAACCCAGAGTGTAGGAGGGGCAGCTCTGACATCAAGGCACCTGGCCATGACTAAAAGAGCTGGCCCCATGTGCGGCTGCTGCTGAGCAGCAGAATGTAATTTAGTCGCACCAGCAGGAGCAGAGGTCAATGATTTTATATTAATGGGGATCACGACAGTTCTAAGCTGTGGCGTGCTTTGAAATAAGTGTTGTACAAGGCAGCAAAGGGAGCCCAGCAGAGGAAATGAGCTGTGTCACTGTCTGCTCATGCCTCCAAGCAAACACTGAAACGTTTCAAGTTGCTATAGACTTAAAGCCATAATATTTTACAAACAATAATTACCTGTTTTAATCCAAAAGCTAAATAGCTGGTGAATTATGACATCTTCTGACACAATTTGAACAAAAATAAAGCCTGAAAGGAGCGTAGCTTTTAGACTGCAACCTAAACAGAGGCAGAAGTGGAGGAAATGTGCTAAGTCCTTTAAAAAAAAGAAACCAAGTATGTTTTATAATTAATCATTTGCATGCAAGGATTACGGTCACGTGGCATTAAATCACATCAGTGAACAACCCATGTCAGTATCACCTTGTAAAAAAATCACAAGATTCAGCCATGCAAATGAGTAAAAGATTTGCTTGAAAGATCCTCTAGTGTTTCAATATGTACACCTTGAACAAAATTCACATTTAATCCAGCTTCCTTCTGGAGAAGTAACGGGAGCTCTGCTGTGGCTTTTTGGAGGATGCAAATCTGGCCTTTCACGTAGCTGCATGACACAGCATTTTTTTACATGGATGAATACATAACTCAAGGGATATCTGAGGTCCTTAATGAGGTTTTCTGGGTGGGGATTGTTATTATTGTTGTTATTCTATTTACACCAACAACGTGCTTGGTGCTGTCCAGATGCATGGTGGAGATGTGGCCTTTTCAAAAGATATTTTTCTTCTGAGGTAGTATCTGCATGAGCCAGCAGAACAAAAGAAAATATTGCACCCTTCACTGCCAATTCACTGCAAAATTCAGCTTCATAGAATCACAGGATGGTAGGTGTTGGAAGGACTTTGCTCTTCTTTCAGTGTTGGTCCTAAAGCCTTTTGGTAAGTATTACAAAAGATTGCAGAATCTGGAATTACAGATGCAGCCTTGTGCATCTACTCTGAGACATTGTGAAGGATCAGCAGTGATATGCCAACAAAACATATTATTTCCCTATTTATTTTGATTAAAAAAAAATATAGGAGTCATCCCTGTGACAATTGTTTTACCTACGTTTCCCTTCCAAAATATTGCAAGAGTCCAGTGATCCCAAAGACAGCTGCCAAGAAAGGAAAGAAAGAAAGAATGAAGGAAGAAAGAAGAAAAGAAAGGCAAGGCAAGGCAAGGGCAAGGCAAGGCAAGGCAAGGCAAGGCAAGGCAAGGCAAGGCAAGGAAAGAAAAAAAAGAAAAGAAAAGAAAAGAAAAGGAAAGAAAAGAAAAGAAAAGAAAAGAAAAGAAAGAAAAGAGAAGAGAAGAAAAGAAAAAGGATAACAAATATAATTTGATGATTTATTTAAAAAAAATGACAAAAAGGTGTATCCTTTGTTATTGGTTTTCAATCTCTATAAGATGAACACAGCAGCCACGGCACTATGCAAAGTCAAGCTAGTGCTGGCCAGCTGACAGTTGAGACCTTTGCATTCTATGAGGAAAAGTCTATTATGACTCAGGTACCTCATTTATTAGGAACAACTGAGCAGCTTTCTTTTCTGGAGACAGAATCTTCTGGTCCGAGGCCAGGCTGTCATTGACAGCATAACTCCTTCAACAGCAAGGACATAACAGCAAGAGCTGGACTGGATGCTGGATAAGCACAGCAGCTGGCTTCTTGATCATATCTGTGAGAATCTCTGGCACAAAATCAAGGTACTCTTGGGAAACAGCACCCTTGCCTGCTCCACACTATATTCTATGATTCCATGCTTAAGTATTGGCCAAGAAGCCTCTGGCCAAGCAAGCAGTCAGATGATGAAGGCAGAAGGAGCCCAGGAGCTGGAGAGTGGTGTTTGAGTGGTCTTTGCATCATTGAAAGCTCAAAAGCAGGGCTGTAAGAACTCTGTCTCCATGTGCAGGGATCTTACAGGCATTAAGGTTTCACTCTCAGAGAGAAGCCGTGCAGGAAGCTGAGGATTGATTTGAGACGCAGAACTTGGCTGCCACCGAATTTCATGGGTAACCCTTTAAAGCAGTTTTTAAAATGAGCGTAGTATAAGCATAATATAGGTGTTCATTAACTAATAATAACTTGTAATGGAACAGCACTGACATCTCTATGAGTACTAATCGGATTGATGATCACAGCCATTGCCATGAACGCCAAATGGATTCGGGATAACGACACACTGCCTCCAGAGTACATATGTTACGCTGAGAATCACTTATGCAGAAAATCCTAAGAAATAACAGGGTAATTCGCCTCTTTTCCCTTGACCTACAGCTCTCCTCTCCCATCTCGAGGACTACTGTGTCACTTAGGAAGTAATCTGATGCCCTGGATATCAGTGGAAAACCTCCAAAACCTCCATCTGACTGAATGGGCCTTGGATGTAAGACTGGTGAAGAAACTATGCAAGGGATCATAGAATCATAGAATGGTAGGGTTGGAAGGGACCTCCAGAGATCATCTAGTCCAATCCCCTTGCAGAAGCGGGTAAAGAACCACAGAGTGTGTAAGTGGCTTATTTCAATGCTCTTTGTCCAGCCTGTGCACTAATAAGGTAAATTGTTTTAAAGGGCAATTGTTTCAACTAATGGTTGCACAACAAAGAATACTTTTAGTGATCCATAGGAAACGCTGGAATTGACAACTGTTTGCAATGTCCCATCTTCTGAGTGTCATGCATTTGAATCTCTTTGCCCTTTAAGTTAGTTTTTCACTTGAAGATATGTTATAGGTCTATGGCAGCCCAATTTACCGCCTCAAACACAAAATTAACCTGTTCAGCTTCTCAAAATGCAAACTACAGAAAACACAATGTTAAATGATCTGAATATAAAACAAAGTTAATGATCTAAAAATCATCTTTTCTTCTCTCTGTTTTTAACCAACATGTTTTGTCTCTTTCTGCCTGGCTAGTTAATAGGAGGGAATATTTCCTCCACTAATGAACAGATTTATCATCTTATTTTTACTAGGAGTTGTAGTACTATACATGTTTCAGACAACATACAGAAGGCCTGGTCACAGATTGGGACTGCACTGCCAAGGCACTATGGAAACAGAAGAATGATGTCCTCTGTCCCTATGAATTTTTTTTGACAGCTGCCTGCAAGTTCATTTAAATGATTGAGAACAGTCATCCAAGTAACTTGTGCTGCTTGAAAAAAAAATTCAAACAGAATTTGCTAACACACATTCTGAGTGAGTTTTTTTCTGTAGAATGAATATCATTATAATCCATTAATGACTGAGGGTGGGATCGGGTTCACCCAGGTTAGGCACTTAACTTGAATCTAATTTTGAAGCACCCAGCTTACCAATCCTCATTAGAAAGTAAGTGCCTAAATTCCTCTGTGCAGTCAGTGAGGAGAAGTAGGTGGGGTTCTCTTCCTTCTTTCTTAAACGAGCCAAGATCACAAATAATATTTTGCCACAAAAAGACCAGAGAGGAGAGGAGAGATCAATATCATAGTTTCATGTGATAACAGAGAATTTTATAGATATTAATGCTAAGATAATACCAGTGAGTTAATTGCCTCTGCAAGGCTAAAAAGGAAATCCCGGTGGTTCCTGTCAACCTGACCTAGAAGTCAGATGTATGAATTCACATCTCAAACTACAAGTTGTCAGTAGTAAAGGCAAAGATTGGATCTATTTCTTCAGTAAACCAAACCAAACCAGACCAAATTTTTCTTCTTCAGGAATTCTTTCCTCACTCTTTCAGGTCACCTGATGAAGCCTAAAGCAGAGAATTAAAATATTACAACAAGTAGCAATCTAAATTTTTTTCAACTAGTGTTGAGATATGAACAAAGTCGTAAGTAGAGGGTGAGAATCTTCTACTTTCCAGACTAGATTTTTTTCATAATTGGTTCGTAATAATCTGATTTTTCACTCTTAAAATCACTCAGGGAGTAAAGTTTTTTCCCTTCTAGATATTTGCTACTAGACGAGGTACCATTTCAATCTCAGTTAATTAGAGGAAATTTGATAAATTTGTAATTTCCAGCATTAGAAGCATTGATGAATATATGCTGGAAGAGACCTTCAAAGGTCACCTAGTCCACCTCATTGCTTAAAGAAGAGTAAACACTGAATATAGGCCAGGATGAACAGTACTTCGTTTCTCTGGGTCTTGAAAGGCTTCAAGGGCAGAGTTTCCCCAACTTCTCCAGGCAGCCTGGTCCACTGCCTGATCATCTTCATGACAAGAGAAATTCCATATATCCACTCACCTAAAGTCTCCTTCCTAGCATGCCAGTCCCCAGCATGCAGTACTGTGGGCAGTTCAACTCTCTCAGATGTAGCCTTATTGAATTCACGAGACTACCACCAATCTATTCAAAGGTTCCTTGCCCATGAGCAGATCAACTCATACCCTGGTTTGCTTCTTTCTGCAGGCTTGATCAGAGTGCATAGTTTGTTATTCTGTCTCTAGGCCATTGATAAAGACATTAAACAAGACAGATCCTCGGATAGACTCCTGAGGAACTCCACCTGTTACCTGGGAGCCCAGTGGTACAGACTGTTTTTCACACATCATCTCAACCAGAATGTCTCAAACTGGATACAAATATGCTGTGGAGTACAATGGTAAAAGCTTTGGTAAAGGGAAGACAGATGACATCCATCATTCTTCTGTTATCCATAGACCTAGGAATTTCATTTTAGAAGGCAATCAGTGCGGTCAGATCCAATTTACCCTTGATAAGTCCATGCAGACTATTCTCAGTCATCACTTTCACCTTCATGGGCCTTAAAAAGTCTTCAAAGACAATTTGATCCATCATTTTCCCAGAGATTGAAATGAAGCTGATATTTTGGTGGTTAAAGAGCAGAAGCCTCACATTCTTTCATTCTTCTCTTCTCAGGAATTAAACAAAAAATAAAATCAGCAGAAATCAAGAAAATGCAGCAGTACACAAGCTGCATTCTTAAAAACAGCACGAAAGGATCCTATTTCATAGCTCTAGGCTATTAAACCAACTCCTCTCACCCAGGAAAGTTTCATTAAAAATTATAGCCATATTTGTTTACACTTCAGTGTATTTAACTTGCCTTATGTAAAACACACATCTTCCTACGCAGAGCATTCAAATTCAGTTCTATGGGCTTGATTGTCACCTATGGTCAAGATGCTTTTGTAGACACATTCACACTAACAAAGGGCTTTAAGACGGATACCAGTTTTAGTGTCTTGGGAGGCCTTTTTGCTTTAACAGGGTCTTCCCAGGAAGTCCTAAATTAATTAGTACACTATTTGGGTTTATTTCAACATCTTCACAGTTTCCATAGCGTTATATTTCCATCATGTCAGTGTGTAAGCTCATAGCATTAGGATTCTGCCTTGTGATCTGATGCTTATCAATGTTTTTGTTTGTATTACTCGTTCCATTGCCACAATGGAAAATGCAGGAGCAGCATTAGCCTAAACACTTAGAAAATTAGGCTTCATTCATCTTAGCAAGTACACCTTGGAGTATTATAAGCAGGGAAAACACAAAGCATGAAATATTCTACTGAGCTAATCTATGTCATGAATTTTATGGAATTATTTAACAACACTTAGCGTTCTTGACGACATCTTTGTACTTGGTACTGCTGCCTTAAAAGAAATCTCAGAAAAGTATCAAAAAATCAGTACATTTTAATCATGTCTGGGGTTTTTTTTTGTAAAGTAAGAACATATATCTACTTTTTTTTGAGAAGAAAAAAAATGTCACAGCTCTATGTGTCTAATTCTAAGTCCCTCCATAAACTCCTTCCCAAATTTTTTGTTCCATGGTGTGATTAATTTTATGAGCATAAAATGTGTTTTCTGGCCTTTAAGGGGGTGGTTATGATAAAGAAAGATCTGGATTCTTTGTGGAAAAAAAAAGGATAAGAAAAAAGATCCTTACAACAACCTTCACTCTAGCCCTTCAGAATCAACTAGGACTGTAGTATGTCATGGGATAGAAAGTTTTCTGTTGCAGAAAGAGTCTTAGTGGTATTGTTGAATGCAGCTTTGAGGAGACCTGCAAGGGCATGAATTTCCTTCTCCCTTTGTGTGAGAGAGTGTTATCTTACAAGTCCTCATCACACACCCTCTGGTTTATTTTCTGTTTCATTTGTCTCAAGTAAATTAGTTGGAGGTAATTTACATTTGCTTTATTCTGTACAAGAAGAAACTGTGAAAGCCTCTACTCAGAAGTCGTGTCTACATGGTTGGTTTGGTCTGTTACACTTACCTGACTGTAGTACCCTACCCCTTGCAGTATGATGGGCACTAATGATGCAGCCCAGTGCTTGTGAGGCAGAGCACTGGGGACAGTTGGAATCCAAAGTGCTGAGTTATTTGTTACTACCACTCACCTCAGATGTAGCACCTGATTAGGAAAGCTTCTAATCATATTTAACATAGACTCAAGGTGAATTTTAACCAGTCTTGATAATTTCAACTTAGTTTTACAGTTAAGGAATATTAGATTTGCTTTCCTCTTAGTTTTTACAGAAGCTAGACACTGTATGGGCAGGCTAAATGAGTACTGAAGCATGAGTGCACCGTTGAATCCATGGTACACTTAAATACTAACTTCAGCCTTGCAATACCAGAGATGAAATGTCACACTCTTTTAGTGATCAGTGGGTTCTCAGCGTGGAATTTCATACTTAAGACACTGCTTAAGACACTTGACACTGACCAAATGTGTCCCCATTAAAACGACATGTCACAAATGTTGCCCCAATGAAGCAGCAGCAGCAGCAGCTATCTGTTGCTGAAAAGATAAATCAGTTTCCTGGGAAAAGTGCCAGTAGATAGCTTGTATACTCTACTTACAAACTGGATTCTTGATAGATTTGGTGAAGATATCTCCATGTTAGTATAATAAAAGCCTATTATCAGTTCAACAGCAGCAAACTGTTTTCATTCATCAAGAAAATAGCAGGTTCGACACTAGTTGCCTTTTTAAGTGAAAGATTGGACATGTGCTCTGAAAAAATTTCTTGCCATTTCAGAGAAGGATAACGCACTCAAACACATTTTTAAATGTAATTCCACTTCTCAATTCAGTTGTCAACCTCTTTACAGTAAATTACACAGTTACTATTAAAAAACATACTTTGACTTGTTCCCAAAGTGATTTTTTAAAAAGTTTGAGCAAAATTCCTTCAGCCATTTTGGATTTATGAGAAGATTGAAAAGTAATTCTCATTCCCTCAACCTCTCTGAACAACATGGAAAAAAAAACCCCATCTAGCTGTGTCTTTTTTTTTTTTTCTCTCCCCTTGGGAATAATTCAAAAGTGACTGAAGTGCCAAACTTCAAACTCTTATTATTATTTATTATTAATATTCCTCTGCTATCTAAGGCTAAGTGCCCAATTTGATGAGATACCAAAAAAAAAAAAAAAGCCACATTACTTGTCAGCTCCTGCTTTGAAAAAGCACGATGTAACAGGTGAGAGAATGAAAGAAGAGTGAATGGTAATAATAAGGATTGTGACATAAGGGAGGACAAGAAAATGTTAGCAACAGGTTTCAGTAGCACAGGCATTACTCAGGGTTTGCTCAGGGAAATACATAAGAAAGAAAAGTTCCTTGCTGGGTTTAAAATTAAATAGAATAAAGGTATGAGATATTTTTCTCTTAGAAAAAGTAATCCAGAGAAATGCAATTTTTCCTAATGATCCTGCCGCATAATTTCCTCTATCAGTTCGGGATGAGATCGATGAATAGCTCCACGTTTTCTCTTTTAAATCCTGGAAAAGACAAGGGACACGGAAGAGGTAAGAGACACCTGGAATAACTCAATCCTAAAAGGTAATGGGAAAGAGGAATGAGTCATGACCAGTTGAGGTATCTCATAGTAACTTTGAGGTGTATTTCCAAACAGAAAATGAGCCACACATTGTCTAGACTTTACAAACTTATTTACTGTCCTAGTGCTCCACCACCAAGTGTTCACTACTTACAGGTCCGCTGGAAGAACTGGGATTGAACATCATTATCTAAAGTTTTGACCCTTGCACAGACTAATAACACTCTTGAGTCTGAGAAAAGATGTTTCTAAAATGTCTCCATGAGAAGGGAGAGGTTAAACATCTGTTTCGGGAGCAAATCTAAGCTCATGAAAGAATTTAGCAATTAGATGCAGGAGCCTCTGAATTTTAATACATCCTTTTAAAACTAACAGACCTCCATCAAAATAGAGAATGTGACCTTAAACGTATTTGAAGTCCCATTTAAATGTGCTGTCATGTATATTTTGGCCTCTTTCCCCATCTTTGAAAAGAAAAGCGGCAGTTCTTGATGGTGCAGGGAGCCAGAGGCAATGAGACAGCTTTGCTCCACAAATTTTAGTAAAGGTGTTTCTTTAGCATTGAGAAGCAGGTGCAAGTTAACATACACAGAATGTCTTTCCTCAGCTACGATTTGTGTAAGCCATTTAGGGATAGGAGTAGAAAAAAAAATGTGGTAGCAGTTATCCATTATAAAATTGGCTCTGTGGATTAAAGCACACATTGATTTTTCCAGCCTAGGGAGCCTTTTTATAGGGAGAATAAAACTATTTTAAGCAGTTTAAAAAGTACCTGTGGTCATAGTGCCAGGTTACTTTCAGATATGATATGATATGCATTTTTTTTCCTTGCTATAACTAGGGTTCTTACTTTATGATGGGCAAAGAATGCTAGAATCTATCATCCTTAAGAATCGATCACTTGTATTAACACCTTCCTCTCACACCTTTTAAAACATGTAGAGCAAGGATGAGAAAATCTATGACAGAGGTTAGACAAGGCCTGCGCTTTCATTCCATACGGCCCCCAGTTGCAGCTTCGTGTTGATTTGGGGATGTTCTTAATAGCTAATGTTAAGGCACCTGAGAAGTTGGTCGATGAATGTGCAGCAAATGAGGACACAGAGCAGGACCAAAGCAAAGCAAGGACCAGATGTCATCCAGAGTGACTTTATTGCTGTACAGTGCAGATCAGCGACCTCCAAGCAGTAGATGCACCATTTATTTTTATAAGCAAACATTTTGGCTATGCTTTGGAAGCAGCAATAGTGAGGTCTGATACGTGGGAACTGCATTAAAGGCTCCCTATTCTCCCTCCTGATGTTGGAGAGAAAGCAAATCACTGTATTGCCTTCTGCTGTCTCAGGATTACTGCCATAACCATAAAGTGATGGCAAGTCCAACACTTCAGACATTTAGGCAGAAGGAGAAGGAGGAAGAAGGAGGCCTTGCCTGGCTCCTTGGACAATGCCTACCGTGGTCCGGGAGGCATAATTTCTGCAATCTGATAAAAAAATCATGGAGAAGTCAGGCAGGTTCCACACTAAATAGGTGCATACACTTTAAGACTACAGTTTCTAGCTAAATCAATAGAAGCAAGATGAATTGAGAGTGACTGCCAGGTTTTTTTAACTGATATAATTAAATCAGTTTTAAAATACGTTTTCAGTTACACTGATGAGTTCACATCAGATCTTGGCCATCTTCTCTCCCTCACATACTTTCAGCCTGAGTTCTCCTTGCCAAAGGGGCAATATGATCAAATATGCATATTCTATTTTTTTTTCAGAGCTCATAATACGGATGCCTTTGAGAGCTGGTGGTATTTGGGTGCCCAAGTATCGAAGTTAGTTTAACACTGTTGAATCTAGGCCAAATAAGTGCTTTTAAGTTTTCCCCTTAAGCTCTCTGGGCTTCAGTTTTCCCACTTCTGAAATCAGAGTTTTGAAATCAAGATTTATGGTGGGAGAAAAATATCAGCTGCCTCTCACACAGAGATCTTTTCTACTCTCGCTAAACTGCCATGAATCTTAATTCTGAGCAAGAGGTTTTGAGATCCTCACAGCTGAGGATCACTGTTTTAGCACCTTCTGCAAGCTGCAGGGGAAAAAAAAAACCACCTCACCCTCCGTACTGTCAGTTTAAACCAGCCTATAACATTTCCCTAAGAAGTTATTTGGGATGTAAAATTGTATCACACCAAACTACATCAGTCATCTTTTCAGTGAAAGACAAGAAAAAAATTACCATTTAAAGTAGAAGTATTAATGTTTTAACGAGCCCAAAGCTTTGCCTACATTTTATTTTTGTGAATGAACAGTTAAATAATTAAGGAAGAAATGAAATATAAAACACTACGTGCTGGACTAGCTCCATCCTCCACTTCCCAGCCCAGTGAATTTTCCAAGTGTTTTTATCAGACGTATTTATTCTACAAAAATAAAATGTAGTTCTGCCTTAAAGTGCATCTACAAGACTCATATGAGAGTTGGATCTCTGCTGGGATCTATGTTTTCCAGAATGGTTTTATCACATCAATATGAAACTCACCATTTTTGTTGTTGTTGTTTTTTTAACATTCTGCATATTCGATTTCTTCAGCTCGCTTAGAACCCTCACTGTCCCTTGACATCCTGGATTTGAGAAATAATCACTTAGTGGACTTGCAGCACACAGTTTTCTCTCTTTTAAAACACACACAAGAAGAGAGAGCTCAAATTTAATAGATAAAAACAAGGGGAGAGGAGGGGGAGAAGTGAAGGTGTTTCTGCAGAATACTCCCTGAGCTGCAAGTATTTATTCTTGGCGTAGCGTACACATATACACACTGACAGAACAACCAACTCATTTGCCTTCATCATTGGCCTTTTTGAGAACACACTAGGGGTGTCTGGGGAGAAAACTCAAGCTGGGATCACCCAGCAGCAGAAACATGCTTAGATGCAAGTAATGGACTATACAGCAGAACTCAGTTTCAGGTGATCACCCAGGTGAATAGATCTCGGAAGGTGTTGAGCACTGTGGCCCCAATCCAGAAAATCATTTATACCCATGAGGAGGATATCCAAGCTAAGCATACATTTCTGTGCTTTCCTGCATTCGGCTCAGATGAAGTAGTATTACTTTTCAAGAGCTTTTTATTCTGTGGCTGGTGAGAATGACCTTCACTCATCACGGTTAACATTTATTACTTAGGGTCAGAAAGATGATCAGACGGGAAGGCTTTCCCTCTCTTCTGATTTCCAAGGAAAAAGGGGGGAAAAAATCTAGTTTTCCCCTTTTAAAAACCCAGTAGATAGCAAGCAAAAAGAATACAGTTTGTGTGCAGTCTGTTACACAAACATGACCTGTCTTCTCGCTGAAATGTTTCATATATCTGCTTATTGTTAGAAAGTGAAATTATCATTTATTCACGTGTGCTAAATTGTGGAAGTTCATTGTTTTAGAAATCTGCCTGTAGTGATTTCTTCGGATATAATAACAAAAAGAAACTCCACTTAAAAATTCTTGTGTGCAGTCTTTTCCCTTCTCTGTAGGAAACATCCACTGTCCAGTAGCACTTAAGCCTGATTGCAATCCACAGAATGCTGGAGACAGACCACGTTGCAGTCCCTTGAGTCTTCTCTGTACGGCACAACTAAGTTCCCCCCTGCATCTGTCTCATTTTCCCTTCCTTATGTCCTTTCTAGGCAAAACATTTTGTCCTGGGGGATGGTTTTATGTTTTGTTTTGTTTTAATTATCTGAGGTAGATCATGCAAAAGTCATTATTTTGCCTGGTACAGAGTAAACCCCACTTTATTCATTTATTTACGGTAGAAGGAAAGTTTCTGCTGAAGTTAAAAAATAAGTCGATTTACCTGCAAGGCAATTAAAGTCTTATTTATTTCTGAGTCAGAAATATCATCGCTTTTGGTATTAAACCAGGGAACAGAAAACTACATGGCAGGGGGCCAGGGAGAAGGACAGCATTAGCAGTCATTTAGTGTGACCATAGTAAGTGCTGAACAATCTGAAGCTCAGGTAGTGCTGAAAATGCAGCACTGACTCTCCCTGCTCACTTTTGTCTTTTTGTCTGTGATGAATATACAATAATTATATTTTACTAGAATGCCAGTGGAGATGGAAGTGCTGTTGCTAATGTAGAGGCTATAAAGCCATCAGAGGAGCTTTAAGCAAATGTTATCTGTTTTACTGAAGAAATCAATTATGCACAGATTGCTTAAACCGGTGACAGGCATAGTAAGGAGTAAAATCTGTTAAGCAGAAAAGTTACAGCCATCAACATGTACAGATTTACATGATATATGAATACAACTGATCAAGAATTTTAGCTTACAGAAATTAAGGAAAAAGAAAAAAAATAACAAATAAAGAAGAAACTAAAAGGTATTTCTTAATGTTTATCTCTGTGACTTATGCAGCTGACAGGCTCCACCTCTCCTCTCCTCTCCTCTCCTCTCCTCTCCTCTCCTCTCCTCTCCTCTCCTCTCCTCTCCTCTCCTCTCCTCTCCTCTCCTCTCCTCTCCTCTCCTCTCCTCTCCTCTCATTGGCATGAAAAGGAGTCAAAACTTCACTACCTAGAAGCTGGGCAATTTTGAGAAACCTGGGCTTTGACATTGGTCAGTTGTTTAACAGCCTGTCCAAGCTTGGCATTCATAAGAAATCTCCCCTGATTATTTGTACTCTGCCATTTCAGGATATTGCTTTGGCTAAGGAAGTAAAAAAAAAAAAATCTAACACTCTGTGGCCTCTGTATTTAATCATATTATCATCTGATTGTTTCTGGGTACAAAACAATTTCTTTTAATTCTAAAAGAATGATTTATAAGCTGATATGCATGTTAGCACATATTAACAATTACAACAAAGCATGAATTGGAATTGCTTGCCACAGAATCATTTATCTTTTACTCACAGAAGAGTGTTTGCACATGGTTGTGTTGGATGGGACTACTTTGCATCCATATTTTCATTTTTTTAGTGAATGGGAAGCTGACATCTCTACAACTTGTGAGAAAGTGGTGTGTAACTGAGTACTCAAAACCAGAACTGCTGAAACATTCGCTACTGCTTCTCAAAGTATTGGCCTTAATGATTCATAAGAGGAAAAAATACATAGTTTAAGCTCCTTTGGAAAAAAAAAAAAAATCCCTAGTCAGACCTGCCTCTGTCTTGGCTTTTGCACTGCTGATACCCAGAGCATTAAACATCCTTTCTGAGAATATCACTGTTCAAAAGGACTGTCAAGACTGTTAATTACTCAGGTGGAGTTAGCATACAGCTCATTAAACCATGTCAAAACTTTCAGTCCTTCTCCACTGTACCAGTCCCTTTAGGGGCTCTCACATCAGGATAATTTGATTCTTAAAAATACATTAATTCAGATCATACATTACACCAACAAATTATTCCACTTTCTTTGTAAAACAGGTCTGATCCAACCAGAATCTCTATAGCAGAGAAGACAGCTTCTGTAATTAATATGTCGTGGGTGTGTCTGGTGCAGGCAAGGAGTGTTTCCAAGCTGTGCTCCCTGGTTAGTGCTTAAAGAATGCTTATTGGCAGACCTATTGAAGACATTTCTTTCTGGCAGTGGAAGTATAAAAATGTTTTGTTCTTTATCTGAAAGATGTTTTCTGACTGTACACAGTAGTCACAAATCCATAGTCGGAACCTTGGGTGTGTGGGTTAAAGTGTTACCTGAGTTTTGCTCCACAAAAGTAGAAGTCCTGTGAATACTGTCAAAGACCAGATTCCCTTCACCTCAGTACAAGAGTTATCAAAACTTCTTCTCTTTTGCAAAATGAAGCCTCTATAGCCATTTTTAAAAAACCTCAAAAGATAAGTTAATAGATCTTCAGAAGTTGTTCTGTGGTTTAGAAAGTTCCATCCTAACCTCATTATTAGACATGTAGTTACATACAAACCTACACCACACTTAACCAGAGCAGACTTTTGGAGAACACCTCAGGACTCATCCCTTCAAGAGAAGTTATGAGCATTTTGATTGGAGTTTGTTGCCTGAGCAGGTGTTCTACACTCAGGATTCAAATGCCAGAGAATCTCAGGGTTTAGGTTATTCTTCAAAAGATCTTTAAGGACTTTAAGTTTAAAAAAAAACCCTATCCCATATGAAAAATGTTGATTAGAATTAGTTACAGTTTTTTGTTTCGGTTGATAAGAAGTTAACCATGAGCCAGCAATGTGCCCTTGTGGCCAAGAAGGCCAATGGCAGCCTAGGATGCATCAAGAAGAGTGTGGGCAGCAGGTCAAGGGAGGTTCTTTCCCCCTCTGCTCTGCCCTAATGAGGCCTCATCTGGAGTCCTGTGTCCAGTTCTGGGCTCCTCAGTTCAAGAGGGACAGGGAACTGCTGGAGAGAGGCCAGCACAGGGCCAAGATGATCAGGGGACTGAAGTATCTTTCATACAAGGAAAGGCTGCAGGACTTGGGACTGTTTAGTCTGGAGAAGAGGAGACTGAGGGGAGATCTTATTAATATTTACCAACATCTAAATGGTGGGTGTCAGGAGGTTGGGGCAGCCCTTTTTTCAATGGTATCTAGCAACAGGACAAGGGGTGATGGAATGAAGCTGGAACACAGAAAGCTCCATTGAAACATAAGGAAAAACTATTTCAGTGCTGAAGTGAGGGAGCACTGGCTCAGGCTGCCCAGGGAGGATGTGGAGGCTCCTTCCTTGGAGGTCTTCAAGATCTTCCTGAATGTGTTCCTACGCCACCTGATCTAGGTGGAACCTGCTTCTGCAGAGGGGTTGGACTAGATGATCTCTAAAGGTCCCTTCCAACCCCTACCGTTCTATGATACTATGATTCTGTTTTTTTTCATTCAAGGACAGCGTATTTGAAGTAGTGAGAAAACTGGCTGAGATTGTTTCACTCCTAATGTCTGCAAACCAAGTTATAAAATGTTGTGTTGAAGCCAAGTCACTTGGGCTCACAATACTTTATAATTCCATACATCCTCATCCCAAACACTCAGGATTGGTTTCCAGGAGTGTGAGGTTTTCCTTGTGTACGCAAAAGCCTTTAGATGAAGTTTGTGAAAACTGTTTTAATACTGGCACCAAAAAATATTATTTTTATTACTCCAATGTGATGAATAGAAACTAAGGAACCTGCGAGTGGAAAAATATTTTACAGGGGTGGCTGGGCTAGTTAGTATAAGACTAGCTGCAAATTTTAGGATAAGGGCATGATTTTGCTCATTATGTCCAGTCACTCCAATTGGCTTTAGCAGAAAATCTTTGTGTGGAACGTCAGCACAAAGTTGACAAGTTCTAAGACTGAGGAGTAATCACCTACCACTGAGGAAGACCTAACTCGGTTAAACACATTTCTAAAATGACTCTTCTAAAATGTTTTTTCAGCTCTTAACAAATGAAAACCATCTTCACAGTTTTAAAGTCTACTTTGTTGGGTTTCAAATATGCACTCCACAGGAGCCCAATGCTCATTCCTACCCCGCTTTGTAGGAGAGAAAAAAATCAGTACCAAATGTAGTGGACAATTAAACACACAGAAGACTTTCTCCTCCAAAATCCTCACATTGGTAGAACTACAGTAATCTTCAAATTTATCACACCAGACCTCCAAGTGTGATAATGCATCTTTAAAATACAAACCTCAAGCTAAAATATTAAACGTGTTTCCTCCTCCCATAGGATAAGTGCTGAAATGTCACACACTAGTGGGGAAAATGACCCGTAAGTGGGGTTTTTTTTTTCCTCCTACTGGAGCAGTTAGTGTGGAGTGCAATGAACCAAATCAACAATGTGATTCAAGCTGTCTCTGCAGCATCGTGGTGAAAGAAAGGATAAACTATAAAAACTACCCTCCTACAGCTCTTAGTTCCTGCTTCCCACACTTTAACATCTTCTGTCACCCCTGGCGCTGTTACTGACCCATGCTAAGCTAAACTAAAGGATGATAAGTTTGCTGCCTTTGCCCTTGTCCTAAGGGGCTGCACATTATCCTATCAAGCATCAGAAGCCATTTCTGTGGGATATTTGTCAACCTACGAAGTCCTTTTAGAACAAATGAAATGGGCAGCGAATTACAAAAATGTCATTCTCTAAAGGAAATGGATGAAGGCTTTTGTTCTCCAGTAATAAATAGATGCCATAGGCTTATAACACTATTTTTGTATTACATTTGACAGGGTTACTATTTCCAGTTCATTAAGGAAACAGCTTGAGAACTGTTTTTTTTTCATATGCTTTTAAAAATAATGTTTTCCCAGTAATAAATATAAACAGTAGCTCGCACAACGTTAACTTCAACAAGAGGATTCATTGCAAGGTGTTTGTGTGAGGGATTGCTACACATAAAATGACAACTTTTAAATATATCTGTTTTCAGCCTGGAGAGATGCTTATTTAGCTGGCAGGTGATGAGGATCTGAGCAATAATACCCGTCTCCAATCCTTAAAACATTTTAAGATTGTTTTTAACTCAGCTTTTGGAAGACCGGTTTTCTTGTGCATGATGGTCTTACGGAACCTCATGATATATATACCATAGGCTAAGGTCAAGCAAAGGAATAATAACTCACTTGCTTAAATGAATGCTTCAAAGTAAATCTTCTGTGTTTAATAGCAGTAAACAGAGGTCAGGATGACACTCTCCCAGGCTTGAGAATAAAGCCTGTGTGTTAATACTCTCCAAGAATTACAGCTGCATCTCTGGGTGACAAAACGTTTGCTAAAGTGTGTCCCCTGTAGAATCTTTTGCGTTGCTAGGAATGCTGTACATTTGAAAATTTGCTGAAAGCTAAACCTAAACACATGGGTAGAAATACATATAATGGGACTTTGCTACTTTTCTTTTAACTATTGTGTTAGAACGCTTCACATAGGATCATTAACTATTTTTGCATCCTGGAAGTTCTTTCTAAAGATGCTACCTGAATAGAAAATTGATATATGAAATATTCACAGTGATGAACTTATCTGCTGTGTCAGTCATAGCATTTAATGTGCAAGGTGTATTTCTCCCATCACCCACTAATCAATTATTAAGAGAATACTTTATTTACATCAAAGTGCTATAATATTTCTCATGTTTACAGCTTAGTTTTCCCTGCAAAATAGTCTTTCAACTACCGTATTGCTGGCAGTAGTTATTGTTCATTACAAGTGAGCATTTCATTAATAAGAAGAGCTCCAAATTGATTTTGCAGGAAGATAGATCAGTAAACCAGACCATTAACTGATCTCCTGCTCTGTAACTATTTCACTAATTTCAGACTAATTATATTCAGATCTTTATTAGTTGGATCTTTTTCACAAAATAAGCTGGACCTGAACCAAATGTAAGATGAACAATGAAGAATATGCTGATAAATGTACTCCTTCATTGTAGTGTATTTTTCAAGCCACACACCAGTGCACATTTCAGATTAGACGCTGTCCCTTAGTTATCATTAGTCAAGCAGAGACAACTAAACTTTACGATGAATAGCTCCTGGCAGTCCAGCACGTTCCCTTTCACCCCCTACATGCTGGGGGTGTATTCTTTCATCCATGTCCTCCCACTCTCAGGTGAGCTCAGAGTCTTTGAGACCTGGAGTAGCTGGAGCCTCCCAAGGTGTTTCTGCTCATAGGAGTGGAGGAGTTCAGCTCTCCCTTCAGTTGAGGCAACAAGAATTACTCCTGGTCTTAGGCTGAACTGCTGAATTTCTTCTGCTGAAACAGAAATGACATAGAGGGTGTTTAAGAAATGGCAAAATAATTAATCAGACAAAAAGCTGTTCAGGTGAAAAGTTTGATATGACACAAAATACTTAGTTTTTAGTCACTTTTAGTGAGAGTCTTGGAAATGAAGGTCAGACTTACAAAGTGTTGTAATGGAAGGGAATATTCTGTTGGAAGTCTTTCATCTAGACAAAGTAGGTCCAGTATAACATTTCCTCCTCTGTCTGATTGATAAAGTGGACAATTTATTTACCTCTGTGATTCAAAGTGGGATGTCAACAGCAGAGAGAAAACAACCTATCCCTTTGTCTGTGGCATTTTCTCAGGACTCTGGAGATTGCCTGTTCAAAGGAGACTGCCTCTCAGGAAGATCAGAGAACAGACCCATCCCTTGTGCCAGCTGCATGCACGCTGTGACCAAGGGGCTTACTGGGGCCTGCAGTGGAATCAACAGCTCTGGTGGTGATAGATAGCAAATGCGGACTTTTATTTCCTCATCCTGTATTGCATATCAATAGCAAACCTTAATACCAAACTAAATGCTGTTAGGTTCCTTCCTCATTATTATTCTTTCCTTAAAGTGGGAGCTAGTGTGAAACTATGTTCCAAGGGGAATTTTTTTTGCCTCTGTGTTTTTTAGAGCAAAGGTCCCTTCAGTGTTAATAAGAGGTACACACAGTCAAGAAAGGGCCTGTTGACTTCACACAAACGTTAAAACTCTCAGAATGTGATAACTGAATTATATTATGAAGAATATTACATTGTGTTAAAGTTTATTAGCAGTGTTGTGAGCAGAATTGCAAGGTGCCTGCATCCTGAAATACTGAACTTCCAGTAGCTCGTATGGGTTTCAGGGTATATGTCAGCCCTCTTCACCTGTGAAAGCCAGGCCCACCTAGTGGGATTTATCTGCCAAAAAGGTGCTTTAGCAGCTAACTTAAATAAATTCAGTTTTGGGGAAAAAAAAAATCTGTCTTTGATTTTTTTAACATTCATCACTGTCTGCTCTGAAGAGTTTTGGGGGTATTACTGTATGCTGTCGAACAGCTGCTGCATTTCACTCCAGGCATGTATGAAGTGATCACCATACAGTTTTTCATACCAATTTTCTAGGTTTACATAGTACTATGGGATCCTGGAGATGAAAGGGACTGTGTCGTGGTTAGATTACTGTTACAGCAAAACCTGTGTTAACAGGCACAAGCTAACCTTAATCACCTGTCCTAACACCCAGTAAAACCTCGGTCTCTGTGAAAGTTGCCTCATTTAGTTATGCTATATTATGTGACTACCTGGTGTAATTGCCAAAATAATACCAGGCCCTTTGGTGGCTGATAAGAGGATTTCACTTTTGATAGTGCATAAACCCATGAAAAGATTCAGGAACAGGAAAAGACCATCTGGTGCAACCAGCTCGCCTTTGCAAGCACTCGCAGCACAGCTTTTCTGAAAGTGGAGCTGCTATAATATTAGTCAAGTCTGAATTCTTTACAGGCCAAGTTTAACACGAGCTCTCCAAGGAAAACACCCTGAACAGTAAACACAAAAAGCCATTTGAAGAGATATGCTTTTAATTTTCTCTTTTGTACTCTGATGATCTTAGAGCTTCCATTACAATGGACCTTAAAAACTCTAGCTGTAATCTCAGAGTCAGCTTCCACAGGCAAGCTCTTCCATAAACACCAAGGTGTATTCCCTGTGTCACGGCACATGGCGTCTGTCTCGCAGCCGGCTGCTCGTGTGGCACTTTGATGGACACACTGTCACACAGGAATCTTGCAGCTGGCTGATGATTCGGTGAGTTTAAGTGAAAGAGTGTCCTCATACCCTCCCAAGCACGGTGGTCACACTTGCAAGTGTTAAGAGATATTTATCAACACCTGTGTTTTTCCTTTCTTTACCCATAAACCCACAATTTCTCTACATCACTAATTAAAAAAGCCCAGTTGCTGCAATTGCACATACACACTCACACACTGTGTTTTTATATAGAACAGACAGGGGCAAATAAAACCAAAGAAAGTACAACAACTGTTTAGATGAATGAGTTCATCAGTTATTTCTCTAAAAGCCATAGCTAATGCAGAATTACTGGAATCATTTGTAGCTAAAGAGGGAAGCAGAAGCCCAAAAGCAACATCGTGTTTTAAAGCAAGAATTTACTTACAGAAAGAGAAGCCATAAAAACAAGAAAAAACTCCCAAATTAAGTCACAATTAACTTTTTGAAATCCTAGAAATAATAGAAATGATAGTAATGTTAATAGTCATAATCATCATGATGAATTTGCAGTCATACCTTGCTTTCAGGTTTAAGGATTTCAATACGTTTGGCAAACGTTAAATATCTGAGAAGTGCAAATCCTGCAGATAAATAAATTACAAGCTAGACTAAGGACTCAAAAATCCCACTTGTGTCCCATGCAGTGACTACTGCAGTTTTCCTCAAACAGGAGTTATCCATTCCTCTGCAAACAAGGGCTCGAAAAGGCAAAGGATCCAGTTATGGTAGTGGTTTCCTTGAACAACAAAACATTTGCATATGCTCAAGAACAATTGCATATCTGAGAACAATTGGTCTTCATCATGGCTGATGCTTATGAGTCTTCATGACTGGTTTGGCAAAAGGGATAAAAACAAGTTAATTTATACCATTTCAGCAGGCAAGTAGGAAAAAAAAATGTTTTTCTTGGCAACAGATTCCCGTATGCTGGAGCAGTGTGACATGCATAAAAGTGGGAGAAATTTCTTTCCTCCCAAATTCTTTCACATCTCTAGATTACCAGAGGGAAATGACTACGCCATGAAATCAAGGTCAGTTCTTATCTGTTGCAGTGAACAAAGAGTGAGCTTGGTCCAAGAACCGCAGTTTTCATTTACCAAGACACCTAAGAAGAGCTAATATTTTGAGGAATCTGTGAATTCCCTCTGCTATTGCCAGAGTAAAATGAAATTTGACTAGAAGTGAGCATTTCACAGCGTTTGTCACGTGAGCCCAAAAGTGCAATTTTAATGCTACCAGACAGGGAGGAAACATCTACCACCTCACAGAATGTGTAACTTGAAGAAATGGACATTATTCCAAGGATGTCATAAATGGCATGTCACTTACAGACTCGGGAGGTTGAAAATATGCCATTGACAGTTCATAATGCAAATCTGGTTTTGTATATGTGTCTATTGGTGGCAAGAAAATTAGAGGGGAAGAAAAAAAACACATTAGAGAAAACTCAACACACTAGAGAAAGTATTTCTGTTCAGCTGTGTTCCCCTAATGTTGTCACACATTGTTTTTCTCACAGTAGCTCGATGCCACAGGGCTGTTGGCATAGAAAGGTCTCAGTTTAATCAGCACAAAACATCCAAGCAAGTCTTAATCATATACATTACAGGAGATAAACATTTACAAAATTAATATTGATGTTGCCTATGCTAGCAAGCAAACCTGTCAATGTGGGAGGAATGTATCATTTTAATAACAGGAATAAATGCTCTAGAGCCCATGAGTGACTGAAGCACTGACCTTGCTACTACAACCCAGGGCTTCAGTGGCCTGGTTTTTTTCCCAGGTGGCATACTCCTGATCTCTACTGAACAAAAGTTACCTTCTCTTTAGCAGAGGAAATCATGACTAATTTCTCACAAAACTCAGGATTCCCACGTTCAGTGTCCGGTGAGTGTCTTTAAACATATGTAGTGATATAGAAATGACTTCTTCCCAGTCGTATTGCAAGAAGACATAATTCTTATTTATGCTGTTCTCACTACAGTAAAGTCAGGACTTCAGCATCAACAGTTTCACTCTACAGATTTGTTCTTACTGGTCTACTCTACTTGCTAATAGCAACATAGCTGCTGTGAGCCACAATTCCTCCTGCTGCTCGTTCCCTCCCCTGATGTGCTTTAACCCCTTGAAAATATATGCAGGGGAAGAACTGAGAGAAGATGTCAAACAACTGCAAAGGAAACTTAATCATAAGTTTCAACTCATCTTCTTTGTTTTTAAGATACAACATGGTTAAAACATTTTATGTCACACCCACTTAATAGCCAACAACATAGAAATAGTAAAAATGAGCAGAAAAATCAAAGGTGAATGCTATGAGATCTACAGTAGCACAACCCTGTTTTCCTGCATTACTTTTTCCCATCCGCCTTCTCTTCTGCCACTGCTTTACCACCAAATTACGTGTCTACAAACAGGGTTGGCTTTGGATTGATGCTGTTGTAGCCTCTACACCTGTGAAACATCTGTAATTCTTTGTGAAAGCACTCATCATCTGCAAGATCCCCTTTTCCTTTGCCTACAGGCCCAGCTCTGATTTTCATTGCCTCCCAGCCCAATTAATTCTTCAACTTTCATTCTATATGAACTAGCTTGTGTAACTAACCTCTGCTACTTAATTTAACTGCTCCAGGTCTCCCCTACAAGGCAGAAAGCAAGCAATGCATCCCAGTGGATATCCCCACTATTCCTCAGTCAAAACCCACATGGTGTCCGTGGGGCACATTCCCATGAAGATAAGAATGGAGAATTAGTACTTTTTTGGATAGATAGTAACACACATTAACTTTAATGGGAGCAACTAATTTACACAGGAGTAAATTCGGACTAAAGGAACTACAGGAAATGTGACCTTAAATTGATTTAATCAGAATACACAAGTTAAAATGTTCGTATTTCAAGCTGGTATTGTAATGCCCATCCCCTTAAAAAGATCACTGAAGCATTAAAACCTCTTCATTAATGTCAAACCACATCACATAAATTTTTTGATTGAGGGGAAAAAAAAGGCAAATATTGAAATTATTTCCAGCTACCAATGACTTATCCAGTCACTTTCTACAGCAAAAAGTGACCAATGACCCTATCACTCTGTAATGAATTGCTTCTAATCCACCTAAAACTATTTCAGGACCCCATTGTGTGTATTGTACTTACAGAAGCCTAACTTTGTCCATCTCCAAACACCTCTCCCTACACACCCAGTCTTCAGACCATCCCCTTGATCTGTCTGCAATACTGTAATTCATTCAGACTTGCAACATCATTTTACTTAAGTAATTTGAAGGGAGAGTGGGAAAAGAGATGGCTGCTCCTAATGCAGAGTAACATTTTCCCCCCTTTCTAGTGGATGGGCAATAAAAGACTTCTGAAGGCAGTCAAGGTGGCTCAGCAAAGTAATTAACACTGGAAAAATACATCCAAGCATTAAACCGTGATAAATAAGAGGAGATGAAATTGAAGGAGGGAGTTGGAAGAGGTTGGTTTGTTTGTTGGTTTGGTTTTTTTTGGGGGGAAACATTAACTCAGTATATAAACTAGAAATGTCTCTGTTATATAAGTGTGTATATGTGATATATGTATGTGTTCTACCTGTATGAATATATGTTGACGTGCAGTCTGAGTGGCAGCTTTTCCTGATCCAGCACATTGTCAAGGAAATCTGTTACTATTAAACACTCATAATCACATGCAGATACGTACACACGCATCCAAATATCCAAATTGGTGCCTGCACACACACACACATTTACACATGCAAGTACAAACACTGCAACATCATCTGCACGTGGATATAACCCTACAAATATGCTGCAGGATTCACACGGAGACACACGGTGCTAACATTATGAAAAGCTGCAGAAGCTGGCCCAGCTCTTCTTCCAGAGAGGGCCACGAGAACAACCTCACTGAACTCCAGGGGAACAGAACATCTAGTGAAGCATCCTGATCACATACAGGCAGCTTACCCATAAAGTTTATATATTCATAAACTATGTACTTACTGCATGCCAGAGGAATGCACATCTGCATATAGCTACATAAATCTTAAGCACAGAAAATATATGCTGAGGCCATAAAAATTGGCACGCTAGAACTCAATGGGATGCTCACATTCGATGAGGTGGGTATTTTCTGAGCTTTTGTGAGCTTCTGGCACTACTATAGGCAAAAGACTAACTGTGCTTCCCTCTCTGGTTTTGGGGTTTTCTTGGTCTAATCAGACTGGTGGGTTGTATATGAAACCTTCACCAAAGTGTGGAAAAAAAAACTCCCCCATTCTTCTTCAATCAACAAGTTCAGTGTTTTCACAATTTTCACGTCCTTGCAGGTGATAAAATATACGCAGCATTCGCTGTGGATCTGTAAAAGGCTTTTCACTCTGCTACAGCACTAAAGCTTATTTTACATTTTAATACTTCAGACAGAAGCTTGTCCGGCTTCTTTTCTTCTCTACTTTTTCCCCTCCTTCTTTCTTAAGCATTGTATTACATGAAATTCAGCCCTTATTTGGCAGGATTTTATGCAGTCTGTGGTGAGAGATGAATTCAGAAAATGTTCAGGAAACACTGGCTAAGTGGGGAAATTTATTTGCCTGAGCCAGAGATAACATCTTTCTTAGATTTCTTTTTAAAACACTGGCACTTGTCAAGCAGAATTCTCCTGTTCCCCCTTTCCCCTCTCTCTCATAAACACACACGTGCACGCTTATTAAGGATGCAGCAGAACTTAGCTGACACTGTAAGATGGAGTTTTTATTCATTCTGTTTCTACACCCAGTAGAAAAGAGAAAAAAAAAAAAAAGAAATCAGAGATGTTGCAAAAACCCCCATTTTTTTTTCCCCCTCTTTTCCTTCCAGAACGTTCAGCCCTTCCCATCCTCTTGGTTTTTATAAAAAAACAATGATCTATGCCTCCTGTGCCAGCCAGGCTTTCACATTTTTCTTCATTAGAAAATACATCTGTAAAGCAAAGTCAAAATTTTGGCATTTATTTTTATGGTCACAGGGTAATGTTCTTCACATAACATAATCTAAAAACATAAACAGCGAGGGTGAAGCCATCATTTCTCATCCCGGGCACAAGGCGAGATTGAAGAGTGACGGTGTACACGCTGATTCCGAGCTCTGCTCGCCCAGCACAGCTGCATGTTACACGTTTTGGGGAGGACAGCTGAGAGCAGAGCAGGTGATCTGGCACAATTGTTTTGGAGGGGAGTGGGGGGTGGTGGGGTGAGGTGGCGAGGAGGGAGGCCAAGGACCAAAATAAAGGCTCGAGTCTATAAGGAGAAGAAGTTTAATGCCTGAGTGCTCGTTTTGAACTGTGACCTAAGGTTTGGCTGGGCACTAACCACAGCATGCCTCATCAGCTCCTGTCACGGGTACCCCGGGGTATACCTCCAGCAGGGAGCCAGCTCCAGAGCCTCATCCACAACCACCAGCTCGCTCACACACTACCGAGACCCTGCCGAGAAATCAGCATGCAACCCAAGAAAGCATCCTTTCCTCTGGAATAAAAATTAATATTACTTGTCATATTTCATGTCTGAGCTCTTTTCATGCTTTATCCTCTGGTAATGAGGGCTAAATTACCAATATTAGTAGATTTTCATGGCTAGCACAGAAAGAGCTGTTACCAGAATAAATGTTTGCATTGCTTCTGTTGGACACAGGCTTTGCTAATGCAGCTTTGCTAATTATTTCTAAATAGGCAATAATCTGCATCCCCTAGTGCTGGGTAGTGGATTGGCCACGTACCTGCTATTTCCCTTATTTACATGTTTTACAACTTTATCAACTACACTAATTACACTCTGAACACTGTTTAAAATTTTCTGTTAATAGAGATACAATGATGCACCAGAGGATGTGTATTTATGCCATAATTATGCCTCTGTTCCTGCGATGCAGTCTCCAATTAGCTGTCGACGGTGGCACAAGCAGCTGCCTGATATTCTAAAGCAGTGAAACATCTGCACGGCGGATGATACGCTCACATGGATTTTTTTCTCTCTCTCTCTCTTTTTTTTTTTTTTTTAAGCCTAGAAATTTACACCCAAGGGAGTGCAGACAAATAGGAGCCTGTCATGTGTAGGGATGATTAGAAATCCTCACCATGGCAACATTGGAGCAGCCATGTCACAGAGTGAGGGGACACATGTCTAGATGAAGGCGCTAAAAACATTTGCCTCTTCTTTTTTTTTCCCCTCTCTCTCTCTCTCTCTCTTTCTCTCTCTCCCTCCCTTTTTGCTCCAGCATTCCCAACTTCCCTCCCCTCCCCTCTCCTTTTCATATTCTTGTCTTTGCATCTAAAGCCAACCAAAACAGCAGGTGAAAAGGCCAAAATCTGCAGCCCATGGAAGGAATATGACACAGTAGATTTAGTGTCAGGAAAACAGCGAGCAATCAGAGGATGCTGCCAGGCATCCACGAGATATTTTCCTTCAGCTGGGGGAGGGAGAAGGTGGAAAAATAAAGAAGAGGAGAAAAAAAAATATGGGCATCGTTCAAAATAAAGCTCAGATGTCTTGATCCTAGAATGACATTTAATAGATAACTTCCATTTAACCCTCATTAACAATTTTTCTCTGACTAGTTGACCAGCCAGCATGTACTGATGAAGGGGGGAGGGGAGGGAGAGAAAGGTGAAAGCCTGGTATAAGGCTCTGCTCCCAGCACACTGCTTCAGCCTTGAGCCATTGTATGTAAGGAAAGTGTAGCAGCTGACAGACTCACTGTATTCTCATCTTTACACCAAAAAATCTTAATTGTACAGACGAGGATGCTAATTTTATCAGGCTCCTTCTGGGCCATTGCCATTTGCAATGTAATATCCATTTTATGCCATAAAATCGTTATAATTAGCCAAGGGTTTCATTCTAGAATACAGGCTTGCCTGAATTACAGGGAGATGCCATTGGTTTAGATCCAAACCTCTGGTTCTTATTCCATCTACCTGTGACTGGTCAAATAAACATTTCCATCAATATGTTGAGAAAACGCTCCAGAGGAGTCCAGAAATCTTGCAAAGACCCTCATCTTATAGGGTTTCTTTCATTCAGTTAGATGGAGAATTTGAGAGACCAGCTGCACTTGCCTGAAAAGAGCTCACAGCATTTCACTCACTGGATCCTGAGCCTCAAACGCAAACCCTAAGCTGCTCCCTCTACATTGCTTTAAATAATGATGTTTTAATAAACACTTTCTTTCTAAGCTGATGGCTGAGCTCTATGGTGTCTAAGATATTTAGTGAGGCCTTTATTTTAAACACAAAATTCATGATGCTTAAAAGAATACATTTATGGGTTTACTGCTCAGAGGTCTAATTGATCTCCTGAAAAGAAAAAAAAAAAACCATCAGGATGGAGCACATGGCAAGTAAAAAATGAGCTATAGAGTTGTGGAGGAATAGTTTGGTCACACAGCATCTCCAAAGTGAAAGTCCCAGCTACCCCATCAGTCTGCCAGCTCCACAGACACACCACAGACCTCAGCATCAGGCTTTGCTTCAAGTCTCTCTGCCTGTGCCGTGGAGCCCTTATGCTACTCCTAATTAAATTCCAAGCAAAATAAGTAAATTATCATTTACTGACTTCAGTGCATGTGCTCAAAATTTCTTGAGAATGCGTAACTAAAACATTTTCAGAAGGTAATGAGGAAGTTTCCCGGTGTAATTATTGAGGGTGTGGAGAGAAACTCTGCCTGGTGTTATAGGGTACCTATGTCACCATACTGTGTGCATAAATTTCACTTGTTATTCATTGTGCATACCCTGTTTTGCTCAGTTCTCATACAGGAGAGCATGATATTGAAGAGCCACTATGTGTCAGTGCAAGGACAGAGTTTATCTGATAAACAAGTCATTTTTGGAAACTGCAGATGCTCCTACTGTGAAGCATTAAACGTGGCCCCTCTTAGATACACAGAATGGGGTTCTGGTCGACTGAGCACAGGCTGATAAGCTCTGCACAGCTCTGAATGCTGTTTGCCCACATACTAATGTTAAACAAAAGAACTGCAGACTGCAGAGAAAGGATGCGGGTCAGACAACTAAATTGCTTAAACCCTTAGGCAGCCTTCTGAAAAGAAAAGGCATGAAAGAAGCTGATATGAGCTTTTATGCAGAATTGTTGTGTTTATTATCCCTGTTAAGAAAATGATGGCAAGTATCTTGTTAAACTATATATTCCCAAATAAGACAGAAGGACAGCCACCTACTCAACAAGACACAATGTGCCATTGGTCATTACATGATCAGACATATATCTGTTTTACATTGTGTTATGAATATAATAACAAGACAATAAGAAAACCTGTACAGATAATAACAAATGCTGTTAAATTGCATTCTTTGCATTAAGTAATCTGATTTGTAATTGGAAGTTTCCAGGTAATAACCGTCTGTCATTGCAGAAACCTACTTCAGGTTAGAATTTCACAATATTGTATTAAAACTTTGTTAGAGTACAATTGTTACAACTCTATTCTACACGACAACTCCATAATAAATCTATGACAAAGTGTATCACTGACATAACATCTAAACTTGCCTTGGATGAGGCAGTGATACGATTTTATTACAAGATTTCTCTTATTGCCAGTACAATAAAACATTGAAAAATAACACTGTCTGGAAAAAAAGGAGCTGGTGGAAAGCATATGTGTCTCAGTGGAATCTGTGCTTTCCCTAAAGCCTGCTTGGTTTGCTCACCCCAAACATCACAGTAGAGTCCTTCCCCTTCATTGCAACATGCTTCCCTCTCCATCTTTCTCTTGCACACGCACACACACACACACGTGACACAGATGAAGTGAAGCAGAAGGATAGCCAAGGCTTGGCATGCCAAACTCAAAGGTAGATGAGCCACTGAGTAAGCCAAAGTGTAGAGAGGCTGCATCCAAAATCGTAGTAGCCTGTGTAATGTAGAGAATGTGAATTGCATGTTTATTAGGAAAAGCAGAAGAACGCTTCACAACCTGAGACTCATAACAGCAAAAAATTAAACCCTCTGCTTTTTTTTTTTAATTAAAAACATATATAGGTCATCACAGGATTCCATTGTCATCTTTCTGGCACACGCCTTGTTTGATTACACGTGAAAATCGTTCTTAAAGAGGCATTGCAGGAACGCGCTGCGATTATCGATTTGAATACATATGCACAATGGCACTCAGCGTTAATGCTCGCTGGACTGAAAACCATCACTTCACAAACAAAGTAAACAAATTGGTTACCAGAAGTAGCTCAGCCCTGGTCACCAAGAGAACAGCTTCACACCTGGAACAACTTTGATTCATGGGATAAGTGCCAAGGCCACATCTTGCTGCAGAATCCCCTTGGAACCTACAACCCGTATGGAGTAAAATGCTTGCTCCAACCCATTTGGTGCTTATAAGCATGTTGTCTCCCTCAAGGCCAGGGTGAATTCCAGCATTTGCAGACCATCTGAGGTAGGATATGTAGCAGATCACTGCAAGCAGAGACCTTGCTTAAGGGCAGACTAGAGGTGTCACAACTCACTAGTGTATAAAGAGCGAAATCATTCCAACAACCAGTAAAGAGTCACTCGACGGAGGTGGTGAGTGACCCACTTACACATTCCTCAGGTGGAGGTAAAATATTGCATTTCTAAATATAGTTTAAAAAAATAAGAAAAGAACCTCACAGAGCAAGCAATACAGATTCTATGCTCTGAAGTGGTTTAGCTTCTACAACCAGAAAACAAAGTCAACCCATCAACTCAGATGTTGCATCCGTCTCAGAGAAAGAGAGAAACGATGGTGTGTTGCCTGATACCATTTCATCACAAGATTGTTTTCCCACATGTGAGGCACCTATGCTGAGTAATAATGGTTTTTCAGTTTGGTGAATGGTGATATTGTTTAGCTTGAGCCAAAAGAGATCTGTTTCCTCCTCTAAAGAGGTGGAAAAAAAAATCATATTGAACAGAATATTTAGCTCAAAAATATTTTTGTTTGTTATAGATGCTTAAACCTGTATCATAGAATCATAGATTCAGCAGATTTAACTCTACATTTAACAGCATTGAAAACATCCCTGCAAAATACAGTCTTGAACATTTTTGTTTTGAATCCACCTAATTAACTATCACAACATTATTAATTCTCATTGCCTTACAGGGCTTTTAAAGTCTGAAAAATTACTTCTTTCAACTAGATTTTCAAATGTAGTTGTTCAACCCAGAGCAGTAAGAAATAGCCAGCTTTTATCCCACACGCCTGCCCAATGAAGTAAGGAAGTGTAGCTGTCAGTGTGCTCAAAATGAGAAGCAGGATCACAGAGATCAAGGCTGCCTCTGCATTGTAGTTTAGGTTGCTGGGGCAGAGAGCAAGTTATATCCTTGGGCTCCTGATCCCCAACCTGTCACCCGTATTATGGATTAATCTTGCAGCTACAGTTCCTGGGTGCTGAGAGAGTTTGGATTTGAGTATATGCTATCCTGGATGTACTCACAGTCATCTGAAGTCACACAGGCATGAGGAATTCAGCCCTGTGCCTATAGTTACCTGAACATATGCACATAGGAAATTCCTACTTGCGTATGCAGGCTTATGCCGCTGTGGTTTTTTTTTCATTATTAAGGCTTAGTGCCTCTAGCTGAAGTTGTTTGCATGGAGTTTTGTGTACAGGTTCTATTCCTTCTGCAAGCAGAGCTTTTCCAACTACTTATGTAATCCCCATAGGTGGACTATGCAAAGCAGATGTTGTTAGAAGTGCTTTATCTTACAGGTTTGGCTATTTTGAGAGTTTAGCTTATAGCCTATCTCCTCCCCATCCTTTTGTGGTTCAGTAGCTAGCAAGGCATGAATTCAGCTAGTAAAAGTGGACAGCACTGTTATGATCTGAAGATGGTATATATACCTCCTGCTGTTGCAGATTTCTTGCAGAATAAGTAGTTCAGCACAACCTGAAAAGTGCTCACAGCACCCGGTACTGAATTGTCATAATTAGTTCTACCTTTAAAGGACAGAGTACGTGGACACTCCCTTTAGATTCAATTTATTTTTAACAGTAGGTGGTTTCATAATTCATTTGAAGAAGAATTATATGTAGCTAACAACATTCTTATGACACCAAAACCTTTCTTGATTTTATTTGTGGGGAACAAAAAAAAAAGCCCACAAGGACGAGCCTTAAGAATGTCTGTCTTACTTTATTCTTCTTCTCTTTTGTGTTTCTTTCTCTTGGGGCATAATCCAGTAAAATGCTGAGCATCCTTGATACGTAATGTTTCCTGTGGGATTTACACCTTTCTGTACCAGGAACATTACTTACTTCCTCAGACACAGACTTTATCATCCTGCAGAATGATATGTAATTTACTGGATTTCGCAAATTTAGAGGTTCATGTGGATCTAATCTGTTTCAGTGTGTTTCTGACTGTAGGAAACATTCTGTACATTTCAGTGATAGCACTGAAAATTAATGAATATACAAAAAAATTATATATACATATATATATCTCTCTATATATATCTATAACTATATATATATATAGCCAGATATAGCCTATCCATTGCTGGATCATATGAACTTTATCCCTCTAGCCAGCCTACTCAGAAGAAAGCCTTGTATAGTAATTCCCAGATGGTGAAGAATTGTTTTTATATTTCAGTTAAGGGCTGAAATTGGGAAATTTCTCTTTCACACCTCAGTTTCTGTGTAGCTTGCACTATTATGCTCAGCTGTATTATAGAGCAAGAAGCCTTTAAAATATGTAAATTTCCAGATGAATTTCTGAACAGAGAATGGTTGTACAGTCTCAACACATTCCAAAAACAGAGAATGTCAAAAGAAAGGAAACAGATCAAAACACTGTTTTTGACATTACTTTCAATTAAAGCTGCATCTGTGAGGTCCACACACGCCTGGTGAATTTTTAAGGGAAAAAGAGGGGGAAAAAAAAAAGACATAAAGGAATTATTTTATACTGGATGGTGGAGGAATACCAAATACATGGCAAGCACTATTTCAGTACATTAAATTCCCCTCTGGTACTGATTTCTGAGGGTTGCTTTCACTGTCTTAATCCCAAAATCATGCTGTTCTGAAAGGAAAATCCTACATCCCAATTTTTAGGGAAAAAGACTCTGAAATCCTATGAATTAGATGAAACAAGATATTATTGTACCTCAGAGCCTCGTTATTTTTTTACACTGTCTAAGCCAATAAAGGTACTAATTGATGGAGAGTCTATTATTTCTTGTAGGATATTCCATGGCAATTCCAGATTTGGAAATACCTGCTCTTTTTTTAGAGACAAACTGTGTCGACACAGCTGAACATTTACGTGAACAAATCCCTCAATGCTGCATGCAAATGATGCATTTTAGTATTCAAACGAGCATTTAGGGTTTTAAGCAGAAGTTTACACACAAGTGTCTGACATATGTATTCCTTTATATACAGCTAATATGAGAGAAGTCTATCAGCTCAAGTTAAAGACTGTAAAAGCAATACCAGAAGAGTAAAAGAAGCATTTTGAGCAGATGAAAAAATGAGAGCAAATAGGACTTTTTAAAGACTGGTCTCTTTCACAGAGAGTGTAAGAAACCAACAAAAATCAAACCCAGAATGAGGCATAGTTTAAAAATCCAGAGCCAAAGCTTATTCATTTCTGTGTGGTTTTACATTTTTTGGCACCTCATGATTCTTGGAGCAGCAGTTTTTCCCATGTCATGGTCTTTGGGTGAGAGATTTTCCTGAGAGTCTGTCCCACTTGGCACAAATTTCTCGTGCCCTGTTGGTGCAATATCCGCTGCCCTTGCCAAATGAGGCTGAGAATCGCTTCATAAGAGTGGCAGGAATTATCCCAGTTGGCTCTAAGATCACCTTGCCAACAAATTTGACCTGACATCCCCAACCAGAGTTGATATATGTGCAGTAGTTACTCGGGCTAAACTCCTGATCAATATGTCAGATTTTAGAAGTGATTGCAACAAAGTAGACCTGGGATTATAAGGCACCTGCGTTCACAGAGCTAGTGGAAACACAAAGTCTCAACGCTTGTATTTTGCATGTCACGCTTGATGACATGATGAAAGATCTGAGCATAAGGCCAACACTTCCACATCCAGTTTAGCTGTGACCCATTAAGGAGACCAAAAATGTACAATATGCATAAAAAAGATGGCTAATAATGCATACACACACACACATACACAGGCTTCAGCTACACACACACACACACACACACACACAGGCTTCAGCTACTCAGAACATCAACACTTTTTTGAAAACCACATGAACCTCCCAAACTGCACCATAAACATCCATTAACATGATAATAACCATTAATCCAGCCAAACACAACTCATTTGTCATCTTTCTGTTGCAACCCATCTGTGAGCCTGTAGGAAGGGGAGGGGGAGGAATTCACAGTCTTATCTGTCGGGGGATTAGCTTCACAAGAAGGACTGATTTTAAGTAATTCTCTTCTAGGAAAAAGCTCATTTGTTTCCATTTATTGAAGGACCTTTTTAGTATTGTAGTTTCATGATCTTACTTAAGTCTTAAGCAAAGTAGTTATAATGGGGGAAAGAACAAAATATGTCAGACAGCTTTCCAATTTTATTTTTGTTCTTTACATCATAAATTCTTTATATTTTTTGTTTTCCTTATGAATAAAGATATGCACTTTACTTGCTCTGTTGATTTCTAACTCAAGGACTCCGTTTCCCTGTATTCTCTTGGTTGCGTAGGTCTCTTCTCTTGGGTTTGAAGAGGTAAATCCATAAGGCTGCAACTTAATAAAAGGCATTCTGGCTCCAGAAAGGCTGTGCATAGCAAAGTATAGATCAACAAGTCACAATCTCTAAACAATGTAAATTACATGTAGCTTAGCCTCTTTCTCTTACAGGTGTTGTTTCTATTCTATATTATCATACATCTTCCAGCACATACCCTAGAGAGAGAAACAGATTCTTTATCAGCCTAGAAGAATAGAAGAGGCAGAACGTAAACATTTGATATGAGAGGTACCATTGGTTAAAACTGTCTGAGGAAAAGAAAATCACCACAGAGAACAAAAAAACAAATCAACTTTTCTTTTTATGCTTGTGATTTTATTTGAAACATGAAAAAAATTAATGTAGGTGCAAGTCTTCTTTGCCTCCCACTGAAAAATGTTGAGGCTACAGAAATGGTCATTTCCCTCTGATGCTATGCAAAAGTTCCTGCGCAGCTCCACGTTAGTCGAGAATTTATAAGGCAACCTAACAGCTTTGGAGTATAAAAGTGTGGTGGCCAAAGTTCTGAATTTAATGCTACATAAAATGTAACATAACTTCAATCACAGAAATGCAGTGACAGCAAAATTTTATCTACCAGACCAATTTCAAAGGAATTTGAAGTGTTTTGGTTTTCCCTCAAGTATAACAATTTTTGACAAATATTTTGCAATAACATAGCGGGAAAGTGAAACAAAAAAGAGATGTTTTTGTATGAAACAGATTGTAGAGTAAGAGCCCAAATCTAATTTTATTAAGGTAGTTCACATACAGGAAGAATCACAACTTTGTAAAAGTTATCCCCAAGCTGTCAGTCAGGTGGGAAATTAATACATGTAATAATTAGCTGAAGTAAGGAAGCTAGATTTGTCTTTTAGTAATGTAGTTAACAGTTTTGGAGACTTAACGGTTTTTCTTTCTCTGCTAAGAATTATCAGAAAAGCGATGCTAAGGTCTATGCACAGCTACTCAACTGGTTTTGGAAAGATCAAACTGTAGGAAAACTCTGTCTGATACAGTCTTCAGAAGCTAATTGTTCACTGTAAAACACCCTCCTTTATAACTGAAAACTCATGAGACTTTAGTACCTTCTGTTGTCTAGGGAAGATAAAAAACGTATGACTGTGTATGTTCATGTGTAAACACCTTAACTAAAATAATGAAGAAAGATCTGGCCAGTCTAAAATTTTACTACCAAAAAAAGTCTTACCCCAGGCTCATAATGTTTCTTTTCTTTTCTTTTCCTTTCTTTTCCTTTCTTTTCTTTTTCTTTTCTTTTCTTTTCTTTTTCTGTTTTTAAGAGTGGCAGTAGTGGGTCAGTAGGAACAAGCTAAAAAAAAACCCACACCCTAAAAATTCCTAATTATCACATTTTCAACAACTTCATTTGATATTTCAGTTCTGCTTTCCCTTCATGAAAAATTAAAGTCTGACACTGAATTAGTCTAATTGATAAATACACCAAATTATCCATACCAAAACCTATGTGTTCCAAATTAGAAGATAAAATAGCCAAGACATTACTGTTGTAGGAGTGATTCTGTACAAAGTAGGAAAATCAACCGAGGAGAGCAGGGGATCATTTAAAAATGATCTTTTTAGTGATTAGAAGTTCTAAGGGGAAGGTTATAAATAAGGGAATGATGTGCTGAAAGAAAAGCTCATTTGTTTCAGCACCAAATCCTCAATATCTGCTTTTCTCCCATACACTTACACCCTCCCATCTTCACCAGTGTCATTATATTTTGTAATCAAGTGCCATCTAATTCTTCAAAAATAGAAAATTCTTTTAAAACGGAAAATTTCCTCTAATTATGGGCCCAGATTCACTGTATAAGTAATTTTCAGATCTCTGCAGTGAATGTGAATGCAAATAAAATCTCCCTTTTATACAAAATTGTTACAATGATAAATTTACATTGTATTCATACATGAATGCAGTCCCTGCTTAGTTTCAGCGTGCTACACGTATTTGTAATGGAATTGTTCCCATTTCAATACTTGTGAACAATATCCTTTATATCTTTCATATGAGAATAGACATTATGAGTCCATTAATGGGCAAGATTTGTCCATACAATACTCCAGGGAATTTTCATGTAAATTTGCATACTTTCCCTACATATGCATGCGAACTTGAAGGATGAGACTCTTAGACATAGAGGATGTGTCATTAGAGACAGACAGACAAACTGATCTCTCATCCCTCACAAACCTGGTGCTACACATGTGGTAAATTGCATTTGCTGTTTCTTTTTTTAAGATGTCAATCCTAAATTACCACTCTTCTAAGGCTTACTCAAAACTGTTAGTGATCACGAAGACTTTGCTTTTTCTTTAACAGAATAAATACAAGCTTTCTTAAGCCCCTTTTCAGCAGAGCTAAAGAGGACAAGGACAGAATAATCAACACTAATTATGAGAAATGGTCAAATGTCTTTGAAAACAATCACCTCTCCTTGGGGGGGGGGAAAAAAAGGTCTTTATTTTGGAAGTCTAAAATTAGATAAAATTAATATAGACCAATGAACCGAAGTGTAACTTCAATTGCTCACATTCCTTTAACAGTTCTTGTTCAAGCATTCGTTGTAAAAACCACATGGAAGTATCCTGATAAACACACCTTAGTGTCATAAACAAAAGTGGTAAACCTTCCATTTTGATTTTTTTTCTCTGAGCTCCTGTCTGTCTGTGGTCTCCTCCTGCCTCTTTACTTACTCTGGCAGCTCTGGATTTTAGGCAGAGGCCAGTCTTTCTACTCTGTGTGTGATCTATTGTAACTGCACCTTGGTCCCTGAAAAGTGTTCTTAAAACACCATTGTAGCAGAAATAATGAGTGGTGTGGTTATGTTACAGGTGAACAATGCTAAAGCCACAGCCTGTTATCAGTGCCCAGATCCAAGAATGAATAGAAAAGTACACAGCAACGAAAAAAACCTGTTCTTTCAGTTACCAAGGCATGTAAAAACACTCTCAGCCTGCACTCTAATTCTGCTAAATAAACGAGGTGAGGGATGGCCAAGTGGTAGACACAGGTTCACATCCCCACCGCTCAACACTAAATTGTTCTGTGGCCAATTAGTGGGCCCACTACCATTGCTCTGCACTTGGTGTTGGGGCTCCTCTGTGCCTCAAGTGGCTCTTCAGTGTTAAAAAAAATGCAATTATACTGTATGTCTTGGGTTTTTTTTCTGAGTTTCCAGTATCTGAAAATACTGTGAGGGTTGTGTCATGAGCCATCAAAGTGCTGGTTTCATCTCATCAAAGTGAGCACATATATTGCAAGCCTTGGGACGTGCTTTAAGGCGTGAGTGGTTGAAGTTGTTTTGTAGAACCACACAATGGCAGGGGTTGGAAGGGATCTCTAGAGATCATCTAGTCCAACATCCCTGCAGAAACAGGTTCACCTAGATCAGGTCACACAGGAACGTGTCCAGAGGGGTTTTGAGAACCACCAGAGAAGGGACCCCCACACCCTTCCTGGGCAGCCTGGGCCAGGGCTCCCTCACCCTTACAGTAAAGGAGTTTTATCTCGTGCTTAAGTGGAACTTTTTGTGCTCCAGCTTTTGTCCATTACCCCTAGTCCTGTCACTAGATACTACAGAAACATCTTTAGCTCCATCCTCCCGATATTCACCCTCACATCCACATGTTTCAGTGACTGGGAAGAGAACTGTGGTGAACAGAAGGAACCAAAACTGGTGCTTCCTGCCCATGCTACATTTTAGGAGCAGTTTCAGAATGAAGTATTCCCAAAAATATTCTACTTTCTCTGAGATAGAATAAGTTGAAATGGTCCAAGCAGATACAGGCAGCAAACAATTAAAGCCATGCAGTCGACTACATCTACAATGCCTGAGCTTGTCTTCTTTTATTAAGCAATGCATCTGTATCAGAATGATGGTTTCATTGGGTTTATGCTAGATTAAAGTATCCAAGAATTACTTGAAAAGACCTGCTGCCTATAGAGAGTGATTACTTGAGAAGATCCTGCCTTTCTAGTGGATTGTATATTACTGACATATGACATATTTATTTGAGTTACAAGCTATTTTTTACTACAACCTGCCGTATTTCAGAAAACAGATTCTTTCATCAAGAGCCCCATAACAGAAAAGGTACAAGTATGTGTAAAATGATAAGGACAACAAGGAGAAAAATGAAGGAAAGTATGACTGTCTGTAGACAGTTTGTAGTGAAGTTTGAAAGTGGTAGTAGAGAGAAGCAGTCACAAATCTTGTTATTTATTAATTGTATTTGTGCCTGCACCTGTTGCAGACGTATTTGAAAATACCTGCCTTTGGAAAAGAAAGATCTTTTCTTCTTGATACTTTTACACCAAGGAACTGATGTATAATCTCTTTGAGTTCTGTATTGCTGTGCATTTGATAAATTGTTTTGAACACTCTTGAGTCACACAGATATATCTCGTTGCCTGACTTTTCCAAATTCCCAGCCGTGTTATTTACCGTAGTGTATCTCCTGTGCAGGGACAAGCCTGAGCTTTCTTTGGTTCAAAGAATTCTTATGAAAAACACATATGCACTGAGATGATGAAGCAGGCAATGTGAAGAGACAGGGACAAATAGCTAGGATAGCCCAAGTGAGGGAAGGGAAATAGAATCTGTGTAATTGCTTATTTGGTTGAAAAGAAACTCGTGATGAAGCATCTGTTGATACTAAAATCTGGCCTATAATTAAGATCACCTTTGTACCTGAAGCAAATGAAATTGTTGCTTAGGAAAGTAAAAGTTTTAACGTGGCTTAGTTAGTCTGCTATCTATGGGAAATTAAAAGCAGATACAAAAGTACATTTCTATGTTTAAAAGAATGAGAGAGAGAAACAAACGGGGGCCGATACAGAGAAAAGGAAAGAACAAGAGGGCGGAAAAAGTGATTGCACAGGCTATTTATTGGAATGAAGAAAAATAACTGTGCTACATGACATGAAATGGTATCTTTTGTTCAGATTTATTGTTCCTTTTATTCTTAAAACAAACCAACCATAGACATTTACCTTGGGAACAGAAAAGTTGCTTATTTCCGTACCGTGGTGTTTAACAGAACTACGAACTGATGGTTTCGCAAGGCATCAGTCACACTTCCACAACGTTTGCTGATATAAATATAAAAGCTGCATTTTAAAGGATAAATAAAGCAACACTATTATCTAAACAGGGTAAAATTTAACATCCTTGTGGTTTGTGGAAATTTTTGATGTGCCTGCTGGCTTTTCAATAAAAATCAATTATGCCTTAAATGCGAGCGGTAGTCAACATACTACAGACTATAAATTCAATTTCATACTCAGAAATATGGATTAGCTGAACTGGATGCCCTTCCATTGATTTCAGAAAGCAAAAGCTGATAAGGTAAATAATAGTAAGAAGCTCTCTGACACTCCACATCAAGTTCCGGATTTCCATATTATTTTTTGTAAGAACTTTCCAGACACCACAATATCCTCCTTGTGAAATATGTATGATGAATAGATATTATATGGATTGCTGATTCATCTCTATTTACAGAATGGATATTTGGCTTTTATAATGCAAGGTAGGAACTGGATAGGAAATGAATATACTTATTTCTTTTAGCACCGTGCAAGGTATATATCATCCAGGGCGAATAAAGCCGGTGAGTAATTACAGAGCAGTCTGATTAAGCTCGTGTTCTCTAGACTACAAACTTTTCTAAATAATGTTTCCAGACATAAGGGAAAGAAGAGGAAACCAGTCTCTTTACCATACAAGAATATTTAGAGCTGCTGTAAATTTAAAACAAAACCATCTCTCTGCTTCCTGAGCAGAACATCTGAGACTAACATGAATTACAGAAAACGTGCTGTAGTTTGAGGGTGAGAGAGACAATAATGTTAGAACTGGAGAACAGAAAAAGGAAGGTGGCTCGTGAACTAAAACTTTGGATTATTTTTCAGAAAGATCTGGTCATATCTGAATTTATCTTTATTTAACCTTTTTTCCCCTTCCTGAAAATGCAGAAGGCTCAGGCACTAGAGCTTGTGTTCTTCGGCTTTCATCAGGACTCAGGCATTCTCCCTTACAGAAAGAAAAAGGTAATTCCTTCAGGTTAAATCCAAAAGGCATCTTAAGTAGACTTAGCCTGCAAGGACTCGTTCTTACTTGCATTCAAAGGCTTGTCATTACTTTGACCTCAACTTATAAACACTGCTTTCTTTTGTCACACATCTACCATGTTGAAAGGGACACTGTGAACTTGTGTGGGCCTTTCTCAAGGAATGCTGAATCCAAAGGAACATTTGTGATAGACTTATGGATACTAAAATCTTTTTGAAAAATCCAAACCACTGTTTAGGATCCACTGGTACAAATAATGCTTACGGTATTGCACATCCGTCAGCATTTAAAATCTCAGTGCCATGCAATTCAAAAAGTCCCATAATTTTGGGAGCTATTTTAGTAAACCCAGAGATTAAGTTTCTCCCAACACAGGATTTGTACATTATATTCTGTCAGCTCACTTCCACAGGTATCTTCTGCTCTTGCCTGTCCCCAGAGAGACTGTGAATCACATTCTCCTCTGGATGAAGAAGATGTTGTTCACTACAGCAATCAGTGCTCTCTCCTGCTTTTACACTTCATGGATAAAGCATCTAATAATGATTTAGAAGATCAAAATGTTGTTTCCATCTCCTCTGTTGGCTTTGGCGTTGGCTTCCAGAGCAACACCACAACTCACCAACCTGAGATGTCTCAGTTTATGAAAGCACCGGCCATTTTGTCTATGTTATCCTCTTCTATCATCCTTTGTCATGTGCTGGGGTCATACTGCCTCTGACCTGGACAGGGAAACCAAAGTGATGAAATGGCATTTGGCCAGTGAAGAGGACCTCTTGCTCAGGGTGTGGTCAGAGCCATCACACCTCTCTTTTGCCCTGCATGAAGTTTCAGATGTGCCATGCAGCTTGCACATGATACCTGAGGAGACACATCTGGAAGATGAGCAGCAGATACACCAGCTGCAGGTGTTAGGATGGGGAATGGGAAAGAAAGATTCCCCAGGCGATTCATATACTTCATGGGTGAGACACACAACTGGCAGGAGCACCACATGAAATTGACTGTAGTGCTTGGTGTACTGGAACTCTAATATTGGCAAACTTAATTTGAATTCCAGTTTTGATTCTGATTTACTTCCTTCTTCAAATTCCTCTGCAGAACTTATTTCCAGCACAGGACTCTGTGGATTCTGCCTTATTATATACATCAACCGAATGAGTTAATTTATACACCAAACTACTTTAGAAATGATTGACAGAAACTTGCATTATGCTTATCTAACAGGAGCATATCAACTTGTATTGTTATAGATCATTTGTTTTTCCATAATTTCCCATCTTTCCCTCTGGTCAATCTTAATGCAAGTCCCGATCTTAAAAGTCACAGCATGCAGCAGTTCCCTGACAAAACCAACTGAAACTTGATTTTCAGGTGTTCTGCTTTGGAGAGCTTACTGTATAAAGCAATATATTCAACATGTGTACCCTGATACAACACAGGCTTTTAATTTTCATTTAAATGGAGGTATAATTACATACAGCACTTGCACCGTAACTGCTGCAAATCACATCCTAAATACTCGATTGTGTTAAACCCTGATTAACGAAATTTCTTTGTAAGCTAGACATTTCATGTCAGATTTCTATAACAAGGACAAATAAATCTAATAAGCAACAACAACAACAACAACAAAAAGCTCCTGATATTTCCTTACATTGTTCCAGTGTAACTGAAGTATATACAGGAAAAATATACAGCGTTGTTTATGAAAATATAATTCTTGGAGATACGCTCAGAATACCACAAACATTCATAAACATCTCTCTCTTTGGGGAAAGAGAAAAGTGCCATTTAACAGGTGTTAGAATGTAAATGACATCTCATTAGTGACTTCCTTTTGCAGCTCGGAGACAAATAAAACCTTCATTTAAAAGCATTAGTGTTGCTCCTAAGGGTTTCTGGTATCATAATGTTTTGGTTTATGACGATATTTAGCCTTTTCTAACATTCCCACTTATTTCTACAGGAGAAACCAGCCTCTGCCTTTCAAGCTAAAACTCAGAATAATATCAGGGTTAGAAGATGATGGGTGTATGGCTATTTGCACCTTTATCCCTTGCAAATTAAGTTGCACGGTGTTATTATCTGCATTAACACAAGAGAAAAAGAGCAGCTCATCTTCATTCTGGATACCAACTGGATTCTAATTTTCCCCTGCAAGGTGTATAAAGCTCTATACGTTTCTCATGTAGATTTTTTAAGAAAGAGTATCTATCTTTCCCCCCTCCCCTAAAAAACCCTCCACTCCTCACAAAGCAGTTTTTGAAATGTGTTGAATTGCTTCAAGTGTTTCAAGATATTAATTCAGTCCTTCTGGGTTTAGGAGATTGCTACATACTAGGAACATGAGAGCCCCACTGAGATGATCCTCAAGATCCATTTCTATCTAGCCAGCACCACGAGAAGGCACACCACCTTTACTTTGA
>WBNH01010221.1:0-75053 GCA_013401255.1 Urocolius indicus
TCTCGCCTTCCCCGGCGCCTCAGGCGCTGCGCCTCAGCCCGGGAGGGCAGGAGTTAGGCCAGGGGGCCGGCCCGGGGGCGGTTCCTCAGAAGCTGCTGCTTTCGCGGAGCGGTGGCTCCTGGCCAGCAGGAGCGTCTGGCTCCCCTGGCAGCTGCACCCCGCCTTTGGCACGCGTGTCCAGTCGCTCGTAAAGCCCTGGATCCTGGCTCGGGCGGCGTGCTCCCTCAGCCCTGGGCTAGGGCTGCTCTTCTCAGGTCAGAGTGGCTCCCCTTAGCTTGGGCTGTTTCCCTGCAGAGCTTTCACTCGGAGGAGGGGGGCATTTTGGACCCATTTATGATTTCTCGCGCTGCTAAAGACCCCAATCCTTATCCCCCTGTTGCCAGAGTGTGCCTTCTAACACGGGCTTCATTATCCTTCACACTATCTGACGCTTTGGGTGATCAAAGCTGAGAAGGGGATTTGGAGGGCCTTTTTTGGATGCTTTTGCCGAAAAGCTGTTGATTTGCACTCAAAGCACAGACAACATTGATCTGAGAGGGGAGTTTGGATCACTGCTGATAGACATGGTGCTGGGGGTCAAGAGTGCTGTGAGGTATTATGGTTTTTTTACATAGCTTACGTGTTCCCAGCAGGAATGGGTTAAAGTGGAAATATGTGTCTGTCAGCTTGGGGTGCTTCCAGGCAGGAGTGATGTCCAGGGAACAGTTAGGACCAGTTATAATCCCCATAAGCCTGCTGGCATTGCTGGTGGCGTGGCGCAGTAGCATAGTCATGACCTATCCAGAAAAGCTTAGAAGGGCTTAGAAAAGCAAAAAATAATAAAAAGGCATCCTGTGGAAAAGCCCGAGCATGCTGGTGATGCATCAGGTTATGAAACAGCTTGAGCAAAAATGTAAGCAAAACCTCTTCCAGTGCACAAGCCCAACATCCACTGTGCTGACAATAACCATTTTCAAGAAATCCCTTGCTACTAAATAGGTGTTAGCTTGTAACTAAGGAAACTAAGTTAATTGTAGCAGAAGTAAGTCTTGAGGGTAACAAAAACACTTCAGGTCTCAAGAAAAGGGTTTAGCCCACAGCATGTCCTGGGCAGACCTGTTTTAAAGCACCAGAAAGATCAGGTGATGTACTCCTTGCCTACACAGTCAGACATACAGTTGAGAGTTTTCACTGAATAAGTAGATTTTCATGATATATTCAGTCAAGCAGTGAAATTCTTTTGAAAAGTATCTCGCCTGTCTCTCACCTTATCAATAACCAAAACAAAGTGTTTTATGAAGCATTTTATGAACAAAATGATTTACGAAGGCTCTAAAAACAGAGTAGGTAAAGTCTATAAGGCAGAGAGAGAAAGGTGAAAGTATAGGAATATGTAACTGTTTTAAAGCTACTGAGTGAAGGTATGGGCTCTTGGTGTTAAATCAGAGTGGTGTGACTTAGCTGTCTCCCAGTAATACTGTGCAGGGCTACTTGCAGTGTTTCCTGGTGACTTTGGGAAAAGGTACACCGTGCGAACTAAATTCTCTTGGTAAAGGCTTTGCCTCAACCCTCTGTATTGTGAAAGGTTACTTCTTACCAAGCATAACTGAGACTTTTAGGGTATATAGCAAAAGTTGTTGATAGTGAGGATTTTGTTGTATATGTTTCATAGAGATGAAACTAAAAAGGAATTGCATTTGTGATCTCTTTACACCTAGCAGCAAACGTGTAAGCTATCAATCTCACTTGAGAAGTAGTGCACTCAATTGTTCTGTTGAGGCTTCTGTTTCAGCTACATCTTGGTCACAGTGCAGAGTATTTCACTGTTCTATTGCTGTTCGTGGCTGGTCCATCTGAGCCTTGCACAAAACGTACTGTATTTTCTGCACTGAGATTTTGAGGCAGTTGTAGGTAACTACCAAACAAGCACAATGCTGAGAGCCAGATGGCTTTGGCATTGGTAACCCAAGTTAAATTTCTGTCTCCTCTTTAGAAGAGTATTTGAAATGGTATTTTTCAAGAAAGAGGAACAAAGTCGGATTATCAGGACACAAAACATTGTTTTGAACAAACACATACAAACCTAACCCTATGTTTCCAGTTCTGGGCAGGATATGGTCCGTTCCTAGACTTTCATCTAGTATGTAAAATATTCCAAAGACTGTTTTCATGCACAAGGTGATTTTACACCAGTACTCTTCATACAAGTTTCTATCATTGCATGCATCACAAAGACCCTGCTGCTGTCTTTAAGCTACACTAAAGGATGTGAAAGAAGGGGGAACAATTCTATGGTGATTCAGAAGACAATCCTCCCAGTGGAGACATGGAACTTATTTTAATTGCTAGCACATTAAACAGATAAACAAGCTCTTAAAGACTGAATATGCACTTCACCTGTGCTGGAAAGGGCTCAGGTTAAAAAAAAGAATAATACAAGTTTGTGGGTGAAGATGAGTCTAACAGTTCTTGTTAAAAAAACCCACAATCACACTGTCTAATAGAGAACAGTGGTAATTCAAAATCAATGGGACAAACAAAAGTGTTTTGATCATTTGTCTAGTGTAGCTCTTTCAGATGTAAATGGTTCCTCAAAAATGATTCCACGGAGCTTTACAATTTTACAAAGCTGGACTAGATATTCCACATCTAGTAAGCATTTCCAGAAAGTGCAGAGAAGGAACTTGATTTTTTTTTTTTTGTAAAGAGGTCCAGAGGGGGAAAAAAATAAAAATGTACCATTATCATTTAACATGATCTTCTTTAGTTGGTATTAGGCATATCTAGCATATCATCTTTTATAACAAAATCAGCATGAAATTACTTATAGTGCAGTTTTCAGAACAGACTGTCTTAGGTTGTTTTGAAACCTATTTATTTTATAAAACACAAATTTCACCTTCTACGTAATTATTCACTGCAAAGACTCTGTAATTGATTTTAGTAGGACAATGACTGTGCGTATTAAAGCAGTATGAATCCCTTACTTGCTTCTATTAAATCGCATCATGTCACTTTATATTGTCACATCCCATCATATCACAAGGTATTGTTCTGTTATGTATTTTGTGTGGCTTTCACATTTTTTCTATGTATCTACTAAGATGGGGAAAAATCTTACTAGTAACATATCCTTCTGTGAGGAGCCACCCCTACTTATTTCCCTTTCTCAGTATGTTTCTGAAAACATTAAGGCCTGCTTTTACAACGTGTTTCATTTTTGATGGATTCTGAGTCCATAGAGGCCTTTGTGGCTTCTGGTCACTGGAATTTTCTGAGTGATACACTGTGAGGACAATGTTACATTATTGGAATGGTTGCATATAAAGCTGGGCTTTTTTCAGAACTCCTGTGCAGGGCATTTTTCATCCTCAGAAATAAAGAAAGATCAGATGATTCAGACACATAGCGCCTAAGTGGCATAAGCTGAGGAACATGAACATCACTGGCCAGATAGCTCTCCGATGTGTCGCACAGGCTGAGTGAGAAATTTAGTAGTTACCAATCTGCCTGATGCCATTTAGTGAAGTGCAGCCTGTGAGTGCTGGAAATCCTGCTTTTTCTTCTTCAAAACTTATCCTTACATAGAGCATTATCTTTTCTCTAGAGAATGGCTCCAGTTGATACTCTAGAAAAAGCATTTACGTATGACAAATGTTGGCATTTTCTCCCTCCACCTGCTTGCTGCCAGGAAAGGCCATCCGTGACATCCATAACTGTTGCTGTGGCCTTTCACTACTCTCCTTGTTCAGTTGGCCACTTGGTATATCAGTCCTGTTTGCTCATGTCTGGTCAACATGGTGCTCTCAGGAAGCCTGAAGTGCTATAACATGCTTGGGATCACATCTCAGGTCTTTGCCTTCTGGTGTGATTTTTGTCAAACAGCTTGATCAGTGTGGCTCTGTCATAAAGAGGCTTGAGTCAGATGGCTTGTTCTCCCAGAAAATATAGAAACCTTTGTGGATTTTAAGTGGTCTGACCTCTTTGCAAGCAGAGTTTCTGGTCTTGCAGTGTGGTTTCACCCTGTGTGGAGAGCTTCATCAGCCTAACAACCCCATAATTATGTGGCTGTGTTTTTGAAGCATGTCAAGCCTTTCCAGTTCTTGAGCAGCGCATACAGCAAACACATTCAGGCTGTGAATGGCTTGGAGGTTAGAAAACACAAAGAGAAATACAGAAACCCTCAAAATCCAGCCAAACCATGTTTTCTGAGAGTAAAAAAAACCAAATAATAATAATTTCTTTTTCCACATAAGTAAAAGAAACAACACAATGGGGATGTTTGAGCTATATATGGGAATGTAAATTTCTGCGTTGCATTTTCACCAAATAGAAGGCAGAAAAAAAGCTCAAAGATTGTAACATGTTCAAGGCAAGAGACTAGTTAGAATAAGTGAATAATGAAAGAATTGGCAAGTAGTGGTAATGATTAATCCAGTGGCAACTGGTTTTTGTATTGTTTTGCCAGAGTGAGTTTGGGCTTAGATGGCCAAAAGAGCCATAGTAATGAAGTCTGCTGATAGCCCAAAGCTTGGTAAAGACCAAGTACAGAGGACAACCCGTCAGAGATGGGCTGAAATTTAAGAGTGGAAAATTGTGCTCTTGTAGCAAATGACAGGGATTTCTACTGCAAGCTCACCAGCTCAAAATAACAGAGGAAGATAAAGGCTTGAACAGACCTGCTGATCTCCAGGCAACTGTGAGCCGTCCATGCGGCATGACCACATAACGGCAAATGTGAGTTTAAATCAGGTCAGAAGAGATGTTATCAGTAGAGAGAGGGAACGATTAATGCTACCCACAGTGGGTATTGCTGCAGTGGCATCTGGGAAGCTGTGTACACAGTGCTGGCTGGCCACAGTCACGTACACAAGTGCACAGGTTGCACACAAGCGCTGCTGGGGCGGTGCAGGTCTTAGGAGAGGACACGCAGAAGGGTGCAAACTGGACACAAGTCAACGTGGGCTGGATGTTAGGTGACTCCTAAGCTGGAAAATATGGCTTTTGGAAGAGCCTTCCAATGGTTACAGTAAATGACCTAGCTGGTAAATTTATCATTGGTCAGTGAGAGTAATGAGGTGGTTTGCCTGCCTCTGATGGCAGCTGCTAATCATGATGAACTGTGATGAACCTGCAGCATGACCAAGCTGCTTGCCCAAGATTATGGGGACAATGCTGATAGTGTGACCTTCCTTGATCAGTGCCATCCATCCCCATGAGAAAAGAGGGATGAAAAAGCTCTGGAAGTGCTTCAGAAAAATTCAGCTTCAAGAGAAACAGATCCAACTGTACCACATTGCATTTTAAACCGCATCTTGTTGAATCATTCAGGATGAAGAACTGGAAATGGGCCATTTGCCAGTTTATTCAGTGGATGTAAAGCCGTGGCTGGTCAGCAGCTTTCTAAAATGACAACAGCCATCTAAACCAGATTTTCCTCATGACTAAGCTACCTTTATAATAGTTTCAGTAAATAACATATTATCTGGTAACATTCCTCACAGCCCTAAGGCAGTAAATTATCCTTGTGATACTGCTTTTCTGTTTCTTCTACATTTTCTGTTTTCTTTTCTTTTAAAAAGTGTTGATTGGCCACATTATCCTTAGAAAAACCTAGGCCACATGAACTGCCATGGCTGTTTTACAGACATTTCTCAGGAACTCCAAGAAGTTCAGAGGTAATTTAAGTTCCATCCAAAATTTCTTTCTCACCTGGACCAGTCAATTTCATCCTTTCCTCAGCACCAGCACCCCCCCCCCAGCCCAGAGTGAACAGCTCATTACTGGCTGACACCTCTGTGTGCTCTTCACTGACCTGTTTTGTGAAGCCCAGCTTTCTTCTCATCTATACTTGAGAAATGGTGAGGCATTAGGAAGCCAGAAACTGTACTGGCCTATACTCTGACATGGGAGGACATGCAAATATCAAGAACTGACTCCTAGATCCATTCAGCACTGACACTTACTCTGTCCTCCCAAAAGTCTACAGATGTGCCAAAAGTACACCAGGGTTATGGGAACGAGGGCAGTCTATGCCATTTGTCGAGAACTCTCACACTCAGACTGACTGAAAATCCGGTTTTCATGTTCCCAGTTTGTTTAGTTTTAGCTCTTGTGTTTTGAGCTGTTTTCGTATTTTCCAGGCAGCATGGATGGCAAACAAACCATGTAATCCATACATGCTTTTGGAAACATTTTGCTTCGCTCAAAACCAGGCTGAGACTGCTGGTAAAAGAAGCTTTGCACAGGAAAGATGTTGATTTGCTTTGCAGCTTTGCCCAGAGCTCAGCTGTTCCTGCTTGTGTTTCACAGCAGTGATTTCAATAACAGGAATGAACAGGCATGGTCATCAGGGTCTTTCTAGCACCATTAGCAGTTGTAGCACAGATGGAAAATGAACAGAAAGAGGCATTCATCTGGAAATAGATGAGTCTTAGTCTTTTGTCTAGAAAATCCTTCACTTCCCTATTGAGGTCTGTGGTAACAAATTAAAAATGTTTGTCTGCTTGCCCCTCAAAATCAGTTTGTGTCAGTAATGCTGTTAGCTTGGATAAAGGAAAAGGGAGTTGTAGGTTGGATTTATCGTTTATTAAGATAAAGCCATTGACTCTTCTTTATACAGGCTTGAAAAGTGCTGCGTGGCACAATAATGGTTCGTGGGGCATAGAGACAGAGGGGGTGGAGAAATGGTGCTGACGTGTCCTGCTTCAGGAATGCCTTTTTCTTTTTGAAAGAAAAGAGCTATGAAAGTCATCTTATTTCTTTATAAGTATATGAAGAATCCCCTCACACTCAAAAGGAAAAAAAAAAAAAAAAAAAAAAAGGAATCATTAAACTGGAAAGTGTTTGGGACATTTTACACCTTTTCAGATTCTCGAGCTTTTGCAGATTCTGTTTTGTTGCACCTTTATTGGCAGTGACAGTGGATGCAACAAGGGACCCCAGCCTCTGACTGCAGCCTGAGGGTTGCAGATAGGATGTGGGGCAGCACCCCTTCCCCTGACTGCAGCCCAGGGGATGCAGGTGAGATGTGGGGCAGCACACCTTCCCCTGTGCAGGGGGCAGCCCTGTGACAGCTCCCTGGGAAGACAGAGGTTTCCCTCCTGGAGGGGTTCAGGCAAGCAACCCATGAATGAGGGAACAGTGCAACCCCACGTGTAAGAAAAGGGAAAGCTTATTTTGAAGTGAAATATGAGAGGATATAACTCAAACTTCTCAGGCTGCATGTCAGGCAAAAAATAGTGATCCAGGCAAGATTTTCTGTGGGGTCAATGATGTGGTCGAGGAAACAAACCTTTGTGCATGCTCCTGCACAGAAAAAGGCTGTACGTGTACGTGGGAGACTGCTGCTTGATAACATGGTCAAACAAGCATTTTTCTCCTTACTTTCTTTTGGGGATTGTGAGGCCTGCAGTGATTTTGTTGAAGGCAGTGAGCTGGCAGTAGCTTCAAGTCAGGCTTCAGAGTTTCATAAGCAGCAGGGTCTCATTTTTAAGCCACTGTTTTTCTGACTGGGGAATCAATGCTGTGCAGAACGGGAGCTCTTGTTTCACAGAATCATAGAATGGTAGGGTTGGAAGGGACCTCTAAAGATCATCTAGTCCAACCCCCCTGTTAAAGCAGGTACACTTAGATCAGGTCACACAGGAACATGTCCAAGTGGGTTTTGAAAACCTCCAGAGGAGACTCCACACCCTCCCTGGGCAGCCTGTGCCAGGGCTCCCTCTCCCTCTCAGTAAAGCAGTTTGTCTTTATGTTTAAGTGGAACTATTTGTATCCAGATTATGTTCATTACACCTCGTCCTGTCACTGGAGGAAAAGTGTTTTTGGAGACTACAGAAAAAAGTCTTGCCCCTCCATTTCTTTTGGCTTTCTTGACATTTACTCTGATTGAATGTCTATTTCCGTCACTCATGTCAGGATGAAGTCTTTTCTCTTTGGCAGATTTCCCATGTTGGAATTCACATTTGCATTTGATGTGTCAATGACACAAGGCTGTGTATTGATTTTGTGAAACTTTTTACTTAAAATGCTGGGATGATAGTTTATTTGGCTTCAGTGCTTGTCATTGGATCCCCTCCCCTTCTGCTCAGGTACTGACTGAACTTCTTTAGATGTGGCTGGGAAATGAACCTTATTGAATTCTGGCTAGATCTGATCTGTAGCATTAATAGTACAAGCTGTTAGTACCGAAAACTATCATTTGCAAGTTTCAGTACCTTTACTCCATAATATGATGTTACACATGTTCACTAGATTAACATATATGCCTTTCAGGGGCAGAAAAATCTTCTTTAATAGACCCACAACCCATGACTGTCGAATAAATTCACTTGTTAACTGATTTAGTATAAAAGGGAGCCTTATAACCATTTATCGCTTTGAAAGAAATTCGTTAATCTTTATGAAAAACAGCCACCTACAATTATCATTCAGTAATTTAAATGCCACTTACTTTCCTTTCTGTGGTATTTAATAATCATATGCTGCATTAACAGGATAGGAAAATGAATCCCATCCAATGTGAAAGTATAAATATAATTAACTGAATGAAGATGAACGTGACATTCCTGGTGAGTGAGTCTATTTTGGGGAAATCATGGGGCTGGAATGAGATTAAAATTTTAAAAAGGTGACACTTGTATCTTGTTGCTAACTGTAAAATATTCCTTCTTCCATGAAGAGGTTGCAACTGGTTCCATTCATAAAACCTCTGGTCTAGCTTAATCTATAGTTTTGGCCTGAGAAATTGCAGCCAAACTTTGAGGTAGAAGAAGACCGTCTTACTACAAACAGACATTGCCTATTTTTTGCAGAGTAAGTTTACCAAACAGGCTTGTTAGATATGGTGGCTTGTGACATTCTTGTCACCCCTGAACCCCAAAATTACCTTTAAACTTTTCATGAAGTAAAATTCAGTTGGTTGTACATAACCAAATCTGTTGTTTATCTTGTGGAAAATTCTAAAAGTCAGTCTGTCCCTTCTGTTGTCAGTGTACTTTAAATCAGATTTCAGTAGGCACAGAACAAAACACCTGTAGTCTGTGTGTTTAAAGATCCCACCTAGGTTTTTCTGCGTATACCAAAGCATGCTGGTGGCAGCCTGAATATCTTTTTGTAGCTTCTGTAGCCTTTATAAATATTCCTGTAAATGAACAAGTGTGTTTTTTACAAGTTATTTATTTAATAAGTAGAGATGATGGTTGCATTTGAAACTCTCATGCTTTTCAGGTTTTAAGCCCATGTATTTTGCAGAAGAAAAACACACTTCACAAAAGCTTTGATTATGTCAGCCAGGGTTGGAGATCTCCTCCTATGTAATTTGGCCATGTTGATAGGTTTTCTGTTCCAAGATGAAAGCAGTCTGCATTTGACTCCTGAGCATGTATTGGCATTGGGCTCCAGCAGCAGCTGTGAGCAAGGCAGGAGGAGTCAAGGAGCCCATTAATGTACGTGTACTCTGAACAAGGGGTAATTCATTACCAAGAATATCTTTGAACTGACACAGAAAGTCAGAGCTTCTTCTTGGCACAGGAAACTCAGCTAATTCTTCCAAGACTTTAGAGCATGTTATTTTTAGCTTAGAGTAATCATGGGCTGTTAAACACAAAGAACCTGTGAGAAGCCCTGCAGCACATGGCACCAGGAAGGTCTTGCTGCAGCAGTTTTGTGGTCCCTATGAACTGGCGGAGACGTATGAGACTTCACGTCTGACCCCATATTCCTGTGTGAACAAGACATGCTTGCATCACCCAGAGAAGACAGTCTTTTCTAAATACTCCCTTTCAAAGGATTTAGAAACAAACTAACCAACAGAGGTATTTATTGAGACAGAAATGAGACCTCAGGAGTCAGCAAAAATGCTCCAGTTTGTTCTCTGCTTTCCATGGAGACAGCCATCGTGCCCATACACAGCTTTAGTCTTCAAAGGGAGGAGGAAGGGGTCTATTATGAGCTAAGAGTGAATTTTCCCAATGTTCTGTTTCCAATACATCCTGTGGGGAGGTGAAGAGACCCACATCCTGTTCCCATCTTACAAGTCTCTGCAATATCTCTCTTTCATAGTTCATTCCTTTATCAGAGAGGATATGCTGGACAGTGTACGTTGGATTCTCTTTGCTTGCTACCTTTCCCATTTTCCCAGTCTAGATTGCTCACCTGCTTTTTCAGATGTCTTTGCTGCAGGGATCCGAGCGTTTTCTTCCAAAGATTTTAATCTGACAAATTTAGCTGATCACATTTGGGGTCACCACTTGTGATGATGCAAGTGATGCTTATGCAAGGATGTAAAGAAGCAAAGAATGCATGTACAAAGATGCACACAGGCAACATTGTACAACCAGTAAGGAAGTATCTGGCTGGTCCAAGTCATCTTCGTACCCACACCCTGGCCTCAGTTATAGTCCCCAGGCTGTTCCATCCCTTGCAGCTGGTTGATGTCTAGAGCTCAATAAAAGATCTGCAGATGTTAATCTAGTCCTTCCCTGGGATCAGGCATAGCCCTCCTATTTCTCATAGCCATAATTTTGTCACATCAGCCATCAGTATTTTTACCCAGGACTTTAGCCTCTGGTTTCAGCACAAGGATGCTTGCCCTTCACCAAGCCAAGCAAGCACAAAGGGCAGCCTGCGTTCCTCCCACTGTGAGATCGAAGTGAAGATGTGGAGCTCAGGGCCAGCCTTACAGGAGGCAAATCCACCTTTTATCTCCTTGGCTTGGGGAGAAAGGTTCAGCAAGTCAGAGGCAGGATTTAGTCCACTGGTGTTTTTGAATATAGTAGGTAGCAAGTCTTGGGTGGAGAAAAATGTTTTTTAATCAGCCTCTTTTACTTTATTGCAATTAACTGTTATTCTAATCCTTACTGATTAAAGACCCTAAGCTTCCCTCTAATAGTCCTGAATTACTGCTAGGATAATGAGATTTCCATTTCCAAATGTCCTGTGCGTGCCATTCAAATCACATCTGTATGCATGCACATTCCCAATATTAATTATTCTTGCAACATTGACAACTAACATCCTTCCTGCATAAAAAATACCACACCACACTCTGCTAAAACAGATTTCCTGTGTTTTAGTGCTCGGCTTAATACTATGATTTTTAGCCATGCTGATATATATTTAAGCAGGAATTGGAGGACGTTTGCAACACTTGAGTACAAGGCTGAGCTCTGAGGGACATGGGACAGTGGGTGATGTCAGATGAGCTATTAGCTGGTGCTTTTTCATTGTGCCTAATGTAACCTTGTTGCACCAACGGTGCACCTAGGGCAGTGTTGATGAAGCATAGAAACCAAATTACTGCTGTAGAGATAATGGCTTCTGGCCGATGACAAAGGCACAACTGGAGAGTGTCAGGACAGTAACGTCACCATAAAAGCGAGTGCAGTGAAATAAATGATTGCTAGGAGGTCTGACAGCAAAGCCACCACACTAGTAATGGTACACTGGTACAGCTTTGTGACAGTCCCCAGCTCCAAATCCCCAGCCAGAGATGCAGAACTGATGTGCACAGCCCATCTCCTCACAGCTTATTTTAGGAAAGGGCTATAGACCTGATAGACGTTTAGACAGACCTGAGCTTTAGATGGTTGTTAACCACTAGCACAGGCTGCCCAGGGAGGGGGTGGAGTCACTATTCCTGGAGACACTTAAGAGATGCACAGATGAGCTGCTGAGGGACATGGTTTAGTGATGGCCTTGGCAGTGTTTGGTGAGTGGTTGGACTCGATGATCTTAAAGGTGTTTTCCAACCAAAACAATTCTATGATTCCTTCAGATAAGCTGGTCTTCTGGCTAGTATGGAGATTTATGAACTGCTCTTGTCCTCCTCACTATGAGGGTTTCATCGATAACCCATATATCTTCCCAGTTCTTATACTTTCAACTGTTGTTTTTGTGAGGGAGAAAATGACTGCTTCCTCCAAAGAAATCCCAGCTCCTGCTGATGCTGTCTAACTTTTTCACATTGTAATTTTTCAAGTTCATTTTTGTGGTCCTGTGCAAGTGTGAGTCAGGGCATCTGAGTTTTTGCACACTGCAGACATCATCTGCTTCTGAGCTGCTGCTAACTTGAGGAAGGTGTTTAAATTGCAAAGGTCCTAAGTAGCTGGAAAGGAAAGCATGTTACTTAGAAATCAGGGGAGCTGCCCATTCTCTTTTTGGGTGAACAACAGGGATTTCAGAGTTTGGTCTGGATGTGGTTGGGCAGTGTTAGATGTTGAGCTTTGGTCCCAGGTGAAATTAGCTTTGAGATAATCAGCGCTAAAAATCTTCCATAATTATTTAGTACTTTCATTCATTTTTCTCTCTTTTTTTCCTTTTTTTTTTCTTTATAATATAGAAGGGTATTTTTTTTTTAACTTCCTTTGGTGTCCATAGTAGAAAGAACAGCCTCTATGGCAGCTGCTGAGGGAGTGAGACATGCAGCTGGGGAACACTGTGTCCTTTCTGCAGCATAACGCTTGGCTCCAGTGGTGCTCGCTTCACACGAGCTACACGTATGGCATAGGTGCCACAAATGACTCACAAATAACCCTGAGTGATGGGCTTGGCAGTGTGAGGTTAGTGGTTGGACTCGATAATCATAGAATCATAGAATGGTAGAGGTTGGAAGGGACCTTTAGAGATCATCTAGTCAAACCCCCCTGCAGAAGCAGGTTCACCTAGATCAGGTCACACAGGAACATGTCCAGGTGGGTCTTGAAGACCTCCAAGGAAGGAGACTTCACAACCCCTCTGGGCAGCCTGTGCCAGGGCTCCCTCACCTCAACAGTGAAATAGGTTTTTCTTATGTTTAAATGGAACCTTTTGGATTCCAGCTCAATTCCATTACCCCTTGTCCTGCTGCTATATGCAATAGAAAAAAGGAATGTCCCAACCTCCTGACATCCACCATTTATATACTTGTAAATATTAATGAGATCTCCCCTCAGTCTCCTTCTCCAGACTAAACAGCCCCAGTTCCCGCAGCCTTTCCTCATAAGGAAGATGCTCCAGTCCCCTGATCATCTTGGTGGCCCTGCACTGGACTCTCCTGAAGTTCCCTCTCTGTCTTGAGCTGTGGAACCCAGAACTGGACACAAGACTCGAGATGAGATTTTATTATCAACCAGCACTCCCAGGTGTGTCTCTGCAGAGCTGCTCTCCAGCAGGTCAATCCCCAGCCTGTACTGGTGCACGGGGTCATTCCCCCTGAGGTGCAGGACTCTGCACTTGCTGTTGTTGAACCTCATGAGGTTCCTCTCTGCCCAACTCTCAAGCAATATCGGTCGAGATCCCACTGAATGGCAGCACAGCCTCTGGGGAATCAATCAGTCCTCCCAGTTTGATGTCAATAATCTTAAAGGTCAATAATGTTAAAGGTCTTTTCCAACCAAAATGATTCTATGACTAAATGTTAAAAACATGGTGGCTATTAATGAAATGGAAGACTTTCCTAGCCCCAAGTTACCATAATATTGGATCTGAGCTATCGTAATTTCAAGGAAACATAATACGCGGTGATCTTACACACCAGCATGAGGCCAGACATGTCCCATACCCTTTTCAGTGACCTTTACAATATTAGTCCAATTTGCAGAACAAACACATTCAACCCTTGGCCCTTGTGCTGTGACCCGTGAATAATACTGCTAACAGGATTGACATGCCTGACCAGCGCTCTGGGACAAAACTCCTGTTGAATTTGGTGGGAGCTGTTCTACTTCCCACATTCTTCCCACAGAACCTCTGCCATCATCTGCTCCTAAAGGTTCTTACAGCCCAGGCAAGGGAAGTCCAAGCCACAATAATATCTGAACAACTTGAGGGATGAATGTGCTTTGTGGTTGCTTTTTCTTTCTTTAGCAGAGGCACAAGCAATTTCTTTTTATACTGAAAATTTTTGCAGCCACTCCAAAGGCTGTCACACATGTCAGTAGCCAGGTGCTTATGTGATTCTGACTTCTATATGGTTTATAGAGTTTTCTCGTCCTCTTCAACTAATGAATGCTATTTACACTTGAATTTCAGTTGTAAATCTTCCAGTTACCAAAACGTGCCATCCAAATGAGAACCTTAGCAGCAGCTTCTGTCCTCGCTTCCTCACTTCTCCCTTGTCCAAAGGCAGCATCAGATTATTGTATCTTGAGGCTGTTAGTGTAAAAATTATTCACAGTGATGCTGGAATAAGGTTTGATGCTTATCCTCACATGGACAATCTGCTGCTCTATAGACTTCTCTGATTGTATGTATTTATTCAGTTGGTAAAATGACGTCTGTCTGTCTTGTGAGAGGATCTGGTGTTTCCCTGACAGGTACAGAGAGAACTGAGCAGAGATTTATTCTGTTTAAATCATGTTGTTGTTTCCCTGGCCCATGGCATGACAGTAGCAGCGTAGGGAAGGGAGCTCTAGAGATCTCAAGTCCAGAGCAAGACTATTGCTCAGGCTTGATCAGGACAATCATAATACCTTTGTAATTATTAAAGGGAGGCTTAATTTGTAGACTCCATTCTCATCACAGGAATAGAGCTTGCATGGTGACCTGACGCAAACCACTAGGCAGATTTAGGCAGTGAGTTGAACATAAAAATAACTGATAACTACTAAACCCACTTATACTGGCTCATGCTGGCACTAGTTCTGTTATCAGAGCTGCATTCCCTAGGAACGGGAATTAGTTTTTAAAATACTGTTTCGGTTTTTTTCTTCTTCCTTTAGACTGGCTTGAAAGGCAAGTGCTGCCCCTACAGGGAAAACTGAGAAAAATCCAGTTTGAGAAAGAAACTTGTGCCCTCCCTGGGTGCCAGTACTAGAGCAGGATGAAATCCCCAAAGCCTTTGGAAAAGGCAGTTCCGAAAATCATGTGAGGTGAAGGATAAACATACGATGTGACCAGAAAAGGCCTCTAGGATCAGATCCTAGGACTGAGCAGAAAGGAGAGCTGTCACTATGTGACTGCAACATCTCTGGGCTCAGAAGAAACCCAACATGGGGACTAGGCACAGTCCAGAGCTCAGTGGCCCAGCACAGGGAGACAGCATTGTACCTGTGCAGTTTCCTTCTAGACAAGTTTTTCTGGATCTCCAAATGGGGTGACTTGAGGAGGATCTGGGGGCATCACCCTGTTTCTCATCTTGACACAGCGTGGATGGCAGGTTAAGTGGGGGAACAGGCTTTTCGGCTCCATACTGGTGAGGCCACATCTGAGTTGGGGCTCCAAGGGATCTCCAAAGTGGCGTGAGCCTAGGGACACCCTGGCAGTGGTGGGCGGGGGCCTGGGCATGCAAGGAGAGGCTGGAGGAGCTGGGCTTGCTCAGCTGGAGACAAAGTGTGATCCAGCAGCATCTCCTCCTCTAGCAGCATCTGGCCCCCAGAGGCACTGGGGCCAGGCTCTGCTCAAAGGGGCACAGCAAGAACCCCAGAATCACCAGCATAAGCTGTGGCACAGGAAACCCTGTCTGGCCCCAGAGGAACAGCCCTGCTCTGTGCAAGAGATGAGGCATTCCCATCCTGAGGGATGCCTCAGATCACTCAGACATGGATTCCAGTGACCTGGTGCAGCTGCAGCATTGCCCTTGCTGGGAGTGGGGTCGGGTCAGAGACTGCACCCCAGGGCACTTCCAGCCTGTGATGGCACATCTGAGCCCATGGTGGGGCATGTTTTGAGGTGACCATCTCCAAGATTTGCTGGAGAGCACAGTGCTCTGTGCTGAGAGATCCAGGGAATTACTGAATGGTTATGGCAGGATGGAGCAGGGCCTTTACCACTTGTGCGTTTGTGAAGAAATTGTTACCCCAAGAAATATGCCTCTTCCCAGCCTCTGTCATGCTGCAAATTCATCCTTGAGCACTTGCAAAGCCACTTCCTCAAGTTCCCCCATGATTTTGGCAAGCTGCTCTGAGAATAAAACTGCTGGCAAAGTGAATAAGAGGAGCATCTGCAAGGTCACCTTCTGCTCCTTTGAAATCAGGGAGCTAATCGGGGCTCTCACAGTCACTGCAAAGACCCCACTGTGCAACTGCCCCTGTGAAACCCTACCTTGCTGCTGCTGATTCCACAGAGCAATGTTTTCATCTTCTATCTCCTGCTTGTGACTTGGCTGAGGTACCTGAGTTTTAACCATGCTATAATTAGCACCTCTTAGGCTGCTATAGAGCCCTATTCTGCCGGACCTGCCACTGTCTGTAGGGAGGGATCAATGGTGCTGGCTTAGAGTGGGCCTGCTCCAGTCCAGGCTCAGCTGAGCCCTTCTCATGTATGTGTGGAAAAACACCATTTACCCTTTTGGGGATAAGCACAGGTTTTACTAGGAATCAGGCAAGAGGAGCCATGCAGTACAGCAACCATTCACATTCACTTTTACATTTATTTACAGTTAATGCCTGGTAAAAAAAAAGCTTTTTGAATGAGCAGCACCAGCACTGCAGGAAAAATCAAGGGCTACAGCATGTGAGGTGCAGTTTCCATTTGAGTTTCTAAGCACAAAACTCCTGCCACATCCTGCAAGAGTACAGAGATCATGGCCCTGTTGAACTGCTGTTGTAACACAATCTCTGTCTCCCTGTATCACTTGCTACACTCTGACATGGGGAGGGCAGCACGGTGCCCTCCATCAGCCACGTGCCTTCTTTTTGGCTCAGCAAGAGGGACAAGAAGCACATGCCAGCACTGGCATTCAGCCTCCCAGTGAAAAGCATGGCTAAAACAATTGGCTCCATAAACTAGAGCTGGCAATTGTTCTGGTGAGGAGCAACATGCAACAAGTTTTGACAAGCCTGGTTGGGAGGAGGCAACACAGAGCTGGAGCCAAGGATGATGGAGAAAAGGGGGTAAGAGATATGAAAAGCCTGGGAGCTGCCATTCTCAGGAAACATGCTGCTGCTTGAAAAGAAAACATCTTTTTTTTTTCATACAAAGAGCAGCCAACTCTGTTCGCAGCAATGCAAATAGGGAGATTAACCTCCTGTGGCTGTCGTGTGCTGCAGCATGGGGGACCCCTCCAAGTGCTGGTGAGAAGCGTGTTGCTGGCTGAAGGGGCCAGGAGTGGTGATACCTGTGCCCGCAAACACTGCACCATCGGTTCTGTCCCACCCCCAGCCCCATGGCTACTCATCATCTCCTGCCTGAATCTGCCTGGCAGCAAATTTGAGCTGCACCTTTTACTCTCCATGCATTTTTATGGGATCCCCTGACACCCCTTTCATTATCCAAAGGTAGATGTCAGTATGGTGCTAAAGGAAATGTTGTGGGGATTCACTGAAGAGATGAAATGGCGGTGCCATGGGCTCTCCAATTCCTGCCCCTGAAACCCATACACACTCCCTCTGCTTACACATGGGATGCTCTGGGACTGCGATGCACTGTACAAATTAGGAGCAATGACTGCTCCTGCTATTTCTATTTGCAAGGCTTTAAAAAATGCCACAGTTAGTGTAAGCCCGTCTAACTTCAAGGTTAGCATACATCCACTGAGTAAATGAGGTCACATACCAAAATGGAATCACGAAGGCACTGAGTTGATGACGGAATTTATTGTTACATGGTATCGTGGACAAAGCCACTAAATAAACAATGCAACATATGTCAACTCTGCAGCTACATAAATGATGCCATCTGAAGTCAAAACTATTATCAGTGAGTAAATGATGCCATGTGATATCAAGTGATGATGTAAATGAAGTGACTGGTAAAGGGTTATCACTGTATTGAAAGATGTAGCTATGATGAGTGAGTGAGGTAAGATGAAGGTGCTTACTGAAACTTGATGTTAGTTTAATATTAGTTCATTAATAAAGTATTAGTGGGCTAATAATAAATATATTGCATCTAAATAAAAGGATCTCTTAAAATTTGATGTAATTAATTTATTAATTATTGGTCAAGGCCAAATGATTTTTAATGATCATGGTCTATTGGCATTTTACTGTTGATTCATTCCCATGTACATGGATTTTAATTAACTGAATTAAAATGCCAGCAGGAGAAGGCTCAGCTGAGTGGAGCTGCGGGTGGTCCCTGGTCCATCCTGCAGGGAGCCCCTCGAAATGGCATCTGCGGCACACTCTTGCTCTGTGTCTTCCCTGCCCTCTGGCCTGGGGATTAGTTTAGCCCAGCAGGAAAGGTTGTTTTCAGGAACACAAGTGGCTCAGCAGGATTAAGCCCAGGCACCAGCCCAGGACAGCTATTCCTAAGCTTCTTGGACAGCCCTTTGTCGTTCTCAACAGGGAGGTCAGGCTCCCTAGGAATCACTTTGCACAGCCTTCAGGTTCATATTATTTGCTGGAAAATGCCCATACTAGGGGAAGAATCCTGGAGAGGGGGGATTTGTTACACAATTACCCTAGGGGAAGTATCAGTGACATTAATCCTATTACAGCATCAGCAGGATGAGGTTGCAAGAAATGATAGTCAGGGAGAAAACAGCGCCTTGCTGAAAAGCAGGAAACCCCATTAGGAACATCCCTGTCTTGACAGCATCATACCAGGGAAGCAAGTTGACAGACAGACTGTTACAGAGGCTTTCAAGTGCTCCTCGGACACCACTGCCCCAAGGAGGAATACACCAGCACTCCCAGCACGCCTTTTCACCCTGGCATGGCTGGGTGCTTGGCACTTGGTGCAGTGGTGAAGCACAGTGTTGCTTCCAGCCAGTCCCCTCCACCTTTGCCATCAGCTTTCCTGTTTTCCAAGGAGAAATGAGGGAGGGAAGGGGGAACTGGTGCAATATCATGTTTCTACACCATTCCTGGCACCACCATCCTGACACAAGCCAACCTTGCAAAGCTTTGGTAAGAGTTAGATTTTAAACTTGGTCAAGTTGGGAAAAAAACGCAGAACCAAGCAGCTGGTATTAAATCTACTCACAAATAAATCCCTCCTCAGGGATGAAAGAATTGAACCTCTTGACGCTTGAGTTGTCTTCAGCAACAAACCCAAACCAAGATGAAGTGACTGCATTAAAAGCTAAGTCGTGGCAACAAGAGGTTGGGGGGGGGTGGGGTGGGTAAGGACTTGCCTACAGTTAGGCAGGTGGGGAAAGTAATTTTGAAGCTGTGCTGGTGATACATGTGGGGCTTGACCTCTCTGAAAACTCCTTCTTTAAGGTAGTATTGTGTTAGGTCTGAGGGTTCACAAGGTGCTTTCTTGCTGTGCTGGAGAAGATCAAGGAGTTCTGTCTCAGCTCTGGAAGACTCTGGTCTGGTCTGTTTTCCCCAAGAAAACCTCTTCTGCCTGCAAGACTGGTTCAGCACTGCCAAAAAGTTGGAGGATCCAACATAGCACCTGCATTTCTCATTTTCATGATGACTTTCAGGAGCTGTCAAGCAAAGACTTGTAAAATAGTGGCCAACACAATGCTCAGATTCTGGTTTCCTGTTCAGATGAAAAAAATGCTGTTGTGGTTTGGCCCAACCAGCAAAGAAGCACCATGACAGTTGCTCAGTGCCCCTCATTCACCCCCACCCTCGTTAGGATGGCAGAGGCCCCAGTAAAATGGGAGGAGAAAAGATAAGCAAGGTTGTTGTGGATTGAGACAAGAGCAGGGAGGGCTCACTGCCAGTTACGGTTCCAGGCAAAACAGACTCCAGTACTCGACTTAGAGAGGAAAGTAGGAAAGTTTATTCTACTACCTGCAAGAAACAGAAGAAAAAGCAGAAAGGGAGTAGGATGATGAGAAAATTACAACTGGCACTTTAAGATCTCCCTCCCCCATCCCTCCTTTCTTCCCCAGCCCAGCTCACTGCTCCTGATATCTCTGTCTCCTCCCCCCTTCAACGGCTCAGGGGGGCAAGGGATGGGGGATGTGGTCAGCCTCTCACAGATGGGCTCTGCTGCTTCTCTCTGCTGAGATAAGGACGACTCCTGGCATTCTGCCCCTGCCCCGGGACACAGCCCTTAACGAACTTCTCTGGTGTGGGTTGTTCCCAGCAGCTGCGGCTTCTGCTGACACAGGGTCCCTCACATGGGACACAGTCCTTAGTGAGTATTTCTGGTGTGGATTCTTCACCACGGTTGCAGTTTCTGCAGATACAGGGTCCCTCCCTTGGAACATGGCCTCTACTGGGCATAAGTTTAGTGGGCTTCTTTATCGTGGGTTCCTTCCCACAGTTACAGCTTCTGTGAATATGGGGTCCCTCCCGCAGAACACGGGGTCTTCTCTGGCCATAGTCACTGCACCTGACACAGGGTCTTTAATGAAGAGAATCACTGCCCCTGGCTCGGGGTCTTTAATAAAGCGAGTCGCTGCCCCTGATGAGAGGTCTTCTTTAGCAAAATGAGTCCCTGCCTTTGATGTGGGCTCTTTAGAAAAATGCAAACAAATCTCAGCTTCGCCATTCCTCTCTGTAGAATGCATGTACTTGAGTCTCTGTTCCAGTACACTTTCCTCTTTTTCCTCACTGACCTTGAGTCCACATAGTTGTTCCTCCTCCCTCTCCTTGTACCACCACCAGCCAGAGAAGAAGAGGGGACAGAAGAAGGAAGAGACAGGAAGAAGCCTTCTCTTCTGGCTTCTTCTGAAAAAAGTGATGGTGGAGGCATCTAGTTGGCTCAGCCCCAGCAGTGGGTCTGGCTCAGAGCTGGGGAGAGTTTTGAGCAACTTCTTACAGGAGCCATCTTTACAGCCCCTTCCCAGAAAAGGCTGTCATGTCAAACCATGATGGATGCCCACGAATGCTGCACACAGAGGTAAAAAACTGGATTGCAAATTATCTGCCTAGGAGAAAAGTCAAGTGAAATCTCACACTAAAAGCTTTTGCCTGGCTCCTGAGGTCAAGCATGACTCATTCCCTCTTCATCAGAAAGATGAAAAAGTGTAGGGCTGCAAGTCATAGCAGATCTCAAAATGTGACTTTCACACTGGCTCTAAGTTAGAGTTTTACAGTGAGAATTCTCCCTTTGAATGGCTAAACTATATGTTAAGAAATTGTGGTATTTGGCCACTCTTTACAGATGACCAAGGCACCATTGTGTTTCACCTCTTCTAGTGCATAAATTACTATTTATCCAAGCTTAATTTTGATTTTGTGGGGGTGATGTCTGATTAAGATAGTAATGAGGTTGTTTGGTTGGGTGTTTTATTTTTTTTTTTAAGATCTCTATATGTTTACATGCCAAGATCAGCAAAAACTCTTTCTCAGTGTTACTGTGACATACCAGCACTTCCAGTCCCTCCCATGTGTATTTTAATCCTACTGCTTGGGACAGGCATAGCTGGATGTGGTGTGGCTCTGCTATCTCCAAAATCTGCGGGCTAGCAATCACCTTGGAGAGACAACAAATGCTTGAAATATGGGAAGGGTTTTAATCACACCTTGCAGATCTTCCTCAGCTGGGGAACGGACCTGGTACATGCGGGTATCCCCACTGCCTCCGTGGGCACCGCAAAATGATTTCGGGACAGAAAAAAAACCCCAATACTTATTTATTTATTTATTTATTTACAAGGCAAAATTTATGAAGTACGAGGTGTGAAATAGGTGCTAGTGCTCATGAAACTGAATTTTATCCTCTTCCTACCTGGAGAAGGTGACGTTCAGAGGTTACCCCCAAGCTAAACTGCCTTCGGGTTTCATTTTAACTAAGATTTTATTGATAAGGTGTCTTCTCAACATCTTCAGAGCTCTTGATGCTACAACGGACGAGTAACACCCAGGAACAGCCCCTGCAGAGTGAAACAGAAGCAGACGCTAGTTTGTTCCGACGGCACCCCCCGGTCCTCGCAGCTCACCCCAGCACCGGCTCACACGGTCCCCACGGAGAGGGCACGGCCGGGGCGGCTCCTCACGCCCTGCTACACCCGCTCTGCTCCCAGCGCGCGCTCCTGGGGCCACGTTGCAGCTTTGCTGCTAACGCGTGCTCAGAAAGGGTCAGGACGGGTGGTTGTGAAGAACAACGGTGGCGTTCAGAGCGAGAACGGGCCGTTCCCGGAACCCCGGGCTTTAAGGAGGAGCGGCTGGAACTAATACCCCAGGCTAAAAGGTTTTTGAGCGGCGGCGGCGGCGGCGCGCCCAGGCAGGACGCTCCGTCGCTCAACCGCAGCAGCCGCAGCCGCAGCCCCAGCCCGCCGCACACAAGATGGCGGCGCGGGATGACGCGGCAGTCACGTGACGCGCGCTGCCTCCCGCCCCGCTCGCCGCCGTCGTAGGGGCCNGGGCGGGGCGGGACGGTGGGTGACAGCGGGGCCGTGTCCCGTGGGGCTGGGCCGCGGCTCAACGTCCCGGCCCCTCGGTCTCGCGGCGGCGCCAGTAGCCCGCGGGGGCTGTCCAGGCCCCCTCAGGTCCCCTCCGCTCGGGCAGCCCGAGGGAGCTGCGGTCCCCCCTGCCCCGGCGTCCCCTCAGTCCTGGAGAGCTCTTCAGCTTGAGGGGCTGCAGTCCTCTCTGCCGCGGGACCAGCGAGGGGCTCAGCTGCCCTCAGACCTGACTCCGGTCCAGTGTTTGTCCCTGGCCTGCACTGAGTGTTCGTGGGGCATCTCGTCACCTCTGCCCCAGAGGATCTGGAGAGCGTGTGGTGGGAACGCAGGGGGTGAGACCAGCCCCTTCATCTTGGTTGTCTGGTCCCCTCAGCTCGCTGGAATGTGAAGGCAAGGCTGCTTCCCACTCCACGTTTAGTGTGAGGCGTCCGCTGAGTGGGGAGGGGATCTGTCCCATCCTGACGACTTCAGGGGCTGTGGTGGTAGCGTTAGGGCCGTGCTGCTTCTCTGGCTCTGAGGTTTGTTTGTTGACAGCGGTCTGATGGTCTTGGGGATGAAGAGGCTGGAAGGCAGGACCAGGGGGTGAAAAGGAAAGGCCTCGCCATCATCAGGTAGGTGTGCTCCCTGTTTGCTTGTGAAATGGTACACTGATTGATGGGCTGCACTTGGGTTTTTTTTCTGGGTGTGTGATGTATGTAGCTGTCTTTTTACTGTATTCCTGCTGAAGGCCCTGTTTTGATCATGGCTTCTAATTTATTCTGTCTCATGTGAAAACCTCGTTAAAGAAGGCCTTGGTGCCTTCAGGCACTGTAAATGTTGAGGCAATGATGGAAAGAGAGAAAAGAGTATTATTTGTAAAAAATGGGAGCTCTGCTGTATTGACATGGTGCTGGTAAAGCTTGCTGATGCAGGCAGCCTCTTGTAGCAGGGCTGCAAATGGGATGTCAGTGAACATTCTCATGTCACTTTGGCCGATGTCAGCATTGGTGCATCGTGATGTGATGACAGGTTTTGTAATGATTCCTTCAGACTCTGATCTGCCACTTCAGGTCTGCATGGACGAAATTGATTTGGATTTTCCTGCCTTTTGGTGAACCAGTATGAAAGACAGATGTGATGCCTTACAGTTGCCGTTGATGGTTTTGGTCTTGGTGAACTTGACTATGTTTATTTGTTTGGGAAGTGGATGTTGCATTGGAATAACACGCACTTCTGTTTTATTTCATGTAGTATTTTGGTGGGCATTGGAATTGCTTCAGTTTTGTGAAGTTTTTTAGAGTTTGGAGAGAGAATGCAATGAGCTGTGATTGGTGACAGCAAAAGATTAAGGCTACTTTTACAATAAAGGTAATAAAACCCCTTTAAATCCAGAGAGGTTACCTTGATTGTCATTACATATGGAGCAGAATTAAGTTTAGCTCAGATGCCTTCAAACGGTGTTTGTCATCTGTGCAGCAAACTGTGATTCCCAAATCATTTATCACACTTTTGTCTTTCACTTGTCAACCTGGTGACAACCTGTCTCCACGGGATTAATTAGCTTTTAATGAAAACTTGTGACACTTTTACATATAATAAATCAAAGTACCTGGATTTTCTGGACTTTCAGGTATTAATGAATGCAATTTGACTACTCAGAGCTAACAGTATCTTTAAAAGGCAGTCTCATTAATAACACCTTATGTATATCTGTTGTCAATGTGTATTGTTGCTTCTCTCAACACTCATCAAACTTGAATAGGTGCTACTTTTAATTCAATAATTGAATTCTCTTGAACTGAATGTCTGAAGGAAGAACACATGTACTGTAGGTGATGGCAACTTAAAAATACTTCCCGTCTTCTGGTCACTGTCACTCTGTGTTGTTCAGTGTTGGTTAATTGGTGCACTAAATATGGGTGGCCTGGGACTTACTCAGTTTAACAGCAATTTCAGTCTTGCCGTAAGGAATGGTTGCTGAATTAAAAGGCTTTTTAATTGGGGCAACGGGACATACTGTAAAAAAAAATATATGCTCAGATAAAAATAATTCTAGAATGTCAGGAAGGGCCTGTTTGGAGTCTAGCACCATCAAAAACAAAACCAGGAGACCTGCACACGGCCATGAAGGCTAGTTCTGTTGAATGTGACGTGGGATCCTTCTCTCACAGCGTGCTTCACAGAAAGGATAGGGTTTTTAAGACTTCACAGTAAGGTAGGTCCAAACAGTTATTTGCTGAAATGGAGCAAAGCACTTGCATGTTATTTCAGTTGTAACTAAAGTGCAACACATCAAAACCAACTGTATTTGGAAAAAATGCTCTGAAGTTAGAGGTGAGCTTACAATGATCTCAAAAGCCTGTATTTTGAGAGGCTAGTTTCAGAATCTGATGGTCGTGCACTGAGTTTCTGTGTGTAGTCAGTGTTTCTGAAGGATTTTAGTGTCATCTAAGGCTTTTTGAACCCAGGACACCAGTAAGGAGGTAGGGCCAGGCAGCCCCCCCAAAGGCTGCTCTTCTGTATTCCTCCAGCACTTGCACATTGGAAACTCTGGCTCTTAATACAGCTTGAATTCTTACAGGCTGTGGCATCATTGAAGTTAAGTTTCCTCCCCCACAAAAAAAAAAAAAAAAGGCTAAGAGAAATGCTGAAGACTGAAGAAAGCATGAAAGTTACTGGCTTTTTGTGAAGCTTTCATCCCAAATATATTCTATGCTTTTGAAAAATCTGGTTAGCAGAAGCACTGTTTGGTGCAGGTTACTTGAGCTTGTTTCTTTTTTTGATGGTAAAAAAGAGCATTCATCCTACTACCAGCTACATTTAGTAGCTGGTTTCCCTGTGCTGTGAGTGGATTGTTAATATAAGTGCATGTTTAAACATCTTTCAAACGTTGCTCTGTATTATTGGTCTTGTAAGATGTCCTAATGTGGTTGGTGGAGGGCAGGGGAATCCTTGAAAGTACACCCGAGCTTTGTTGTGATAGTCCTGGACCAATAGCTGTTAGGAGAAAAGAAAGTCTAATTTAGGAGACATTATGACATGTCCCTTAAAGAAATGCGGCTTCTAAAATGCAGTTATTGCTGTTGTTGGCCTTTACAGTCCACTCTTATAAATGAGAGGAGCAAGACGTGGAGCAGAATGTGTCTTGCTGATGTTTCCTTCATCAGCTTGTGCAGTGCTGCTCTGGTGTCCAATTGCACATCCCTATTCAAAGAAAAATCACTGATAAATCTTGATTCTGAAAGCTTCTTTGCTAACCATAGTGCTAATTGTGCTAGTTTGCTTGGATTTAAACAAACAAAAAAATCTTCCTCTGCTTCACCACGACTCTAAAGCTTTTTTCTCTCTCAGACTTCCCAGCTTGGTCTGCCTTGGTCTCCCTGATTTTGAAGCTCTTTGGGAGGCACCTTGATGTATATAAATGGAGTTAGAGTGGAACATATTGCAACTTGGAAAAAAAGGAACTCCTTAAGTTCTCAAACGCAGGAAGCATAGCTGTGTGAGAACAGTCAGCTTTCTTACTGAGCTGGGTGAGGTGCGGGTGTGCAGTGGCAGGCAGGGCAGCAGAGTTTCTCAGGTATGCTTGCTGGGTTGGCTTTCTGTGATTGGGAGTGCAGGGTCACATCCTTATGAGCTGTCTGGGACAGGGTTTGGAAAACATAGTTCTCCTGTGAGCATCAGTTGGTGTGGCTCTGGGGAATCGTGATGATCGGGGCCACGTTGCCTGAGCATTTGTCAGAAAAGGAGGTAGGAGGAAATAGAACTAAAAACAGCAGCAGAGGTTTTAAATCCTGTCTTAAGGTCAGGCTATTTCAGTTCTTAGGTATATTGCCCCCAAACCCCATCAATCTGTAAACAAATCTTGCTGAACAGAGCAGCTGTTTTTCTTCCTTGCTCTTATATTATGAGCAGCCTTAGCTGTGTAGTGTGTCTGGAGAGGAGAGCTTTTTCAGCCTTGGTTTAAGAAGGACTTTTAATAGCTGTCATCCCTTCCTGTCCAGTGCAGTCTGCACCTTGAATTTCCTGCACTAAAAACGTTCACATTTTGGAGTGTCTTACAATTTTCCTTGCTGGTCCATTACTGTATTAGCTTAGCCTCATGTGCGTTGAATGCCATTAAATGTCACTTGTAAATTTAATGTTCGGAGTGCTGAGATTTGTGCTAATTGAATTTAAAGTCTTATACTTTAATTTGTTAAAATGTCAGATTCAGACAATTGAAATGCTTTAGTGGCAAGCATTTGCAAATTTTCTCTTGTAAGGGAATCTAATGGTACTTTAGTGTAGATGCCAGGGAGGACCCTGAGCAGACAGCTTTCCATGGGCCTTTACTATCTCTTTTTCTTTTTTTTTTTTAATTACAAGGTGATGACAGCTGGCAAAATCCAGTATGGTGAAAGTCTTCATGCCTGACATCTGCTCAGGGTCACTGTTGACACTAACTTGAAGTTAATTGCTTCTGTAAAAATGGGGCAGAATATAGAACCTTTCTCCCAGTTCAAATTACATGTCTCTGTTTAGGCTTTTGGACTTTTAAACTCTCTTGTGCGTTCTTCAGTTGTCTGTGGGTCCGACATGTAGGGTTTTTATGCATGAAATAACATCTTTTGTACTTGAAGGTATGTACCTGTAGTTTTGGGGTTTTGTGGGTTTTTTTTGGAGTTGGTTTGTATTTGGTTTTTGTTGTTGTTGGTTTTTTTTTTAGAGCACAGTCTGTTAAAAAAGCTCTGGCATTTAATGCTTTTTATTATTCTTCAGCAAAGTACCTAGACACAGAAAGAAGCTCTCACCACCCACAGGAGACCCTACTGCTGTGCATTTTGCAATGTAGAGTGTTAAAAGATAGTATACTTGATTGGTGTTTTCCTAGTATAAATCTGTGCCTGCCTAGATAGCTTATTGATTTTTAAAAAAATTTGTCTTGAAACACTTCCATTAAATCTCCTAATACCATGCTTTGACCTTCTGTCACTGAGCTGGCTGTCATATGGGCTTTGGCATGAGCTCTCCTGCTACTTTCAAGTAAAAATTTACAAGATACTGAAAAGTTTGACTCTGCAGTTGAGCACTGTGCCAAGCTATAAAGCCCTATGTGTACACAGAATTATTATTATTATGTCACAGTAATGAGCAATTATCCACAAATTAACAAAGCCAGATACTGTCTTTTTGTTCACATGCAATGTCCTGTTTCAGTTTTCTTCCCTTTATGTAAATGTAAATAGATGGTTTATCAAAGGACATTTTAAAAACAAAAACAAGTCCCAATCACATTTATCAGAAGGGGGCTATTTGCATTCTGATACTTTATTCAGAATTTCTTTGGGAGTGTTTGCAAGAACACAAGTATCTCTGCTGAGAAGGGATAGACTCATATAGCCACCTGTCTTGTCTCTAAGCATCTATAATATTTTTGAGAGGGAATGCCAGTGTTCAACAAATGTAAGTGGCCATGGGAATATTTGTAAAAATGACAATCATCAGCAAATTTACATTGCCTCCCGTTCAGAGCAAGAGTAATCTCAAAGGTGTGTCAAGTTTTTCAGGGTCCTGTTGGATTGTTAAAATCTCCAAGGAAGGAGATCTGTTGCTATGAGAACCTAATGTGGACTTCGGGGAGAAGAGTACTCACCTTGTGTGTAGAGACAATCAGTCCTGTAAGCTTTACTCGATGTTTCTCAGTGCCACGGTGGGATGGGAGTGGAGGAGGGGGAAGAACCTAAGATACAGATGACATTTAAGATGCAGTTGCACCAGATATATGCCATAGAAAAGGCGGTTAGCTGTTTTCTTCTCTGTGCCTGTCCAGCTGAGCTGATGTCCACTTAACTTCTGAAGGGCACTGCTTAACTCACAGCTTGACACGGCACAAGTAAATTGACTGACGTCGTTTTATAACTGCCAACAGGGAACTTTCCTTGGCCATTTTATTGAGTGACTGCCAATCTTTAAAATCGTTTTATGAGTCTTCCCATTAGATTCCTTCTTTGCCAATATTAGTAAACACAAGTACATAAAGTACTTCAGAGGTTAAAAGTGGATTGTTTGTAATCCCTCTCACATTGGTAATAGTGCTTCAATACTGTTCATTTGTAGCCGGCTATGAGCAAATATTTAAAACAATTGTCCGTTCTACAAAATGTTTGTAGAGATTGCTTTGTATTCTACTTGTTAATGATCTGTGAATCTTGTTTCCATGTTCAGGACTACTTTTTTGGTGTTTTCATGGTTTTAGCCTGAAGGCAGACTGTATACTAGAAATCACAGAGAACTGCTTTAAGAGCTTCCACTGTAAGCTGTGCCTTGAAATTTAGCCTGCAAGATGTGATGCCATGCTACCAAATGAGTTACTTGGGTTTATTTGTAGATCAGATAATAACCCAGTCAGTGTTTGGTCCTTCTGCTATAAGCTTTGCAAAAAATTAGGGGTAATGCTTTGTCTCCATCTCACCATGCTTTTCAGCACATGTGTTACGGTGTGTGGCCCTTGCATTGGTGCAAAGATATCCTGACACAATTGAAAACAGAGTTGTACATGTGTTTTTGTAATGTGGGGCTGTGGGCACATTGAAGCTCCAGCTTTTTCAAGGTGAAGGTTCTCAAGTCTGGTCCAAAACTGTTTGATAATTATGAAAATTCAGATAATATTGGAGTTCATCTGATTTCAAGAAGAAAAACGAATCTCTAGTTTTATCTATACTGCTTAATAAATAGAATTAACAAACTATATCTGAACACAAATGCACAAATAGGTTTGGAAAGACAGTTTTCACATTGTGAGAAGGATTCATTTTTCTTGTGACGTACATCAAAGTGAAGCCTTTATATCTTTGATAGGTAAGGTGCTCCTGCTTGTAATTGTCTTACATTTCTAGATGCGTTTTGCACAGTTGGCCCTTTCAGGGTGAAGTGATTTCAAAGTAACTCGATATACAAATGTACAATCCCATAAATACACTTTTCCCTTGTGAACATCAGAAGAGGTAACTGTGCTTCAGTCTTGGTTCCTTAGCCGTGGACGGAGCACACAGTTCAGTCCCCTCTCGTGTGTAAGTTCCTGCATAAATGTTATTATTATGACTTTGACTAATTACATGATATTTAATGTGCATGCAAACTCTAATAAGGATGGCATGCTGCTTTTGAAGGGATCCCAGCTGACTTATTATGAATTTTCATTTAAGCAGCAGTGACAATCTTTCTGATGTGTTCAGCATGTGGACTAACTCCAGACGTTCAGTGGAGATGGAGTGCTTAAATTTCCTAGCTGGTTTCATTGGTGTATTACTCTGAGCTGGTGGTTGCTGTGGCAGGTGGCTGTGGCTGGCAGAGTCTTCCCACCTGGGGACCCAGGTGAAGAGTGAATGACTCAGCTGAGAGGTCTGATCCCTATCGCTAAATTCCAATGTTTAGATTGAGAGGCTGTAGATTCAATTCCCAGAGAAGCTAAAGGTTCAGATACATCTCTTCAAAGTTAGTTTTCTGGACTCAATTCTTTTGTGGTTGTCTTGGCGCTGATCCTCCCCTCACTCTCATCTCCCCAGTTCTCAGTGTTAAAGGGTGTCCCTGGAGGTTTTTGAGTACATTGTGGTTTACCTGGCAGAGTAGGACCTTATCAAGAGGGAAACAGCAACACAGTGAATGTTAGCATATGCTATTGTGCCTGTTTTCTGCCCTTGCTAGTGCTGTAGTAACTGACTTTTGTTCCATGTCTGTCATGCAAAATACTGATGGCACTGCTGGAGTGGACTAACTTCTGCAGTAAGTATGTCAGCCGTGTCAACAAACTTTGTGACTGATGTGGTGTTGATTTTTTATATATTTTGTTTAAAAAAAAAAAAAAAAACACACCATGAGAGGCAATCTTGAGTCTGTCAAAGACTAAACTGAAATGTTCTTGCATTTGTAAGACAACTGAAGCAGTTGTTGGTGGTGAATAGCCAGCACAGTGGCTTCATGACTTCTGGAAATGCTGAGGCTTGCTTGTTTATCCCAGCTATCCTAATTCAGGAGAGCACTGGGAGAGTCCAATACAGCATTAAGTGCTTGTGGGCTGTATTTTAATGTAAGTTTAGGTGGACTTATCTTAGCAGGGTGGCTGGACTAGATAATCTCTAGAGGTCCCTTCCAAACCCTCCCATTCTGTGATTCTGTAACTTGTGTATAATAGGCTATGCTACCGTCATGTAATGCAACTTGCTGCTGTTGGGAAGAAGTGCTCAAATGCCACTGAGTCTTTTTGCTTGGGCTTGGTGGGTTTTGGAGTGCTGAAGCAATGCTTTAGTGCAGGGACTGTGAGATATTTTACCTCTTGAGATGAGCGGCTTTCTGCCCAGCACAGTCCTGTCACGTGTTCCCAAAGCAAATGCCCAGAAATTTTTCTGAGCATGGGCACAGGAGATGATGAGGGGCTGTCCAGGCATCATGTTCTTCCTCTAGCAGAGGAGGTTTAAGTGAGCAGAGGTGCTCTGAATGGGAAACCCCAGGGAAAGGAAAGGGAAGGGAGGAAGTGGAGGAGCAATGGTGGAGGGCACAGGCAAGGTGCCACTGGGGTATTTGTGGTGCTTGATATTAGTAAGATACAAGTAAAATACCAATGCTGCTGCATTGTTGCTGCAGCAGCCTTGACTAGCTCGTCCTCTCTCAGCACTTACAAAGCCAGTCTTCAGTATTCTAGGTAAAGTTTCTCTGTGTGAATATATGCTTGCCTTCATGTGTATCCCAGACACAAAGAAGTATGAAATTGAAAGTATAATTTAGGGTGAGACCTTGCAGGCACAAGGAGTTTGGATGTGCAGCCGTGTATAGTTCTTGTATCCTTTTGTCCTTGCTCTTAACAGTCTAAGAATGTAGTCTCTCACTAATAGGCACTAAAAGAGGCAACGCAAACTTCATCTAGAAGGAAAGAAAAGTCTGTTTATTTCCACAGACACTGCAAAGTGAAATATCAAAAGTATTTGAAGAGCTGAACATGCTGATCTTTCTGTATTTATAAGCTTTATTAATGGGAGGAGAATTAAATTAAACAGAGGAATGGTCTCTGTACTGGTTTCTCGGAGGCAGTATTATCCTCTTCTGAATGTGAGGATTTGTTTGCTTTCAAAGGATTGCTTTAAAACCACTTCCTTTTTTTATACAGCTGAGGTGAATTACTCTGTGGTCGCTTATATGAAGTGGCTTGCTGTATGCTTAACAGTGACTCTCAACTTTATTTGTGCTGTACTTCCTTTTTTTGTTAAAAAAAAAGATCTCAAGTCAGCCCTGTCGAAGACAGATTGTGTTGTCCAGGGCGTGTTATGTAGTCTTGACCAAAGTACCTTTCTTGAATTGGTATTTTTATTGCTATGGCCGACTTTCGCAGGGTGAGGGCAGCACTGTTCCTCCAGTGGCTTAGACAAGTCTTAGTTCTGCAGGGAGGAGAAGGAGGAGAGCTATTACCTTATCTGGAGATACTCTTAGTTACTTACAAAGCTGCGTACTTAACTTATTCCTGAAGTGTAGGTATCGATATGCAGTATATGTGCAGTAAAGCGACATGTTGTTAAGCACAACATATAATAGAAGTATTCTCAGCATGACTTTGCAAATATTCCCACATTAAACCTGCCAGTTGTGGTGGTACTTCTCACAACGAATGGAATTTTGTACCAGGCTCAGAAATACAGCTAAAATCATCCATAGGGCAGTCCCTCTGCCCTTCCTATGCTGGTCTTGTCACCATTCCTTCATGTGTTTCACCTCACATCCACTCCCACTTTCTCAAGGCACTGTCATCTCCTGTGAGATCTCTGCTGCCTTCACTTTTCCCTTGGGCTTGTAGACCTTCCTGAGAGTTGACAGCATGGGATGAGAGAGAGCCCTATCTGAGTGTGTAGGGGGACATTGGACCCCAGGGCTGAGACATGGAGAAGCACGTGCTGCTGTTGAAGGAGAGTGCCTTCCTACTCCCAAAGGGTGAGTCTCAGTCCCGCTTGGAGCAGGGAGTGTGGGTGCCACTATGTCCTGCCTTGCTGCCAGGACTCAGTGCTGTATTTGGGTCTTCGAATTACGTGAGGGGAAGGGAAATTTGGTATTTAAACAACAATCACTTTTGCTAGATCAGTCACTGGACTTGTGTGCAGTGTTTATATACTCAAATTGTATGAGTATTGTTTGGCAAGTGTTATCAGACTTGGATTCTCTTTTCATGCTCACATGCAATGAATTTCCTAGAAGTTTCAGGGAGGGGATGAAAATGTTGTAAATTCTAACAATTGGTGACACCTACAACTGATCAAGTGTAAACTAAGTTTGAATGTGCTAAAGCAGGAAACAACGCCTGGCTTGGCAAGGTCAGCATCAGAAAATTTAGGGCCTGTGTTGAATTTTTCTTTTGTATTGTAGTTTATAGCAAATGCTTCCTTTTTTCCCTAATGAAACTACTTTTGCAACGTGTGTCAGTCCATCCTTAATCCTACACAAGATTATATATAGCTGTGGCTATATCTGATGAGAGCAGGAACTGCTCATGCTTTTGGGACTTCACATACCCCTTTTGCAGCTGCCAGTTGAGCAGTTGAGCCTGTTACAGTAAACTCTTTTGCTGTGACATCCAGATTGGTTCTTATTCTTCCTTTGTCCAGTCAGGCTGTTCAACAAACATCCCTCCAAGTGCAAGGTTACGGGGGACACAGGATGCTCTGTCACAGTTACTCTCCCTGTCTTTAACATCCAAAAAACAATGTGCAGAGCTGCAAGGAAGAGGAGAGAGGATTGACGTCCTGCTGTTGCAAGTGTGCACATTTGGGTTTTCACCAAGCTGTCTGTGATAAGCCAAAGTAAAATGAACAAGTGAAGGCATCCTGGTTATGCTCCCACCCAGGTTATATGTGTCACTGTGTTGTGCTCTGCAAGAGATCGACCTGCACATCCAGAAGTGTAACCAGGATCACTGTTTATGGTTTCAAAGGAGATCTGCTTTTCCTAGCAAATGTATCCCTGAGGCTGGAGTCAAGGAGAAGCATGCTGGAAGGGCAAGGCAGGGGAGGGAGAGCTGGCTTTGCAAGGCTACCTCTCCTTCCTCCCATTGCAGTAGTTAAATTAACAGCTGCTTGACGAGCCCTAAGACTTTGCAGATGGCTTTCAGAGAGGTGGAACAGATTCCTGACCCTGAGGTATGTCTGGTTTTGCTTGTGGTTGTAAGGGGATAGTGGATACAAAACCCATGCTTTTGACAGATCCAAGGTCAAGTGGCTTGTCAAATCTGCAGAATAAAGGTTTCTTTTGATGGAAAGTGGAATGTGTTCTTCTGCTGGTATTTCTAAGGACCTGGATCCTGCTGGCACAGAATTTTCTTGCTTACGTTGGGAACTGAAATTGGGCAACTCTGAAACCAAATCCTGTAAAGTAATATTAAGGGGGTCAGTGTCATTTTGGGTGGCCTAACAGAAATTGGCAGCAACAGGTATTTTCAGATGGATTTAGTGTCCTGCTTTCAGTGTTTTAGTGCTCTTTTTGGTTAGCATTACTCTTTTTGAATAAGGCATTGTGGGGTCTTCTTTGCATATGGAGGAATATCCTTTCTACCAACTATCTCCTTGCTCTCAAGCACAAGATTTCTCTGCAGTCCCAGCAGCACTTTTCCCTTTTGAAGAAGATACAGCTCAAGTTTCCTCTGTTTTCCTTTTTTTTTTTTTTCCTGAAAATATATATTGTTTTGTTCAGGTCATTCTTGCAATTACATTACTGGAGCTCAGTTTTTTCTGCCTTTTTTTTTTTTGGTTTTGCACCTTTCATAAATTATTTTATTAACTGCTAAAAATGGAAGAGACTGTCTGGTGTTTGTAAAGCTATTGGAAAACTTTAGAAGTAGATGGATTCTAGGAAATAGCCTCTTACAAAGCAAAGTAGTGCCAAAGCCAATAATGTTTTCCATATTGACAAAGTTGTTTGGAAGAGATTATTATTCCCTCACATCTGTGCAGATGCAGCTTTCAGATTCCTGGCTATTGTTATTTTTAACAAGAGCAGACCACAGCAGGGAATTCCCCCTTCTCTTTCCAGTCCAGTACTTTGGTTTCTTCGGGGAACTTGCATGTCTTTCAAAAACCAGGGTTTGGTAACTGGATGTGGTTTCAAAGTTTATCACAGAAACTGTCCGGAGAAAGGAGCACAGCTCTTGCTGAAATTTGCAGTAAAACTCTTCAAAATGAAGTGTAAAATCATTGACACTGGAAATGGTGAAAATAAGGAGACGATGGATGAGGACTAACAGATGATAAACCAAAGTGAGCAAGTTGCTCGTGCAGGTCAAAACTAGGCCAGACATGCTTCTGGGTTTGAGGTTTGAGGCTTTAAAAACAATGTTGGTGATAGTGAGACTGTGACATGGCAGTTCTCCATTCAGAGGGGCCAGCTGTGCCTTCCCAGCCGGGGGGTGTTTGCTCTGTGTAGTGGAACGACTGCCAGGTCTCCTCTTGCATGGCTCCTCTTTGGAAGCAGTCAAATCAGAATCATTATTTATTGAAACTTGAAGTACGTATTTGTTAAGTTGCATTGGTGGTATTGAACTGTTGCTTCTGGGAAAAACAGCTTGCTGGGCAGTAGCTGAGGCTACACAGGAACCATAAAGTGTGTCTCTCACAGTTGATTTTGTAGGTTTGTTTGTCCTAAAGGCTTTTGTTCTGCCTGGAAGGCAGAAGCTTAGCAGATGGAGCACTCTCAAAAGCAGATTCTTGAAAGTGTGTCTTTTTGATAAGGAATTTCTAAATGAACACAGATCATCCTTTCCCAAAGCCTTGGAGGTAACTGTCTCTTACCATTTATTTAACTGAATAGGAGGGGTGTTGCAGCAATGCACAAATGCTTTTCAGTGCCCAGAAGAAGCAAGATTAGAAAGCAATTACTGTAGCCTGGCAGGGGAGTGGTCCAGAAAATTCCTTTTCGAAGTTGATGGCTGTTGCGATAAACGTGGGTGATGCTCATTCAAAGATGCAGAAAAGTTAGGAAACATACATGCAAAGACCCACATGAGCAACAGAGCACAACCAGCAAGGTCAACTCGAAACCACTCTTTGTGTGCTAGTTACTTCCTTATATGCTGCTTCTGCCTATGTGATCACCCAGGGCACAATTGATTAACCTGCAGCACCTGTTTCTGATAATTGGAAGCAGCTTGCCAGCTGCATTAACTTAACCCTACCATCTTTATTCAAACTGAGGAAGTATTTGGCTAGTCCAAGTCATATTCGTATCCACAGATGGCATTGAGGTCGAGAGAGTACAAAACTTCCAAGTATGTGGAACAGATTTCTGCTGCAAACTACAGGAACCGTTGAAAGTTGGAATAACTTTTGTGGTTGCAAGTTTCAAATGTGTTCTGTTGGATTTTTTGTTTTGATTTTTGGTGTATGGAGTTTGTTGGTTTCTTTTTTTTCCTCTGCCTTAGGAGAGACAAAAGCTGTACTTTGTTGCAGGTGAATTTGAGTTCCCTTATGGACACATTGTGCTGCCCTCTAACACAGATAACCCCTCAACTTCCCCCTGCTCCCAGCAAGTCATCTGCCACATATTCACGTGTGTGTTAAACCCACTTAAAAAGCACTCTGAGATTTAGATATTGTTTGCAGCAGACTGATTGATTTTTAACAAAGTAATTGTTGCCTATTGGCCACTCTTAGACACTGCTTTGTAGACTAATTAAAGCATCCCTGTCATTCTCTCAGGTATCGTCTTGTAACTTTGCAGTGAGTTAGTCCCATGCAAATCCAGCTTGAATTTGTTCCCTCAGTGTGTATAGGTGCAGGTCTCTTCTGGTCACTGCAACAAAACAATAAATGAATCTCTTATCAGGAGACTCAGGTCAGTGTCGCAGGAGCAAAAAGTTTCTGCTGAATTTATTGTGTTTGACAGGTGACAGCAAAGCCTTGCTGCCAGTTTGAGGTCTGTGGCTTTCTGAGCATGGCATGTTGTCAAGAGGGCTGCTGCTGATCTACCGCTTTCTACAGCCACGAGGGAATAAACCACTTCCAGCATGCTGATAAGCAGAGCATCTACTTGTTTGGTCTCCAAAGACTCAAGAAACAGGGATGACTTGTGAAACTTAGAAGCAGACCACCTCAGCCACATCATGGAGCTCCTCTGCAGACCCAGCTGAGGAATTTAATACTCTCAGAGAGCAAGTATGTATTGAATTACTGTGTCAATACCTGTATCATGCTGCTTTGGAGAAGAGATCTGCCTTCCAGATCCCTCCTGCTTCCTGTTGATAAATACAATTAGCAAAAAGGAGTATGTAAGACAATTTCAGAGTAATAGCAGATACACTGTGTCATTTCAGCTCCACTTGACCTGTGACTTGAAATAGCTATGAGAGATTTGAGATGTTCTTTTTAAGTTTAAGAAAGAAAAAGCCTTGCTGTGAAAGAGGAGAGAAAGGAACTGCAGCAGAGCTTTGGGCTGTCAAAGGCTCTGCTTGTACTTCTGGGTGTGCATCCCTTCATAATTAGTTGTCTGAGGTGAAAATTAATCCTCTGTCAAGAGAAGCTGCTTCTTCAGGAAAAGGTGTGCTTGATATTGGAGAATTTTCTTCTTTTTCCTTAGCTTTGCTTTTCTCTTTTATGTAGAACTTGCTGCTCAAGTCTCACCTTGTAGTTTTGTTGCTTTGGTATGGTGTACATTTGCAGTAACATGAGAAGATTCCTTAACTGTTGGGAAGCATTGTGTGTAAGCATGGAGCAGGCCACTGCGGGAGGATCACTTAGTCCACGTATCGAAACATTCTGCGAGCACAAAACAGAGATCTGCTCTACGTTTCATGCTTCTGTACCTTTCTCTTTCTGACCTTTGGATTCTCCCAGGAGCTAAGATTTTTTACTCCGTTTGGCTCATGTAACTTGTAGTTATAAAAGAGCTTCACTAACTTGTACATTCTCAGAGCAGAGATTTCCTTGCTTGAACCATCACTCAGGACTCACCTGCATGATATCCCCTTTGTCTTCCTCTTCCACAACTGACCCCAGCTTATTCAGTTGTATTGTTTACCTATTAAGCAAGAGGCAAAAAATCAGCATTCATTCTAGTTTACCAGGATGGTGCCAGACTTCGGAGAAACCACATGTGAAGGTGACATCAGTGTAACAGTATAAATCTTGACACCATGACTCCAGAAATGATGAATGTGACTTGGAGGTGTAGCTAATGTATCTAAATGTGAAATGGAAATGTCTCATTCTTGGTGTTTCCAAGTCTCTGTTCCACTGTTGTGCCTATGCCCATCCTTTCTTTCCCTCCTGTATCAGATGTTATAACCTAAAAATAAAATATGTTATGCGGAGGAATGGGAAACAAGACAGCATGACAGTTTTCAGCTTTCATTACCATCACACTGGTGTTTGCACTGCACTGAGAGGCTTTCTTCTGATCAGTAAAATCCATCTAGGTCACAGCAGTGCAGACCATGTGTGGTGTGGCTGACACTGAGCTAATGCTCATCTGCTTGCCACTCTAATTAATTTGGACCTCAAATGACAAAGAAAAGGGAAGGGATTTAAGAAGGCAAAGGTTGTTACAACTGCTTTGAGGAGAGCATAACCTTTCTAAATCTCTGAAAGTGAAGGCGATAGATTTATTTTCTGTGCTGCCATCTTCTGCAGTGACCTGAAAAAGTCTCTTGGTGAGGTGATGATGAACTCCTATGCCACTAATTTAACCCCTTGACAGGGCACAGGCAGTGGTTGTTTGGTCTGTCTGTGGTAAACTGATGACTTAATTGAACTAACAGAGCTAGCTGTCGTTTTACAAGTGTTTGGGGACGAATTCAAGTTGTCAGTCTGTCTGGAGGTTGCCTTTATATTCCAGCATTTTGACTACTTTAGTATCAACATGTGAATTTAACGGTGCAGAGCAACTTCAGGTGTTGCTCCTTGCACTGACTGACAAAGACTAAAATCTCTCTGGCTTTTAGTTTGACACACTTGACATTTGCTACAGCACAGGTGCTGTTTGCATGGCAATGTACATAGGTTTTGGAATCAGGCTTTCTCTACTAACATGTTTGTAAATCGTGTGTCTTGGGATAAGGAAAAAGAGAAATCTCATTTTCAAAGATTTCAGGGCTCTTGTGAAACTTGGAAGTGCGGTGTGATCCCTTGGGTGCATGTGCAGCCTGCTTGCCTGCCCCTCCTGGACTTTAACAGGAGCAGTACAGTGTTGGATTTTGTGTTTTGGTTTTTTTTTCCCTTAAACTGAGACCTGAAAGTCTGTTGTGACTTGCTACTCAGGAAGATGCAGATGATTTAGTATGTTGCATTTAAGCGAACTGGGTAATTCTGGCACTTTATATGCCTGGTGTTAAGTACTTTTCTCCCTGGTATGAGAACAAAAATTGGAAAGTGAATTCTGTTTGGTTTTGTTATCATGTGATGATTGTGATATGCTCTTGCAACTGGACTTCACTGCTAACAAATAATGCACCTGCAGATCTACATAAGGAGACAGTACAGAAAATGCACTGAACAATAACTAGTACAGAAGCAATATTGTGAGGCTGGAGGTAACTGTCCCTTGCCCCCTCTTCTGCTCCCCATGCTAGGTAAGCTGGCCTTAGCAAGAGGGCACAGCAAATCTGGTTTAGCATTTGCTGCTTCACTAAAACAGGGATCAGGAGTCAAATGTGTTAAAAGCATGTCTCTAGACTGTCTTTAAATGAGAAGAGCTTTGAGTTGGAAAAGGAAATGCTTCTTTAGTTCTTTTGAACAGTAATGCTCTTAATACTCCTGTCTTCCAGTTCTGTACCCCTGCGGTAATTGAATTGTGCTGAATTGTGATTGTTGTTTGAAAATCTCCCCTGTCAACTGTTGTGGCTTTGTCTCTGGTGACTGATATGGTTAATTCCTCTTACAAAAGGTGGTTAATCCTGTCCTTAATAACAGCCTAACTAACATACTTCGGCAGAGTTTAATTTTTAAGGTGGATATGACTATTGTAAGGCTTCAGAGTAGTAGATGACTTGCTGGATGGCTGAATTTCACTGTTGCAAGGTCAATTGCAGACCAGACTGCAGGCAAACTCCCTTCACTTCTAGAGTGGTTTTCCAGAGCCCACATGCTAGGGAAGACCTATAAGTTTTGGTTTATTCTGCTGCACAATCAAGTTTTTCCTACTGATAATACAATGATCTGCTCTGAACGAAGTGAGGAAGAATGAAATGGCACCCTTGCTTTGTCCTCTGTTTGGTCTCAACCTAGCTATAACAGCCTTTTTTAGTATATTATTAAAGGCATTGCACTTTGATTTTTGGTTTGTAGTTTTGTTTTAGCAAAATAGCTTTCTGTGACTGCAAAGCCTCAAGGAAGAAAGTTTCTGGCAATATCTGTAGGAGTTGCAGTTCTTTACTGTGCAAATGCTGAAATCTATGTCTTGCTTTCATGCTCCTCAGAGCTAAAATATTTTTGGATAAACAAAGAATTTCACATAATAAAAACCTGCTTACAGGCAGCCTTTACCCGTGGAGTGCAATGCAGCCATTGTGAGCATTACGATGTGAACAAGGAACCCTAACATTGTTGAGGACCAGGAGTGGGATGTAGGGGGGCAATGAGTTATATTTAAATGTTAATTTTGATTAACATATCACACTTGAAGCCATTTGTTGTATGAGAAATTACTAGCATCCATATCCAGATGAATTTTTATTCATGGAACAGGTTATAGTAGTTTTTCTCCCGCAAATTGCCACTGAATATTGCTGTGTAGTAAGTAGGAGCAGCTAGAAATCAGTCCTTTGAAGAGTGTCGGCTTGACACCAGCACAATCAGGTTCCCCTGTAGAAAAAAAGTAAGAGCACAAATGATGTCAGAAATGCATTGGTAAGTGGATCTGCTAGGGGTGATTTGTGCTGACACTAGCAGATGTGCATTCTCCTGCTGTTAGCCAGCAGCATTATCATTTGTTATTCAGGCAATGTAATGCTTAGCTCTGTCATCTGTTGGGGTAGTCGCTGCTCTCTTCTTTTATGCTGCAGGCTGTTTAAATTGGAAAGGAAATATGAAGTGTGCTGTTGACAGTTGTTGAATGTTGCTAGCAGTGCTAAAGGCCAAAGCCATCAACTTTTTGGGACACTGAGATACTTTTACTTTGCCAGAGATGATACCTCATGAAAGAACGCAAAAATAACTTGTTCTGACATTTTTAGTGCTTGAAAATCTTAGTATGACATCTTACAAATCATGGAGCAACATATTGAGTCTGTTTCTGTGTAATTTTTCTTGTGAGGAAAGGCACATTTCTGGTATTTGTTACTTTACAGTAAAAGTTTTCTGACATCTCCCGTGTCTTATTACAGAAGGAAAGAGTATTCTCAGCTGTGGATTATAGTCTGGCTTCTGTTTCTGAGACAGAGCTGAGGGAGGAAACCTGACAGTTTATGACAATTTATAAGTCAGGTAATAGTATAAACATAGCTGCTTGAACCTCTAAGTAGCCTGGAAACTAGAAACAAGGATTTCTTCTCACCTCATCTGTGTAGGAGAAGGGTTGTGGCAGTAACTGGAATCCCAAGGCGTGGGCAATGGCACGTAGTCTCTATTGCACGGCATGGGACATCTCAGGCTCTTTGCCAGATAACATTATAGACACAAAGAGCTTAAATGAGATCTAGTGTGGTGACAGGGCAGAGGGAAGCTAAGCAAGTGTTTGAATGAGAGGTTCTCTGAGGTGGATCAGGAAACTCCTGGAGCTGAAAATAGTCAAAGCCTCAGACAGAGCCTTGTCTGGCATAGGGCTCACTGTTTAGCTGCTCTTAGACATCGATTCAACTGACATAGCAAAACAGCTTTGAAACGTGTTTGTTTGTTGTTGTTGCATGGGGATATCATGAAAATTAAAGCCTTGAAGCTTAAGGTGACTGAATTTGAGGGTAATTTGGGAGGCAAATGGCAAACTTTTAGTTGTGTGATGGCAGCACTGAAGGGAATTTCTGCAAAAGTAGTTGCTGATCTTGGGTATACTGGTTTCAGTCCAGCAGTGTTGTGGAAACGATAGATACCTTCTGTTTTGCTATCTTGCAGCCTTTCTTTGATTAAGTTTTCCTGGGCAGTAAGTTGAGCTGAAAAAGAGGTTAAAATGAGATAGCTGCCCAAGCATTGCAAATATGGCAGTGTTTGCTGTTCTGATACCAGCATGATTATCTTGCAAATCTTCTATTTGTATTGAATGATATTTTTAGAACTTAAAAAGGCTTGCAGAAGCCTCCTATATAAATTTCAATGGTGCTAACAGCACATTTTTGTGTACTCAAAGGATCTTTAACTGCTGTAGAAACATAGGGAAAGCTCCTTGGGCACATTTTGAGTGTATTTGCTAGATGAGCAGAGAATGTGTTTTAATTTTTTTGTTTTGTTTTGTTTTTCCTCTTCAGTGGAGGTCTTGGTTTGCTTCCTGAAGCAGGTTGCTTTTAGCTTACTTGCAAAGTTTGAGCAATTAAAACAAAACTTGTTAGCAGGTCTCTCCAGCTGTCTGCTAGGTATCCTCTGCTCAGGAGAACTGCTGGCATCCACTGGTGCTTCTGGAGTTTGCACTCCACACATCTGTGGTGGTTTAGCTTGATGTCCACCAAGTCATAAAATCAACCCCACACCTCCAAACTGGACAGGAGAGAGAAAGAAATATAACAAACATCTTGTGAGTTGACATAAGGACATAGATATCACTCAGCAATTAGCGTCACGGGCAAAACTGACTCAGCTTAGGGAGAAAAAGGTTTGATTTATTAAAGAAACAATAAAAGCAGGGAGATGAGAAATGAAACTGTCTTAAAAACACCTCCCCCCACCCCTCCTCTTCCCAGGACTCCCCTTCCTTCCCCCCCAGTGATGCAGGGGATAGGGATTGCGGTCAGTTTGTTACAGATGGACTTTGCTGCAGCTTCTTCTCGTGGGAGGGCTCCTCACATCTCCCACTACTACACAGTCCCTCGTGAATGTCTCCAGTGTGGGTCCTTCCCATGGGCTGCTGCTCCTCACAAACTGCTCTGGCATGGGGCCTCCCACGGGGCAGCTCCTCACACTCTGCCCCAATGTGAGTCATCCACTGGGAGAACAGTCCTTCAGGTACCAGCTGCTCCAGCCTGAGTCCCTCATGGGATCACAAGTCCTGACAGCAAACCTGCTCTGGCGTGGGCTCCTCTCTCCCTACAGACTGCCAGGTCCTGCCAGGAACTTACTCCAGGATGAACTTCTCATGGAGTCACAGCCTCCTTCAGGCATCCACCCGCTGTGGTGTGGGCTCCTCCATGGGCTGCGAGTAGGTCTGTGCTTTCCTGATGGCCTCCATGGACTTCAGGGGGACAAGCTGCGTCACCATGGGCTGCACCACAGGGGAGCTTTTTCAGTGCCCAAGGACCCTCCTCCCTCTCCTTCTCCACTGACGTTGGTGTCTGCGGAGATGTTTTCACATTCTCCCTCCCTGTTGCTGCTGCAGTTTTGCAACTGGGCCACAACTTCTTCTCCTTCTCAACTATGTTGTTCACAGAGGTGTTACCTCCATCACTAATTGGCCAGGTCTGGGTCAGGTGCAGGGTCCGGCTTAGAACTGACAGGCCCTAATCCTGTGAGCTACGCGGGAAGCTTCTGGCAACTCTTTGTTTAAAGAAGCCACCTCTGTAGTCCCCCTGCTACCAAAAAACCTGGCCTAGGCAAAACCACTACAACACTACACTGCCTGTCTTTGGAGGAGCAGCGAGACTGGACTGAGTGTGACTGTGATGCAGGGTGGCTGACAAAGGAGACATTCAGTCACTAGCAGAGGATTGAGTTCCAAAAGCAAATTTGAACTAATGCTCTTAGCTCTGCTGGAGCTAAAAAAACCCACACAACAGATCTGGTTTTATGCCCTGCTTATTTGCCTTAATTTCTCCAGACTGCACAGTCTGTAAATGACTCTGTGTCTCTGTTCTGTCCATCCTCCCTTTGAAGACCACATGGAAGCATCCTGGTCTCCCCTTCTTCCTGTGGCATCATCACCCCTACCCTACAGAGACCATAGTGAAGTCTCATACTTGTTGAAATTGTTCTTGTGTTAAAAGCTGAAAGATCTTAAGTATGAGAAATACAATTCCTCACTCTCTGGTCAATGAAGGCTGCATTTCCTTTTGCTAAAACAGTTATTGCAATTTCTCTCTTTTTAATAGCTTTGTATCAACTATTATTTTTTTAAAGATACTTGCAAAGGTGGAACATGTCTAAAGGGCCATTTTTTCAAAGCACTTGCAAAATGGCAAGAGCTGTGTTTAAACTGATGTGACTTGTTTCCAAGTCAGTAGATAACTTGATAGTAAGGCTTTTGGGTGTAAAGTCATGTATGTAAATATAGTGTGGATTCTGATATGTGATGTTGCTTGCAGGTTGAGATGAACCATTTCTGTCTCCAACCCCTTACAGAAGCACTTAGACCATGCTTATCACAAAGTCCTCACCTTTCTTCCTGTTCTCTTCCAGTCTCTGTAAAGCCAGAATAGGTACCAGTCAATGGAAAATGATCCATGTTTCCAGACACCAGTTTGACTGATAAAAATAAGCAATGTAATAAGCAATTTCACAGAAACACAGAATCTGTTAGAAGTGACCTTGAAAGATCATCTAGTCCAACCCTCCGCCAGAGCAGGGCCACCTAGAGTAGGTCACACAGGAACTCATCCAGGTGGTTCTGTTGTTGGCAGAAGACAGGAAACTTCACTTGTGTTATTGTCAGCTCCAAGAGTGGCAGCAAGATCTGTAACTCCAGTTGTACCCTGCATTCCTTATCTCAGAAATTATGTTGTACAAAAGGTCAGGGGCTGAAGGGAATCATAGAATCATTTTGGTTGGAAAGGCATTTAAGATCATTAAGTCCATCCACTAACCTAACACTGCCAAGCCCATCACTACACCACGGCCCTCAGCACCTTATCTATGCATATTTTGAATATCTCCAGGGATGGTGAATCCACCACCTCTCTTGGCAGCTTGTTCCAATGCTTAATAACCCTCTTGGTAAAAAAATTTTTCCTAATGTCCAATCTAAACTTCTGGTGGCCCAGCTTGAGCCTGCTTCCTCTTGACCTAAGGCTTGTCATTTCCTAGTCGCTTTTTGGGAAGAGACATGTGATTCTGCGTAGGTTTTAATGACTGCAAGTTGAAAGAGCCCTCGATGGGTTTTCCAGTAAGCAAGATGTACATGTTACGGAAGTAAATGTTGCAGTGGGCAGCACTATATTAAAAAAGATGTCATAATACTATGCCTTGAGATGATTAGCAAAGTTGAGGCTTTCAAGAAAGTCCTTCTAATATGATACATACGTATTTGCATGTATGCACTAAGTGGATTGGTTGTGGGAGCTGTATGTATTGAAACTTCCTTCCAAGTATTGATACAGAAAATACTATCTGTCTAAATAATCAGAACCTGGGTTTTTATAACAAGGGGCAATTAGGTAGGTCTGACTGGTGATATCCTGAAAATGACCTAACTGTGAGTCAGTTGCAGTGTGTTTCATTTTATTAATGTTTTCTAAGCTAGCAATAATTGGCTTTTCAGAATTAACTAATGTTAGCTTTTTATTTTTGAAGTATTTTTAGGTCAATCTAGGAAATTTTGAGCATCTCACTCTGTCAGTATGTACCAAATCACTTCTCAGTGTCCTGGCATTCTTTCTAGTGTAAAGATTTCCAAGTGTCTCTGGGGCAATTGGCACCCTAAGTGCTAAGGAAACTCATAGTAACATTGGGGGCCAAATTTGTGGAGAAGAGCATGTCCTGTAAGGTGTTTTTTGGAAGGCTGAACAGCAACAAAGCAGAGAGGAGGTCTGAGAAGGGGAATTACTATTTTGGAAACAAGGAAAGAGTGAGTCTCCTGTTAATGAGTTTGCTATTTATTGGGTAGTCGTGTGTTAGACATACTATGACATGTCCTAAAATTAAATCCAGGCAATGGGCAAAGGTGGTTTTGGATGTGATTGTTTCTTACTGGAAGCAGATTCCCTGTTTGTTATATGTCCCCTCTGCTACAGTTATTTATTAAAAGACCTCAGAAGTTTGTCAGCTGGCGCCCACAGAGTCTTTTTTTCTCACACACCTGTAAAAATTACACTTCACCTTATTTACAGCATAAAATGAAAATCAAGACTTGGTGGTGTGTTGACTGGCTTTGTACAGGCCAGTGCAGAAAGTAAACAGATGTCTTGGATGTGAGACGGAGCACAGTTGTGTACTTCTGTGCTGTAAGTGCAAATCTGAATGGTGAAGAAATCACGTTTGCTGCAAATAGTGTCTTTCATTTGTCACTGAAGTCTTTTGAGCTTCTTCCTCTCAGTTTTGTTCCTAGTCTACCTGTTCAGGTCACCGGGACAATTGGAAGAACTAATTAAAGGTAATCCCATGAATAAATATTTCTAACCCACAAAACAAAAGTTGTGCCAGAGCTTTGGGACACTAGGAGTGAATTTGCAGTGTAGCTTTTTTGCTACCATCTTGCCAGACAAGAAACATGAAGGGGATGTTTCTGGGCTGCCTCCCTCTGTTTCACCAAGCACTGATTAAAAATTCAGTGTGTAGAAGGGTGAAATTATCTCTAAATCTGCCTAAAACGGAAACAAGAGCTAAAAATATCCCACTTTTTTACAAGTTAAGGCAAAAATGGAAAATGGAAGTTGCCCTAAAATATAATAGCAAGAGCTGGGAGGAAGGAAGGAGTAGTATTTAGATAATGGTTCCTGTTCTTTTCTTACATACTCTTTCACTGGGAGTGGGCTATGATAAGATTAGCTGTAGGATTTTATTGTCTCTGAAGGAATTGTGCAGTGTCAAGCAACTGTAGATTAGGAGCAATATGCAAAACAGTTCCTCAGTTGGCATACCTTTGGAGATGTCTTCTGTGTAAAAACTGCATCACAAATTTTTCTGGCTTCCTGTGTTCAAAGAATTGAGAGAAGAATTAAAATGACATTTTAGACATCAACTAAACATTCTCTCAAAATCCCTTAGGTTGTCTCTAATTCAATTAATTTGCCTTTTTAATTCCACAGTGTACTAGGGTGGTGAACTTGTTGAAGTGATACGTTTGAGATGATTGTTTCCAGTGTATTTTAAGGAGTACTGTAGTGGGTCTGGCAAACAAGGAGCAAATGTGCCAGTGAAATGTGGAAATATGCCTGGCTTCCTGTAACAGGATGTCAAATGAAAACTGTGTCCTAATCACTGAAGTGTCTTTTCAAAGTTGCAGTTGGTAACCAGTTAATCCAGCCTTTGCAGACACCCTTGCTGTTTGTGTTGAATAAGAAAGACAACAGCCTACTCTTGTATCCTTTGCAATGGTGCTTAGTTTCTAGGCACAGCTGATATACAGCAGGAGACACTTCTACCTCTGTGAAGTCTTGAAAAGTGGCCGGTGGTACTTTTCTAAATCACGTGGATGGTTGGTTCACTTGTAATTGTGTGAATCGTAAGGATGGTAGCATTCACCTGAAAAGCATTTAAAAATTCATAACACAAATTATGAGCTCTTTCTGGAAATCCTGCAGCTTTCCACAAGCTGTAATCTGCTTAAATGCATTAGAGGTGCAATTAGTCTGTCCTAAGCTTGAGGCTGTGCTGGTTTACAGTTTATTAGATCAGGAGTTGTAAAATGGTGCCTATATTCTGAATAAACTAGTGATGCTCCAGAGGGTGTTTCAGTGCTATTGACAATGACTGGTATCTCTTGGCCATCTTGTCACATGGAGAACAAGACTGGCAAGTAACTTCAGACATTAACCTTCATAGCATCACAGCCCTTCAAATTGCTTCTCAGCTGGTGCTGCTGCATTTAAGAAATGTTAAAGCAAGTGGTGTTTCAGCCAGAGCTGAACGTTGTCATGTTATATGCTAAAATAGAAGTGGACTTCTCTCATGCTGTTGTAACTTGCTATTGCTTAGCAACTTTTAAAACTGAACTACTTCTGTAAAGATATTAACATACAGTAGGAGGAAACTGGGCCCTGGACATGGCAGCCTGTCTCCCAGCAGAGGAGCAACTGCTGCTGTGCACACAGGAGGATCTTCCTCTGGGGGAACGAGCAGAGAATGGAGGAGTTTGGTATACAGGGTAATTGATTTAGGTAAGATTGACCTTTTATTTTCTGAAAAGTATTTAATGAATGTTAAGGTTTTCAAAAAAAAATACAACAATGTGCTGTGTGTGCCACAAAAAAGAGAGGAATGAGCTCTAACAAAATCTTACCATATGATTCTGTGATCAGTGTAACTTTGGTAATAAACAAAGCTATCTGTTGATGGGAATTGCTTCTACTTTCTTCTACCTGGCTCAGAAATAATTCTGATACATGTCAGAAGACGTGTCCTCACAGGGTCTATATGGCTTTATACTAGGGAGTAAGAGGCTACAGCCAGTATTGAGCATCTTGGGAGTGCTTGTGGTGCTCAGCAGCAGATGCTGATTCACGGCTTGCTCATCACTGAACATGTGTGTTTACGTTTGAGAGTTCCATCATCTCTTGGATAGAGGAATTGTCCTTCCTAGAAGAGTGGGTGTGCAGGGTTTGGAGCTTTCCCTCCAGATGCAGGGAGGGGTAAGTCAGGTTGGCTTTCTCACAGTTTGCACTGATGCAGCTCTTGGCAGATGGATGGCTTTTTGGGCTTCATAAAACTTGGCAGATGAGTGAGTGCCTACGAGCAGAAAGCATGATACGTTTGGGAGGGTGGCTGTTGTTACGAGATAAGAGTGCAGTTACTTACGGAAACAAGGCCTTCCTCCTTACTGAAGACATACTGGTGGGTGTTCATGAGATGGAAAGCTTTTCTTACATTTTGTAAACATCAGCTCGTATTACTACAGTCTTATAGCAAACAAGGAAGGATAGCAAGGCTTTTACCAAGCAGCTGTGCTGCTGGCAGTGTACGGTGGCTCTATACCACTAGACAAAAACCATTGGTTTTCCAGCTTGTTGCAGAGAGGAGTCTACTGGCTGCTGAAAGCTGGGCTGCTGGGTGCTCAGGGTGGGTGTTGAAGTGGGGGAACGTGCCTGATGGTTCAGCCTTGAAGATAAGGCGAGAAGGCAGTATAAAATCGAAAAGTGAATTTCCAAGTAATCCTAAACATGGCTAAAAAGGAGTCCAAGGAAGCAGGATTGCCATGCCATAGGTGGCTTGGTTCCTAGAAGTTGGTTATTTGGATTTGTTTCTGCTTGAAGAAGCAGGACTTGTCGTCCACTTGTCCCTCCTGTCATCACCACCCCAAGTATTTGAATGGAGATGTATGAATCAGAGTTTTGTAACAGGGATGAATGGAGCAGGGAGACCATCTATTTTTTTCTGATCTGAAAGTTTAGTTGAAATAGCCCTGCAGAACTCCATATGAGAGGAGGCTGGCTCTCTTTGGAATCTCTCCCACTGGTTTTGTCTTCCTGGAAAGCTGGAGGAGTTGGACAAAGAGTGCATTTGCTTCCCAGCCACAGGGCTCAGTGTTTTCTCTGCTACTGCCAGCTTTAATGTTTGGCTGTGCAAAGGTTAGATGACAGGGATGGAGAAGAGAGCTGCCACTTGAGCATTTTGGTGACATGCATTTTGACTTTTATGTTTAGTTCTGTTTACATGCAAGTGCTTTCTCTCTCTTGTAAATGATCTCAGTTGACTTGAAGACTAGCAGGTAAGGCTTCCAGCCTTCCTTCTTAACACTCCCCCTGCATCTGTTTTGTCAGCAAAACCTGTTATCATTTGTGATGACTGGTTCAGAGCCTGGATGACTAGAGGGAGAATAAGTGTATGTCCAAGACACACTCTCAGAGGATGGCTGGTATATGTGGGGAGAAGCAGATCTACTGTCCATGTGGATGAAGCAGAACTCCAGCCCTCCTTCAGATCCAATGAAAGCTGCTTACGGGCCTTGTTTGGACATGGGGATCCTCTCTCTCTGCGTCCTTTCGGAAATACAATTTTTGAAATATGCCTGTTCATATTAGCACAGTTTTTTCTATACAGCCCAGCTTTTGGTAGACCCTGAGGTCATCTTCATGTTGTAATAACTCTTAGTATTTTAATAGAAAGCTTGCTGTTAGCTTTGCTTCTTAATATGCAATTATTTTAATTTGTTGTGGTTTGGTGGTGTTTTTTTAATAGTGACTCTTAAAATTACATGAGAAGAAGCCAGCAGCAGGTCTTCTGAGCTTTGACTCATGTAGTGAGCTTCTAACCCGATGGGTAGAAAAGCAATTTCAGGTAAGAACCAGATTTTGCCTTTTCAGACTCATGTGAAGTCGTGTGTTTTTTCAATGCTTTGTTTACTATAAACTGATATTAAATGTGACCTAAATTTGTGTGAGTTCATATTTTGGACTTACACAAGCAGATATCCATTTTGCTTTGGATTAATCAGTTTTGACATGTGTGCCAATGGCACTATTCAGTGCTGGCAGCAGGCAACAGTCCTCCCTTGTGTATTTGTGTCATCTGGCTGCAGCTGTATGGCACTGTTTCTTTTAGCACCTGCGCTGGCTGGTTTCTTTAGGTGAGGCTTTCATTGAAAAGAGTAGCTTAGCAGAGAGTATAATGATTCCCTCCATTATCTACTAGCTTGGACATTACTTGTGCCAGCCTGGCACTCTTCATTCTGGGGGGGAAAAAAACTCCAAACAGTCTAACTCTGATACTAAATTATTATTTTTTAAAAAACATATTTTCCATTCTGGCTGTTGAAACTGGAGTGATATATTGGGTAGATAATCAGACTGACAGCTGGAATACCTGGTTTCTGTTCCCAGTTCTGGCTTGCAGGTGAGTGACTTGCAAAGAGAAAACAAATGGAGCTTATACCATTTCTGGCTGCTTGTTGTTATGTCTTCTAATAATCCTTTGAAGTGTGTGAGGATTTGCTGAAAGGCATCTTCCAAGATTTTGCTGGTTTTATTGGGTTTGATCTGTGCTGGAAAGCTCCATGACTGATTTAAGAGCTAGAGGGGAAGGTGTTGTAAGAATCAGAAAATAAAAGTGGAGCTGTTGGGCACAGAGGCTTTCAGGAAGAGTGTGTTTTTAAAACTGTTGCTTGTCTGTAACCTGAGAGATTAGTACACTGACTGAACTGAGTCTTTGTGCTTTCTGTTCTTGGTTGGGAAAGCTGCAGCCTTTTTCTGAAAGTCTTCTTAAATATCAGTGAGACTGGCTGAATTCTGAGACTGTGGTGAGGGACAGAGCAGAAAAGCAGCTTTCAGCTGTGATTCTTCCTCATGCAGTTATAATTCTTCCTGTGGGTGCCTCGAGCAAATTTGGTTTGGGGAAAGTTGCTGAAGCCTCTGTCCTGCCGATGTCACAGTACTGCACACCTCTGAAGCTCCAATGTTGTACAATTAAGACACAGTGCTTCCACACATACTGTAAGAAATACCATCAGTAATCATAATTAATGAGAAAAATGCTGTGATTAAACATCAATGCTGCTGAAATTGAGGGAACTGATTTTTTTGTCACACGTAAGATAAATTGTTATGAGCAGATTTTAATTTCGCATTTGCGGCTTTCTGAAAGCTGGTATCTGTGATAGTTGTTCTGGACAAGCAGTAATATCTAGACTTATTTTCATCAATCATGATGAAAAACTCCTACTTTCCTCACCCTACTCAACTGTATAAATATTAAGAGTGGAAGACACTTCTATCAGACAACAGAAGCTCATGCCACTATATTGATTGAGATTGTTTCCTCTGAGTCCAATGAATAATGTAATAACCTATTACTTAAAGTTTAATGCAGATTTAATAGGGGGTGAAAATCAACAGGTACAGTGCAAGAGGTGCAAGGTTGCTTTGTTTCGTGCTAAATGAAAAAGATTCAAAGGAAAGGCTGTTGGGTGTGTGACATACCATGTAATTTATGTGTAAAATTTATTTGCAGATGCCTTGGTGTCTGGGACCTCTGTATTATTTTGTGTATTTGTCTGAGTATATGGACATGTACATTCCAAACTCATGGGGTCACAGTTGGTTACTGAAGTCTAGGGGTCTCATATAGTGGAGTATCAAGATACTGCTGTCTCTTCAACAGCTTATTTATTTAATGGTCTTTTTGGTGTGAGTACTGTTTTTTTACACAAAGGAAAAACATCGCTTTCCTCTGTTGTTAGTTTTGCACAGCTTGAGCCTTAAAATAATCCAGGAAGCTTTTGTTATATAAATATACCCATCTTCCAGAGTGGCAGGGTATGTGCTTGATATAGCTACTTGCTGAATTGTCTTTTAAATTTAAACTTCAGGGGCGTTGAAGGAGAAACCTGATGTTACTTTTATGTGGCACTTAATGGTTCTGACTATGGCAGCTCTCTGGACTGGGTGTAAGCAAAGCAACGCACTTATTGCTGTGCACCAGTTGATGGTAATGAGGCTGTCACAGTGCCTTTTCAAAGCAGACAGTGCAATGTAAAGCAGTTTTATGCTTGGAACTCAACTTCTGTATCTCTTAATGATTTCTGTTTAAGCTTGTTACTGCCAGGTACGCTTATACCTAGCAGAATTAAGCCCATGGGAACAGAGCCTCAGCCTAAGTGGAATCTTAAGTGTGTAAAACGTGTATGAATATAGGAATGGTTAAAATTAAATTCCAGTGCAGACTACTTGGTAGTTCAACATGAACCAATATTTCCAGCTATCGGATTTCCCAGTTAATTGGGCAACAGTTGGCTGGAGCAGGTGTTTTAAAAAAATCAAACACCACCACCACCAAAAAGTCCAATATAAAAAACCTGACAAACCCCCACCACTGTGTGAAATGTCAACTGCATGAGAGATAATCCCCATTAAATGTGGGGACTGGTTTCTGGGTGTTGTCATGTAAAAGCACCTTTGAGGAAATGTGTTAGTAGTGAATATAACTGAATGTGAATTTAGAGCTTTTCTGTATCCTCTGTAGGATGTAAGTTCATCAGGGCACTGATGTTATAAGTAATATCTTTGCTGCTAGGAATGCCTGAGCATGATGCTGATGACTGAAGAAGTGATATGGCAGGCTAACACCTGGGATCTGCTGTGTCAGTACTTTATTCACCTGCACACAAGAGGCAACACCTTTTACAGCACCACCTGGCAGACCTTACCCTTTCTCTCTGGGAAAAGGTGGGTATCCTTCTCTGCTCCTTTTTGACTGCCCTAGTAACCTTTCCCCCAACTTTTCCCAGATGAACAAGAGCTGCATGCATCAAAACTATCCCACAGAAGTGGGAATGGCAAGTGGATGCCTAGGTGGTTTGGATACAAACACAAACTCCAGATGTTGCTTTTTTAAAAGTGAAGAGGATGAAGAGTGAAAAGCCACAATGCCCTGGGAGTGCCTGAACCCAGTCTGTGGTCTGCTGTGTTGCTGCTGCCTCCTCCCATGTTAATGGAGCAATGGTGTGCTCCATGGTGGAAAGAGTCAAAGGAGAGAAGTAATGGCTAAATATCTTGGGCACTTATCCAAAACTGAACATGTAATCGAATTTTTGGAACAGATATTCTATGTTTCCTGTGCTCATTTTGCCCAGATTGATCAGATTCATCTGTGGTAGATTTCCTAGCCATTACAGGTTATTAAATAACTTGACTGATTCTTGGTAGGACAGTAGCATAAAGTTGGTTGCTGTAGATAGTTGAACTTTTGTATCCTAATTCAATTGCCCTCAAGACAGACAACTGATCCCATTTTCTTGGAAAAGGCAAAGGATACGCTAGCAGGAAATGGCTGCAGTTAAGGGAAATATGGAGTACATGCTGTTGATTAACCCTTCATCCAAGGAAGGAATCTTCCTTCTCCAAGTTTCTTTGTCAGCTGAATTAACAAATTACCATTTCTTTGTCCTGCGGATGGCTCTGACTTACTTTGAGGTGTTCAAAGATAAAATGAGTTTTCTGTCTTGCTTTGCATCTTTTTTGCTTGTGCTCTTTTTTTGCTTTGGCTTAATTTTTACTATTTGCTTCCTGTATACCTGAAGTTTCAGCTGGGATTTGATGGCTAATGCCATTCCAGCTCCTTGTGTGATGTAACACCAAGTTGAGTGAAAGTGTTCACCTTCATGTTGGCAGGAAGGCTCTTGAGGGATCTGGACAGGCTGGAGCAATGGGCTGAGGTCAGTTGTATGAGGTTCAACAAGGCCAAGTGCAGCATCTTGCACTTGGGCCACAACCACCCCATGTAATGCTGCAGGCTTGGGGCAGAGTGGCTAGAGAACTGTCTGTCAGAAGAGGCCCCAGGTGTGTTTGTTAATCAACAGCTGGCTGAACATGAGCCAGCAGTGTGCCCAGGTGGCCAAGAAGGCCAATGACATCTTGCCCTGCATCAGAAACAGTGTGAGCAGCAGGACAAGGGCAGTGATTGTCACCCTGTTCTCTGCACTCATGAGGACACACCTCAAGTGCTGCTCAGTGTTAGGTTTCCTGATTCCAAGAGGAACATTGAGGTGCTGGAGCGTGTCCAGAGATGGGTAACAGAGCTGAGGAGGAATCTGAAGCACAGGTCTAATGAGGAGCTGAAGGAAGATGAGGAAACTGGACTTGTTCAGCCTTGAGAAAAGGAGGCTGAGGGGAGACCTCACTCTTTCCAGCTCCCTGACATGAGGTTGTGGTCAGGTGGTGGTCCGTCTCTTCTCTCAAGCAGTAAGTGACAGGACAAGAGCAAATGGCCTCAAGTTGTGCCAGGGGAGGTTTAGATTGGAGATGAGGAACAATTTCTTCCCTGAAAGGATTATCAAACATTGGCATGGGCTGCCCAGGGCTGTGATGGAGTCCCAGTCCCTGGAGGGATTCTGAAGCAGTGTAGCTGTGTTGCTCTGTGAGATGGTTTAGTGGTGGCTGAGGCAGGGCTGGGATAACAATGTTCTTAAAGGCCTTTTGTAATCTAAATGATCCTGTGATCTACCTGAGACTGAGATGGGACAGGGCATCCACTTGGGGTCAAGTGCTTGAAAAGTGAGAGTAAATACACTTTGTCTTTATCCAAAAAGCAGATACTGCTTTGAAGTACAATGAAGCTCTTTCGCAACTCTTTGCACTTGCTTTGAAGTCTGAGCAGCCAATATTAAACTTAGGGTTGCCAGGTGTGACTGTTAACTGTAGCTTTTAGCATGCAGTTAAAATATCAACTATTGTGTTGAAGTGCAAATGTTATTTTATGCTGAAGAATATTCTGGAACTAGTTCAAAATGTTGTGTTTGGATTCAGGAGAGGATTGCAGTCTTGCTGGTCTCTAATCTTGTTTTGCTCTGGTTTGTGTCTGATTTCTTTGCATTCATCAAATCTGTATTCAAATGGTGCAGAAGCATTTAATGCCCAGGAGACAGACTCTGATGGTGACGCTCCTGGGTTTTGTGCCTTTTGGGAAGCTGCATAATCAGTTGTTTCCCCCCAGCTGCATTTGTGAAATGGATCCAATAGGCTCTGTTCCCTTGCTGAATTAGGCCCTATTAAATATCTCTGTCTTCTTGGGATATTGACTGTTTCATTATTTTAATGACAAATGAAACTGTTTAAAACTGAAAAACCATGGAGAATTATTCCACAGATGATATAGTTCTTTGGATTGTTGCACAAGATGCTTTGTTTCAATTCATTTGTTATATGTTTTTCTCTGTTCTCATAGATTTGTTTTCAAGATACATTAAAATAAAAAGGATTTTTTTTTCCCTGGCCTGTATTCACCCTTCTTCTGCTGTCCCCATTTCCAGTGGATAGTTGAAAGGCTGTCAGCAAGTGTTTTGACAAACTTCCAAGTACTATTGAGGAAGACAAAATGTTGTATCTAATGTGTTTTGCTCTGTGGTGATAAATACATAACAAAGGATGGGTAGAATTGCAGAGGGATTGTATCTAATGTGTTTTGCTCTGTGGTGATAAATACATAACAAAGGATGGGTAGAATTGCAGAGGGATTGTATCTAATGTGTTTTGCTCTGTGGTGATAAATACATAACAAAGGATGGGTAGAATTGCAGAGGGATTTTATCGTTGGAACAGAGGCCGTCTGACTATGTTAATTGTGTGTACAAGGTTGCTTCAGGTGTTTTGTGAGTGTTTTCACTGATCCAAACTAGATAGCTTCAGGCTGAGGAGGGCACCAACTTGTGTCAGTGTCCTGCCAAAGATTTGAATGGTTTTCATCTGACAGCATAACTGCCCTGCTATGGTACTGGTTTGTCAAACATTCTCTGCTCCAAAAAATAATTATCATGCATGGAATGCATATAAATAAAGCCAGTGGCAGATGCAAAATCGAGCACGGTAGACAAGGCAGAACAAGACTAACAGGTCAGGGCATAGCAATCAACATGGACAGCAAGTATCTCTCCCAAATCGGTTATAACACTCCACTTGCTCTTCCACTTGATGTTTTGTTTTGTTATTTCCCCCCTGTGTTTTAGCCTTTTGTGAAGTTTCTCCAGGAAGGCAGTTGAATAGCAAGAATGCAAAGGCACTGACTCCTAGTGCTCTACAGTTTTTGCTGATCCTGTTAAAGCATCCAGACAGTTGATGTGGCAAACTTAACTGCTAAATGGATGATCTAAGGCCCAGTGAATGCTGTGATCATAAACGTTCCCTTACATCACAGAAATTATTTGAAAACTGGTGTGTATTCCTCAAGCTGTCAGTTGTCTTTTTAGCATCTTCGTTGCGCTCTTTCATTTTTAAGTGCTTGTGCTGAAGCTCAAATAAACTTACCTGTCAGCAGTTATGAGGATGTCTCTTCTCATCTCCAGCTGCACCCTGCCATACCTGGCAGATGAAAAGCTGTTTACAAAGGAGATAAAGCAAGTAGCTATCTTGTAGCTGCTGTTTCTCTAGCTGATTTTTCTCATACTCAAATAATATTCAGGTTGTGTTTATGCTTTCTGAGGATGTCAGTTTTCTCCAAGCCAGCACATTAGTGCTCTGTTTGTAACTCCTAAGTACTAATGCTATGGACAGATGTATCATAGAATCTTAAGGGCTGAAAGGGATCTCAAAACATCCAGTTCAGCCCCCCTTCCAGAGCAGGACCTGTCCTTAAATCACTGCTAGCTCTGAAGCATCATCTACCCTGTAGGTGTAACATTTGTTAGCAAGGTGGCAACATCATTGAGCGGAGACTAGATTCTTTAAGGGCATTGACTTATTTTACAGCAGTGGCTGCACAGGTAAATTACAGGCAGTATCCAAAGATACTTAATCATGAATATTATAATCACAACGTTGAAAGTGGTACATGAAATATACTGATCTCTTGCCCAGCACCTTTAAGATTTTTTTGCAAAACATTCTGTAAAAAAAGTTTTATAATGAATAGATGGCTCCCTTGCCAAATTTTTGTACTGTTGTCGCCAGTGACTGCTAGGTTAAAACTATGAAGTAAAGGAGTAGACAACAAGGACAAAAAGCTTAAAAGTTGTGTGACTTGGTTACATGATGTAGGATTTAGTTTTACAGAACATATATAAGGATGTATTTTTAGCTCTTATTTACTCATCTGAAGCAGCTGATACTGAAGAGAGCTAATTTCTCTGTGTATGGGGAAATATGTTGTGTACCCAGCTTCACAAGTCAAATGCACTACTGCTTCTCTGTGGTAATTTGGAGTGAAAACTGGCATTTTAAAGCCAATCTGTGTTGTTGTGTTGGGAGGAGTTTGAGGTGCTGTAAACTCGGGAATAATCTGTTTAATGGGCAGGAATTTGAGGATATAGCTCTGCCCCATGGTGTGCTGTGATTATTAATGACACAAAAAGTGTCAGGTACTCTATTTCCACATGTAAAGAGAAAAATAGGTGTTGAGCATACATGATGAGGTCAGAAATCTGGCATGTGATAGGTGGTCAATGAAGCTGTAAAGCAGCAATTGGTTACTAACAGGAGGTTGTGGTCAGGGTTGTTTTTTTCACTACACCTCAGCAGAGGTCATTTTGCTGTTACTGCACCAGGAAATAATAAATACAAAGGACCAAAGTGTGTGTGTGTATATATATATAAATTAATTTTATAAAGCAGAAGCAGCTTGAGATGCACATTCTACTTGTTTTATATGAAGCCCATGGGCTCTGACTTTAGGCTTGCTAGCTCTGAATGTGAGGTCCATACTTCCTTTTCCCTGCTGTCATCTTCCTCCTTGCTCTTTTGGTTTCAGCACATGCACAGTGCTGATGCTTTTGCGTCTTCTCTTCCAAGGACTTACTTGATCTGCCAGCAGACCTGCTGAATGTCTTCAAGCTCAGGCAGTGATGCAAATTAAGAGTGAATGATATGTGTGAGGAGGGAGAGATGCTGATCTCATTCTCTGGACAGCAAAGAGAAGCTGGGGTGCCTGTTGGATTGGGGTGCTTTGTAAAAATGTGAAGAACGCCGGGTTTAAGATGTATAAGAAGAAATAAGTGGTTTCTGAGCTGTGGCTGGGCAGCAGAGGGAACTGAGAGTATGGAGCAAGTGAGAGTATGGAGCAATATGCACAGATAACACTGTGATTCATTCCAGTCTCCTGCTGTTGTTTGAAAAGAACTTTTGAAAACAGCCATTGTGACAGATTAAGAGATTACTGCACTTATCAGTCCCATTTCTGTCTCTGAAACCTAATGCTTATTCGTGCAACTCTGACATGACGCAAAAATGTTACTAGTTTTGGGTTTTATTCTGCTCTCAGGAGGCTTTTTTCTGAATCTAGAGATCTATACACTGAAAATAGCTGTAAAGTCAAAGTAGTAAAGGAATATATGTTATTAGTGAAGGGATAAAAACCAAAACAACAAACTACTGTAAAAAAACAAAAAATAAACAACAAATAAAAGTCTCTTTGTGTGTGATTCCTTGTGTCTTGAATGCCAGCTGTTCCTCTATCTCCAAAAAAAGAAAAGATTCAGCAAAGAATGAAGGTAGTCAAAGGCACAGAGCAGCTGCTTTATAAAAGGAGGTAAATAAACTTGGACTTTTTGGCATGGAGAAGGAATGATTGTGAGCAGAGGAAGTGAGAAGAGGAATGTTACACATTGTGAACAGAGTATGACTGAACCTAGGTATTCGTCATTCAAAAAAGTAGTATCAAACAAAACAAGAAATCAACAAGCTTGTAGCAAGGGAAAGTTTTTCTTCGTTTTTTTCTGTCAGTGATGCAGTTATGTGGTGTTATTCCCTGCTACAGGATATTGCTCAAAGGTTAGAGGTTCAAAGGAGGCTGGATAAAATCTAGCAGTGGCTATTAAAGACAGTATCTTCTGGTTCAGGGAACAGTTATTAAAACAGTGTTTTGAGGAAGATGACACTATCTATGTTAAACTTGCTGTAGAAATATGAAATCTCATTTTTGTAAGTAGGTAATAAATAGTGCTTATCTGTTTTCAAATACCGTGTTGTATAGGTGTGTGCTAACACAGAGATATGAGTTGGAGCAGCTGATTAAATGTGGGATTTCTTGGCTTTGTATTTTTGGTACCTAATGGGAAACAAGTACATAGTAGCAAATGATTCAGGTGATAAAATGTTGGTGTTTAAGAGCAGATTGTAGCAGCAGTTGTCTTGGGCAGTTTGCTGTCTTAATTTACCAAAGTCTTGCAATCTGGAGCTAATAGTAGGTTGGAGTGGCAGTTTGCCAGCTGATGCCTGGGGTAATGATCAGGTTACCGTGATGTGTTTGAGACAGATAGGCTTCAATATTTCCCTGCAAGCTCCATTTTCAGCTTGACGTAATGTTTGGGTAGGGCTGAAACTCCAAGATTGCACAATGGAAGTCACTGGGGCAACTCAGTGAAGATTTCTTACACCGCACATCGCTTTTTAGTTCAGAGGTGGTTTGCTTGGCTGGCATATGAAAGCGCCAAATTTCCCTGGAGATTTTGGTGCTTGGCAGCGTGGGGGTGTTAGGAGGCTTTGGGAGGAGGACGATGGAGTTAAAATAATGTCCTTTGAATCAGAGCTGTTTTGACACACTAGAAAGAAATTGTCAGCTGTAAAAAGAGGGGAAAAATAATAAAACATTAAACCACTCTAAGATTTTATGTAGGGAAGACAGACTCAGAACAGGAGGTGTTTTAAAAATTTATACTGAACTGAGTGGGGTGAAAATTGAAGTAGAAGTGAGGATGTGGTGTGGTCAGCTCACATACAGCACAAGTGCACAGTGGCTTTGCAGTGGCAAGCTGCTCAACAGTGATAACTTGAAAACTGAGAGCCTTGTTTCAGTGGTCTCCATCCCAAGGCATGGATTTGATGATCTCTCTGAGAAGTTTGAGAGTAAATTCAAAGTGATTTATCCGTCTTCTGATCTCTCTTGAACTCAGACTGCTTGTGTCTATTGCCGTGAAATGGCAGTTTCTGTATTTATGAGCAAGGCGGAAGCGACTTCCATGCTTTGCTCCCCAAGAGAGGCAAGTGATAGTTCCTACCGAACATGATAAGGACAGGATTTCTGAATGTGCTTGGACTAAATGTACTGCAAGGAGCCAAAAAGCATAGACTATGACTGTTGGATGAGAAAGCATGTATTTATTGCACAGTGGCAATAGATTTATACACAGATTGATTGGTTTATAGCTAAATATTGCTTGCCTCTATTTTTGTAGCCATAAGCAGTTAGCAAATTGGATTTAAAACCCTAAACTCTACTATAATCTGGAGATCTTTTCACATTTTTTTTTCACTATCCCATCTGCTGACTTCTTCACTCATGGCTGAGATGTCACGAGAAGCCAACAGAGCCAAGAGGAGTGACCTATCTTGGTATCCCATGGTAACTCTCCCTTTCCTTCATTTTTAGCTTGTTTGTTTTGCTATCAGATAGAAGAACCTGACTGTAGGATTGGATTAGATTTGCTTTGCTCATAAATTGATGAAGGTTAGATTGCAATGGTTTTAGTCTCTAAAATTATTTGCATATTGGAGCCCAAACTGTCCTTTAACAAAAAGAAAACTAAACACACCACAAAATGCTAGCAAACAACCCCCACTCCAAACCAAAACCAACACCCCCACCTAACCCCCAAAAACTAGAAGCCACACTAACATCGTAACATGCAGGAAGTATGGGTTGAGGCTGCTTCTCTTTGTTTGCTATTCAGAATATTGAAGCTTATCTGTGCAGTTTTTGCAAACCATGGGTAGATATCCTACAGACATCTTGGGCTCAGAGGTAAAATTCTCGCCAAAGCTAAGTTTGCAGTTTAGGTCTTAGAGTTTGCAGAGGCCTTGCTGCTGGAAACTTGTTAGGTGATGCTTTCTTATTTTTTTTTTTCCTTTCTTCTCCCCCCCCCCACATCAATTTTAATCTCTGATTGTTAAATGCAGTTACTGCCTGTATCTTACTTAGAAATATCTGACTTATCTCTCAAGAAGAGCTCTTGGGTTTGCATTCAGATATGCTCATATTCTTTAGAATTCTGATAATTTTTTTTAAAATGTATCACTTAAATATGTTTTGCATGCCTAAATATCCACTACTAACTTTGCTGTATTAAACCAGCAGTAGTATCATGATTTGGTCAGCCAGAAACTCAAGGCTGCAAATACAGTAACTCCTTATCTAATTTGAATAGCAGGTACACAGTCTTTGCAGTTGTACGTGGGAGACCTTGAGCCTCTTCAGGACCTGTTTTCAAAGTGCTTTAAAGCACAGCTAGTACAACTCCTGCTAAAGCAATGGAAGTCCAGCTAAACTTTGCCCTGCCAATTTCGTTTTGGTTTTGTGGGAGGAAGCAGCTTTTGGAAACACAATTTATCCTTGGGGGAAAAAGAAAAAAACAGGGTGGTTTTGCTTGCATGTGCTGGAAGAGGCTGTGGTGAAGTTTTACAGTATGGCAGGGTTTGCATTTGCTGTTGCTGCAGCTGTGAGTCAGCTTATGGCATTTCAGTTCCCTTAGCAGAGGGACAGAGCAGGAGTTTTCAGAGTTAATTTACCAATGCACAGGCATGACTCATCTTGATGTGTCCAACTTACATCAGGTTTTGAAAGAGAGAGCATGTGACTGTGGTGTTTCTATGGGGGAAGGCATAGAGATGTAGCCTTGAGCAATTTTTGGCTTCCTGGATTTGGTGCACTTGATCTGCGTGATGTTTGCTCTTAACAGGCTGCTAAGCTGGCATCCGATACACAACAAACATCCAGACACCTGGATATTTGCAGGTATTGCAGGACTTCTCTGCTATGCACTTGGCACGGGCTTTTCTAACTGTGCCAAAGCAGGATACATATCTCTGTTCGTTCCCAACAGGTAGTGAGTACAAAGCACCACTCTTTTTGTAGTGGGACTGAATTCCCTTCTGCTTGATTTTGTTTTGTGCAGCCCAGCATGGTAATGTGAGCTGTGGGTTTGCATAGGGAGTGCTACGTGGTTAAATTAAAACAATAAGCTGCTTGTGGCAAGTGAAAGTGGTGATGGGAAGAAAAAAAAATCTTCTTCTGTAATTGCAGGAGCAAAGCAAACCTGTTTGCAGCAGGAATCACCAAGCGTTTAAGTCACAGAATCACAGAATGGTAGGAGTTGGATGGGACATCTAAAGATTGTCTAGTCCCAACCCTTCTGCCAAAGCAGGTTCACCTAGTCATACTTTACTTTTTCCCCTTTGCATTTTCTGCATAGGTTATGATGATTTAAGAAAAAACACTCAGCCTTTTAGTTGTTGGTTGCAATAGCTTGGACTTCGCAATATAAAGAAATGCTGTGCCTTTCTGAGGATGACACTGTATGTGAAAATTGTTTTCTTTTGAGGATGCATTTGTGCATATCTCTGAGTGTCTTGCCTGAGCAAACTCCTGCATCTAAAAAAGGCTTGTAACAAAATTGGTAAAATTAAGGGTTCATTCAGTAGAACCTGCTGGTGGTAGATTTTTAGCCCACGCAGTACCAGAAATTGTCTATATGCATTTTTCATGTCATTTTTGTTCTCTTGTTTAAATAATAATGTTGACCTTGCAAATGCCAGTCGGAAACAGAGAGTTCAGGAGCTCTTCCCAAACAGGTCAGGCTTTTGTGAGAGTAGGGGAGAAGGAATTGTGCTAAAGAAAAAGATCAGAGCTTGCAGCATGCTGAAGAGATAAAGAGCAGCGTAATACAAATACGATGTGGCAAGATACTGTAATTCAAATGTTACGAAACATATGCAGCTGATGACTGTGTTGGAAACAAATGTTGAGAGTGAGGAGTTTAAAGTCCACAACTAAAGATTATTAAAGCAACTCATGGCAAGTTCGCCTTTGAGGACAGCAAATCATACCTGTGTTCAGAGGAAGATAGGTTAACATCATTTGAAGATGCGAGGATTTGTGTGGACATGGGTTCAATGTCAGAGAATCACAGAATCACAGAATGGTAGGGTTAGAAGGGACCTTTAGAGATATAACAAAATGTCAGTGCCTACGTGCATTATAAAAACAGAGTTGCTAATGTTTGGATGACAATGAGGAGATGAGTTAGACTGCAATTAGCAGCTTCTCTTTTCTCTTGCAAGTCCAGAGATGATTCTGTAGTTATTTCTGTGTTTAGTTGGTTCTCCTGTATTGGTTTTCATTCAGTATGAAACAATGGCATATGCTGCCGTCATGGTTTGACATGACAGTCTTTTCTGGTAAGGGGAAAGGGGCTGTAAAGTACTTGCTCAAAACTCTTCCCCCAGCTCTGACCCAGACCCAGCTGGGACTGAGCCAATTAGATGTCTCCACAATCACTTTTAAAGAAGAAGCCAGAAGAGGAGGCTTCTTCCTATTTCTTCCTTGTTCTGTCCCTTCTTCTGGCCGGTGGTGGTGTAAGGAGTAGGAACAGTGAGAGAAACAACCATGCAGACTCCAAGGTCAGTGATGACAGAGAGGAGGAGATGTGCTGGAGCAGAGACTCCCCTGAATTCTATGGAGTGGACTGGTGAAGCAGTAATTTGTTTGCATTTCTTTAAAGACCCTGTGTCAGCAGTAGAGACTCATTTTGCTGAAGCTGACCCTGGACCAAGGGCAGTGACTCACTTTATTAAACACCCTGGACCTAGGAGCAGTGACTATGGCCAGAGCAGGCTATGTCCTGTGGAAGGGACCCAGTATTCACAGGAGCTGTAACTGTGGGAAGGAATCCATGACAAAGCAGCTCATTAAACGTATGCCCAGTAGAGGCCATGTCCTGAGGGAAGGACCCTGTATCTGCAGAAACTGCAACTGTGGCGAAGAATCCACACCAGAGATATTCACTGTGTCCCGTGTGAAGGACTCTGTATCAGCAGAAGCTGCAGCTGCTAGGAAGAACCCACACTAGAGAAGTTCATTAAGGGCTGTGTCCCATGGAAGGAACCCATATGAGAGCAGGGGAAGAATGCCAGGAGTCGTCCTCATCTGAGAAGGCAGAAGCTGCAGAGCCCATCTGTGAGAGACTGACCACATCCCCCATTCCCCGCCGCTCCGAGCCATTGAGGCGGGAGGAGGTAGAGATATTGGGAGCAGTGAGCAGGGCCCGGGAAGAAAGGAGGGATGGGGCAGGGAGATCTTGAAGTGCTGGTAGTAACTTTCCTACTCCCTTTTTGCTTTTTGTTCTGTTCTGTTTCTTGTAGGTAGTAGAATAAACTTTTCTGCTTTCCTGTGTCCGAGTCAACGTTGTGCATGTAGCTTCAGAAAAATACGTCTTTCTGATATTCCCTTCTACTTATATCTTTCCTAATGTAACAGGCTACCTACAGAAGGGCTCTATTTCTTTCTCCTCCTCTGTCATGTGTCTATATATACCCTGTGACATTGTGGGAGTGTTTGCTTTGGAAGAAATCTCTCTATGTGTGCCAAACTGCAGCCAAATATGCAATAGAAAGCATTCCTTTTTTCTCCTCTCAGTATGAAGGGAGGCCTGAAGGGTGATGGAACATTATCACCTGGGAAAGACAGGAAGCCAGTGATGATGGTAAATGGCCTTTACCTGTTTAACTTATCTGTTCACAAACCACAAACCAGCAAGCCAATTATGGGATGTATTGGAGCGGGAAGGTAGTCAACACTGGGGTGGTATTTTAGAAAGGACTTGTGAAACAAGTCGATGAATGAAAGCCTTTAAGTTTGAGGACAATGGTTCTTTTAATAAGCCGGCAAGACTGTCTCATCAGCTGCTTGCACGCACAGCGTCAGTGCTCAGGATTGCTTTTCCCCCCTCAGACCAATTTGAGGGGTGCTGCAACAAACTTGAAGTTACAGTGATTTGCATAGGTAATGCAGAGAGACTTTTTCTTGCCTCCCCATCAAATAATGCTATTACACTATGGAAATTATGATTAGGATAATAAAACAGCATTTCAACTCTTCTTTGTCTTTCTAAGCAATTCAGAGCTCTGGCTTCTCAAAAACTTGCCAAGGCTTTCCTTTTTCTTGTGCTCAGTCTAGAAATAAAGTAATGATTTTTTTTTTTTGCTGCTTGTTAGCTTTAGAAGGCATAGAAAGTAACACTTTGAGGCTTGAGGTTTTCTAAATGCACAGTGTGAAGCTGAGTGTGTTTGAGCACTGTATTTTTGGAGAAATGCCAATCACTAAGCAAGTATAATAGTACTGCATAAATAAACAGGACAAGAAAGCAAGTTCACTGCTCTAGAAAGCACAATTATTTACATCTACCCTTTTGTACTCCCTATTAGATATTTTAAGCTCATGACAGGATTGCATTTTTGTGATTGTAGGAATAAAACCTCTGACTGTGATTTTTACCAAACAGAATGTCTAACAGTCGGCAGAATGTCTATGGAGATACTGTTCTGGATTAGTCCTCTTTGATGTGGATGGGGAAGAAACTAATCTCTTGCTCTAGGAAACAGTGGCATGCAGCAGAATAATATCCAAATAGCATCAACCTTGGGAGTAGTTAAGAAAGGTCTTTAAAAATAAATAAGCAGTTCCTTTGACTCAAGATTCTGGGAACACAGGAAGGATGGTGTTATCCACAGTTTGATGCACAAATCTGCCCCACCCAGCTTGCACAGAATCAACTCCAGCTATTTGTGAGTTGGGAATAAGCAAGAGGCAGCGGGGTTATTGAGCAGAATGATTGCCCTTGTCTGTGCTTTAATCATACTTGTGGGATCAATACTGAGTTCAGAGTGGCATGATGGTGTCCTGTGTGGGTTCTGAAAAGATGTATGTGGCCTTCCTGTAGTGACTGGTGTCAAGAACAGAAATGCGAGTGTGAACACAATAAATACCAGCCAATATATATTTGATGTGTGCTGGGGGAAAGGTATTTGTCTGTGGCTCAAGGAACAGGAGGAGTTAATTTGTGTAGCATATTGTATTTACATCTTAAATATACTTTTACGGTTTTTAAGTATTGAGAAAACTTCTCATAAGTTTTCTAGTAAGGCTGTATATAGGCTGTGGACATGTCCTTGGTCATCAAAACTAGCCATGTGACTGAAAAATGAGATGAAATCTGCTACTTACTTACAAATCAAATCTGTGCATGTTCATTCTTCTAAAGTATGTAACTCCCAAAGAGATTTAGAAATTGATACGCATTGATCCTCATCCGATATGGAGGGATGCTGCACTTAAACAGAATTCAAAATGTGCTGGAAAGTAGGGACAGCTTATGTGTGGGGTGCACAAAGCCTTTTGTGGTCAAGGCTTCTGAGACTTGGCTTGAGTGGGAGCAGGATTAAATTCCTTCAGGTCTCTGTTCAGGTTAGTGCGTGTCATGGTAGTCAAAGACAAATTCAGGTGCTTGTAAGAAGCAGGTGTATATGTAAGAAATACGATTAATTGGGATTTCAGTAAATGCTGAGTTTTGAGCAGGATATGTGTGCCAGAGAGCACAGTTTTAATAGTCCTGTTGGAAGGACCAGGCTGTTACTTTTAATGCTTACTCAGAACTGATGCAAGTACTTCCCATAGGAATAAATTAGACTAGAGGAAATGACTTCCCAGTCTGCAAATGTGTTCATCATAGGGAAAACCCATAAATTAATCAAAAGTCTCACCTTTAAACAGGCAGATTGAAGTAGAAGGCGGTGCTGGTGATTCATAATTTTGGTGTAACAGAATCTGTAATATTTTCCATGTTTGTACCTGCCATATTTTGCATCCTGTGGTCATTGGCTCTTTGCTTCTGTCACACCAGTGATGTTTCCCACAGGACGTGTTCCATGCTCACCCGTGGGCCAGCCAGGGCTCCCAGGCCTACAACACAGAGCCTGTGCTGAACAGCAAGCACATTGACCTTCATCCATCCTTGTTTCTTAGATGCACCACAGTGGTCAAAGTTATAAAAAGAAAGTCTGTCAGGCCAGTGCCTGAAAATAATTGGGTAGAAATATAAGTACAGTTAGATTCTGAGTCACACCAAAACCAGCCTGTACGTTGCTTTATGTTCCCCATTTTTTTTGGGAGGTGCATAAGGGGGCATTTAAACACTTCCCCAATAAGCTCTTTGAGCCTTTAGTGATTAATGTCTCAGGCTTCCTGAGCATCATTTCTTCTTTACTGCTCTGAATTCATCTGGTTGTCCTTTGGACCCAGGTTAAACACGTGGCACTCGCTGCGGGTGGAAGTCACAAGAAGAGGATGTGTGTTGTGGTGATGGGACTGCAAGCTCACCAGTGTGTAAAGCTGTGATAACGCTGGTGGCACTGACACAGGATACTGGGAATACAACACCCTGCAGTCCTCGCAAATAGCTCCTTATCGCTTCTGTTGTGTTGTTCCCTTTGCTCTTGGGAAGGAGGAAACGGATATTTGAAGCCTTAATTGGCAGTATTAATCGACATCATGCGTATTAATGAGACACTGGATAGGTATGTCTGAGTTAGTGCTGTTTAACCTGTGAATATTTACTTTTTGTTACATACCAAAAAAAAAAAAAAAAGGAACAGGAGGCAGGAGTTAAATGATAACTGGCTTGTGTTTCATTTGCAGAGCTTTTGAGTGGAATATTACGTCATTCTGGGTCTGCTACCTGAGTATGAAATACTCATTGCATTAACAGCAGGGGTGGGTCGTGTTTGGGATAATTAACCATCCTGCTGAGATGCTGCAAACATGTATGGGATTTCTCTCTGGTTTGTATTCTGTGTGACTCTTACGGCATACAAACAAATCCTCAGGATATGGAGAGTGGGTTAGCTTATCTCAGACAGGAAAAAGCCCCCTGCATACCCAGAAGCCCTGTTGTTGTCCTTCAGCACGAAATGTGATCATGAATTAACTGTTGCTTCGGTTTTTCATTGAGATTTGTCTTTTTTAAAAATTATTTTTAAGACACTGTCCTGGGTTCAGCTGGGATTGAGTTAATTTTCTTCCTAGTAGCTGGTACAGGGCTGTGTTTTGGATTTAGTGTGAGAATAATGTTAAAAACACATAAATGTTTTAGCTGTTGCTAAGCAGCACTTAGGATAAGTGTAAGACTTTTCAGTTTCTCCTGCTCTGCTAGTGAGAAGGGACATGAGAAACTGGGAGGGAGCATGGCCAAGACAGCCCACCCAACTAGCCAAAGATGCATACCATAAGACGTCATGCACAGTATGTAAACTGTGAGGAGTTGCTGGAAAGGGTCCGATTGCTGTTTGAGCATCAGTCAGTGGATGGTAAGCAATTGTTGCACATTAATTCTCTTTCTTTTGTTTTTATTTCTCTTTTTGTTGCCTTCTTTTTCATTACAATTATGTTTTATTATTTTATTGTTACTATTATAGTTTACACTATTATAGTAACAAAACTAGTCTTATCTCAACAGTCCCTTCCAACCCTACCATTCTATGATTCTATGAGTTTTCCTTTTCCTGATTCTCCTTCCCATCCCCCTGGGGGGTGGTGAATGATTGGCTGTGTGGTGCTTAGTTGCTAGCTGGGGTTAAACCATGACAGATGCTCGTTTTGCTTGTCCTGGAAAGTGTCTGCTCTTTCTAGGCCTTTCAAGTTAATAGGAAATTTCTTTGAGAGCAAGAAATAACATCTGTGGAGCATGAATTTGCAGAAGGGTACAGAGCTGCTGCTGAAGGATGGAGGGAATGGCTCAGTCTCTCACATCTCTGTTCATCCTTAGCATAGATATCAGCATCAGTACAATTGCAAATCTCACCAGTTTAACATGGAGATTGCTGGGCAGGCCGACAAGCAAGTGGTACCATGTGTTAGTGAAATTCACATTCAGTATAAACTTCTTTTTTTTCCTGAGAGGAAAAGCATTTGCCTTGCAGTGCTCTACATAAGCCTAAGTATAGACATTTTGGCTCTGTTTATGCATAATAAATTAGTGACTTGCTATATCCAGACAGCTATACTTAAAACAAACAAGGGTATTTTCCTGAAAGGTTCTTGATTTCTCCTTGGTTGCTGGCAGCAGCTGACATCCATCCTGACATGTTGTATTTCTGGGTAAGGTCAACTTAATCTGTCAAAAGCTTTAACGAAGCTAGCATACATGATATATACTAAACTAAGAAGTATACAAAACCAGCAAGATGTGGGGCAAATAACAAAGGAGTTAACTCTGTTGGAAAAACCAGTGGTGTTACCAATCTGTGTCCCATTGCATTATTTGGTAAGGAAACAATCTGTTGCCTGCCTGTAAACAGAGGCCTTTGGGTTGAAATTTTGGGTTTGGAAGAGCTACAACCAAACTGACATTTTGACGTGGTGACTTCTTTAGCCAGAGGATTTTGACAAACCTGGGTAATGAGACTTCTCAGAGGAATAAATGAGTGCATCAGAGGGTAGGAATGGCACTTCATGAGCTGGGAGTGCTATAGCTGTATGCAGGATGCAGTTACATGCAAATAATGTGAAAAATGTATTTCTAGTTGAGACGGTGAATTTGAAAAGGGTGTCTTGTTTTCTTTTTTAATGGAACGCCACAGTTGTATTCAACACTTGCTTTGAACTGAGTGTCTGATTTAACATCTCCTGCATGAAAGTGAACTGCGGTAACATGGTATGTTGCCTTGTTTTCCTCTCCTCTCACCTCTAGAGAGATGCCAGGTGTTAGACTCCACAGACCAGCCACAGCTTCTAAATGCAGAGCTGCCACTGAGAAAATATGGGTGGTTCTCCAGTGATCTGAAAGGGCAACCGTGTCATTTAACCAGGAACAGCAGAAGGATGTACATTCATCCTGATGAGCAAAATGACTGATGTTATATGTTCACAAAAATGATTCCAGTTAGATGAGAACCCCAGAGATTTAAGCTGCTTGCATGGCTTGGACAATACAAAAGGCTCGCTTCATTGGCAGCAAAGGGTCCTGTGCCCTGTTGGACCTCCAGAATGTATGGGGATCCCACTGGTGTTTCTGCCATCCTTTTTACAGCTTTCAGTCACAGTGAGTGCACAAGGATGTGGGGATGTGTGTCTGTTGTGTGATCGCTTACAGCTCTTGCAACATAATGGAGTCCCATGACTCTGCACGGGGTCAGATGCAGAAGGGCAGTGAACTGAGAAACGGGTCAGCCAGCCTAAGTATCAGCAGATTGCAACACCGATGTGAGGTCAAAGTACAAACACGTGTTCAAAGGCAACCACACAACATATTTCTTAATTTTCTTCTGAGCAAGGAGCAGGGGATGTTTTCAGCTGACTTTCGAGAGGACCGTGGTTTGCTGGCAGATTGTGTGATCATCCTCTTTGCAAGTGGTTTAAAATACATCTTTGTTCTTGCACACATGCTCAAGCAAGCAAGACTGAAATTAGCTCCTTTGTTGGAAAGATTTTTGTTCGGGTAACTCCATCCAACTTAAAAGCAGTTTGAGCTTCTTATAGGAAAAGAGAAGTATGATTTCCTCTGGACATTACTCCATGAGTCACATGTTGGACGACACAGTGTAATTGCTGGAGCTGATGAGTACATCAGTACTACAGAACAACCCTTTGTGTTTGATACACGTAAATACTTACTCTGGCATTTCTGGAAGTTATTTTAATAAATACATCATTGATCATAAAGTCAAGCTTTTAATGTTTCTAGGATATATCAGAACCTCATTAAGGTAAATTTAATGTCCTTTTTTTCAGCTTCAAAAGCAATTACTGTCTGTTGTTAAGTCTCACATGTAAGAAGTTTTAATGGCTGTTAATTTTGTAATACAAGTGTAATAATAATAATTATAATAATAAAGCTTCATGTTATTTCTCAATAGGAAAGATGATAGCTTGGAGGGTGTCCACTGTTTTTGTTGTGGAGATTTTTTGTCTTTTGGTTTTTTTGTTTGTTTGGTTTTTTTTTAATAGCTGCTGGCCTGTTCAAGATACTGTGTTGTATCAAACACAAGTATACAAGTTTGCTGGTTGAAACCCCTCAGAAGACAGAGAGGGACAATGGTGGCCAGAATAGACTTGTTTTAGTGATGAGCATTTTTGCATCTTTAATAAAAAGTGTTTCATTATTGGATCATAAAGCAGATGCACTGAAAGGTTCCTGCCAAAGCCACTCAGCAATGACCTCGATTGTGTGTTTTCTTTACAAGGAAAGTTTGGGTTAAGAATGTGGTTAAAGAGCCCCAGTTTGGAGCTGGAAGAAAGAATAAGCTTGATATTAATAATAAACAACAGGATTTGTTGCATTCACAGCTTCTCTGGAGAGATCTGTGTTACAGCTTGCACAGGTGAGTTTGCTGTAAACTCACTTGTTTTGTGGGATAGAAGTGCTGAAAGAATAAGAAGCATAAATTTTAGAGTTGCATAGGTTGTTCATCAAATTGTGATACTAAATGCTAAGTAGAGCATTTTATACATAAAGCAGACTGTATTTCAGTGCAATAGCTAATGCTTCCTTTCGAATGAGCAGGTAGTCACATTGTAGTTAACACCAAATAGCTTTGCTCTGAAGAGAATGGGTATATATTTTGAATAATTAAAAAAAAATGTCCTTGAGCTGTGTTTAACATGGTGTTTTATAGTGTTTTGAAGCAAATAAAGAGCACAGTAGCTTTTTAACACTCCTGTAGCACATTATTTTCTGATCTGTCAGTGACCAGAATCAGGTTTTATGGAGGGAGAAAAAAAAAAAAGCTGACAAGTTTTTTGGGCTGCATGTGGTGGATGTTTACATTTCTCTTGCTCATGTGAGACAACATGAACAAATTCTCTAGTAGATATTGATCCTAGAAATCAGTAATTAGTCTTTGAATTTGTACCCACGTTTTTGGTGGTAAGGGTCCTCAGTAGCCAGTAAGCCACATGCTACCCTGCTGGGTCCTGTAAAAAGGTTTGCTGAAAAGGCAAGAGTGGAGGTTCTTCATTAAAGCCTTATGCTGGAAGGACAGCTGCTTTCTAACTTAAGGAGAGAGAAATGCATCACTTAAAAAATTGTCACCGATTTTATGAATGTCTCTTGCCCCAGAGATGGGAAAAGGCTCAGCTACTCCATGTCTGCCTGTTGCTTTTAAACTTTATTTTTAATGCTTGCTTTTTATCTCTGAGTCAGGCTTTCTTCCTCTTTCTACACCAAATCATTTTAATGTTGTGTCATGGTTCTACCCCAACAAGAAACTAAGCACCACGCAGAACCAAACCCAAGTCATGGGCTGAGATAAGAACAATGAAATTACCACTAATTAAATTAAATTAAGTTAAATTAAATTAAATTACAGTTGAATTTACCACTGATTAAATATGATAATTAAAATAGTATAACAGGAGAGGGAAATGAACCCCAAAACAGTCAAGTGATTCACAGTGCAATTGCTCAGCCCTTGCTAACTGATGCCCAGCCAGGTCCCAAGCAGCAATCCGCCCTTCCAGCCAACTCCTCCAGTTTCTATACTGGGCACAGCATCCTATGGTATGGAATAGCCCTGTAGCCAAGTTCGAGTCAGCTGTCCTGGCTGTGTGCCCTCCCGGCTGCTTGTGCACCCCCAGCAGTCTTGCTGACAGGGCACAAGAAGCTAAACAATGTGTGCCTTAGTATAAACATTGCTCAGCAACAACTGAAACCATCTGTATATTATCAACATTCTTCTCATCCTAAACACAAAACACAGCTCTGTGTTAGCTACTAGGAAGAACATTGGCTCTGCCTCAGCTAAAACCAGAACAGCATTTTAATGCTTTTTGTTTCTCTGCCATGCCCACGGCTCAGTTGGAGGCAGGCAGCATCATAGCTGTTTTCTGTTATCTGTGTTGCAGTGCTTGGGACTTGGGGTTGAGTTTGCTTGGTGGTATGAACAAGTAGGGTATTTTAAACTTGTTTTTAACTTGGGCCTTCCCACCTTCAGTATCAGATCTCGCCTGCTGATATATACTTTCTTTACTGATGGGCAAGGGAAGTGGTGACACAATGTAATCTACTTGCTCTGAGTATTTTGATGTTTAGGTTTTAAACTGTCAAGGCAACGGAGACCTTTCCCCAGCAAGGCTTTTGGGAGGTTGCTGTCTTGCCACTGCATGTAGCACTTGAATTGCCAAGAAACATTAGTGCTCGATATTACCTATTTTTCTTATATGTGAGCACTCGATCTCAAATTCAGTGTTGTGTTGCATAGCTCATGCCCTGGTCAGGAAAAAAGCAAACAGGGACTGTCTCCCTTCTTCAGGCATTTTTATGGTAATTCTCATCCTCTGACTGATGTGGGAAGGCAGGGATAAAGTAGAGCAACAGCCACTTAACTGAGAGGAGCACTCCCAGATGTTAGTCCTATAGAAAGAAAATGATGTAATCAGTTCAGGCTGTCCTCTGGTTTAGCCTTTAAGCTAAACATGTCCTGACTGAACTGTGTAGGAGAAGAAGAAAATAATAATAAAAAAAAGGCTTTTGCAAGTACTTTAGAATAGTTCATCAAGTATGTTTCTTTTTATTTGTTTAGGGCTTTACAAGGTAGTAAGTTGTATCTGTCTGGACACATGCAATATTTAAATGCCTAATGATTAAACATGTTGAAAAGGTGTTCCCAGAGCTCACTTTTAATTACCTGTAATCATCAAACTGTTGTCTCTTCTTTTGTCTGGACCCACCTCACTCTTGGGAAAACAGGGCTTCATTAAGTCTCTGAGTTCACTGAACCCAGACAGTTGTGGATTGTTGTGGGGGGGGGGGGGGGNGGGGGGGGGGGGGGGGGGGAGAAGGAAGGTAAGATCTGCTGGAATAATAAAAGAGCATTTTTGTAAAATAAGAACATTTTTATTATCAAAAGTGAGTTATTAAGTTGGCCTTTGCCCTCTCTGGATGACTTCTGCTGTCCCATGAGCTGTGGAATGGCCCAAAGTAGGCATGTCATCCACATACTAAGGAATCTACAGCCTGCATGATATCTTCTAATTAATCTTTTGATTCCTTATATCTATATATGTATATATGCATATATATATGCTCAGCAGGAGGAATTTACAGAATTGGTACTGATTGAATTGCAGATAAGAAATCTTTAGGTAATGAGAAATCACCAATTTTACTCAAGAATCCCTCCTAGAAAATGAGACAAGGCAGATGCATCTGTTGAGTGTTACAGAGCTCAGTTACTAAAAGACTGCTGGAAAAAAGGGCATAAAGAGCTTAATAGTAGCTCATCTGCACTTTCTGCCTCTCCTCAGATTTCAAATAAATTGATTGAGTTGGACTTGCCTCTCTGGCCTGCTGGAGGTACAGACTAACTGTTACAATCCTTCCTAAAAGAGCTGGGAGAAAAGAGGTGTGATGGTGAGTTTGCTTGAGCTGGGGTCTGCCAGCTCCCATGGAAATGATGATGTGCAGGAGAAGGAGAACAGCCTTGCATGGTTTTTGATTATTGAATTAGGGGAAAAAGCTATTTGAGAAAGGGACAAGTTGGACAAGCAAGGTGCCTTATTTTTTGTGCTCGCTGTATTCTCCTTGAATTGGTGCTTGCAGACATACAACTTCATGTTCAGAGTGAAGATTACTGACAAATCCGGGACTTCTTTGGCTTCTAGGCTTTGTGGAGGAGCTCAATGTGAACATGTTGCATTTGCTAACTGTCAGCATGTGTAGGATAAGGATTGGTGAACCAGGTGCAGGGGCATGGATCTTTTTAAAAAAACAAAACCAACAAACCAGCTACTCCTCAAAAATACTTGTTTTCTATATGACAGGACTAGTATGGAAGGGTTTCTGTGTGTGGCTTCTGAAAATACTTTTTCCACCCTGTATTTCTTGAATCTGTCTTTGCAGATTCCTCATTATTACCGGCAACAGGCTCCATCTCTCAGGATGGAGTTCAGAAAACCTGTTGCTGCTATTTGTTAGTGCTGGTGTCTTCCNCCCCCCCCCCCCCCCCCCGCCCCATTTCATCTCTGGAGTGGAAGCACTCCACTTCACATGCCTCTGACTTCACTTCTGGACAGTATCTCATTTATGTACCATGGCCAGTGGACTGCCTAGAGTCGTTGTTCTTGTGTGCTGGAAAATACTCTGACAGCAGCGGTCATCCCATCAATCTCTTCAGTCCATGACTTCAGTCTGCTTTGTACTGTGGTTTTGTATTGAATTACATGGACCTCCCTGCTGTCCCGAGGCGAGTTGCCAGTAGATGTCCTCCACTCCCTTTTGTGGTCACCAGGGATGCTGCACACATTCCTTTCCTGCTTATCTTTCCCACACCTCATATTTGTGAGCAGGAGGTGCTAGCTTACTGGAATCCTACGCGTTGCAGTCTCTGGTGTGTCTTGGGATAAAGACTGGATATGTGCCCTTGGGGACAGGTGATGCTGCCTGCCCAGGGGCTCTGTGCTGGTGGCACTAGTAGGATGTAGACAACAACTTCATTTTTTGTTGGGAAGCTTGTTGGTTTGCCTTGTTTCAGTGTGGTAAAGTACTTGTTTGTTTGGTTTTGTTTTTTTTTCTTGTGGAGTTGTTTGGCTTTTTTTAGAGTAGGACTTAACGTCAGGTATTTATATTGTAATGGAAAAATGAATCCTTCCTTCCAGCACTGACTCTTTCAGTTTCACTGTGTCATCCTGAGTCTTTCAAAAATAACACTACCGTCAAGGCTTTCCTTTGGGTTACCTGCACATTTTCAGAATCAATAGACCTGATTTTACACGCTAATTTTGTTCCCCCCCCC
>WBNH01010221.1:75126-262151 GCA_013401255.1 Urocolius indicus
CCTCCCCTCGCCCCCGGCTGACGCACTCGGCAGGACGAGACGGCGTGGCCGGGCAGCGCGCAGAGGCAGCGGGCGCTCGCTGCCTCACTCCCGTGCACCGCTCACCTCTCGTGCTTTACCTTTCCAGGTGTTTCCCGCACGGGGCTTGCGAGCAGAGGGGAGAGAAGAGCCGGCAAAGCCCAGCGTGACGCTGCTGGCACGAGGAAGTTGAAAGGCAACTTTTAATTTGAAGGAAGTTTGGCTCGCGAAGATGCCGGCCTGAGCCTCGGCTCTGGGAATTGCTCTGGCGAAGCGGGCAGAAGGATCGTAAAACGTTTGAGCTTGCAGAGGCCTTGTTGCTGTCTCTCCTCTCGTCGGTCTGGCTGGCAGCCAGGAAGAGGAAAAGTTGTCTGCTGTTATCTGCTGCCTAATTTCCATGAGTGAGTAGCGCTCGGCTCTGGATTGATCCTGTTTCAGTTAAAATGCTTGTTCGACTGCTAGAGAGGGGCCGGGGACAGTGTTTTGGAAGCAAGCGGAAGGACTTGGATACAATAAGATCTAAAATATGACTTTTGGTGTTGTGTTTTTTTCAAAGGGAGCACTCCAGCTTGTGATTAGTCTCTTGTTTGTTGGTTGTTTTTTGGTTTTGCTTTTTTTTTTTTTCATACAAGTAAGAGACTGCCAGGCTGCCAGCAACTGAGGCAGCAGTTATCTGGTCCTGAACACCCAGCACTGTCTTGTCCCTCTGAATTGTGTCGAGGGTCTGGCATGTTTCTGACAGATGCATCCCTTGCTGCATATGAACATTGAGACGTGGTAGAGTTTCTAGGTTTGAATTGCAGAACACTGGTACAAGTTAGTCAGTTATGTGATGCTTGCACAAGCTGAAAATCAGGTACAAGCTGTTATCCCTATTGTGGTCTTGAGGACCTTTCCCCACTCCTAACTTCCCCCTTAATTGCTGCCAAATATCTTCAGGGCAATTGCAGTGAGTGTTTATGTGAAACAGTAGGAGCAGGGGATGTATTTTAGACTTCATGTGAGGTTTTTTTAGCCACTGTACTTAAGTAGAGGTAGTGTCACGCAACTGTGCAGCTCCACATGTGTCATGGTGTCACTTGCCACCCAAAAATGCGAATGCTTTGGCTGTAGAGGAGGGTGGCCCCGGGTGTGTAGAGGAACACAATGAGTCACAGGGAAACCACAGAAAATCCTCTCTGCGAGCTAAATGTGCTTCAGAAAGAGGACTATAAATTTACCCTTAAGCTGAGTCTTAGATACATGGCTGATTTTTTTCCATGGTATGTGATCCTATTTATGTGTTTCTGGCATAACCACCTTTTCTTCTTGTCATAAACCTCTTTTGAATGGAATCCTTTGGTCTGGAAGCTTTCTAATAGATTTATAGTGATGAGTTGAACCATTTTTTTTTTCACTCAGCGTTTGGGGAAGAAACTAGAAAACCTTTCGCCTGCAGTAGCTCATCTGTATATGTATTTGTTTATATGTACACACTCAGAAGAGCTACTCCAGGCATTGTGTTTTAGTCTCTGCCTGTGTATATATAAAGAATGTATTTTTAAAGCAGGGTTGGGGTAAACAAACTTAGTAGAGCGTTATTTTCTTCCTGTCCTGTCAAGTAATACCATGCCTTTGGTATTTGTGAGTTGATTTGGTCAAGGAGATGGAGGCAGGAAAGCAAACTGTACCAAAACACACTCATATTAAATATCTGCTTACAGCACTGTCAGGTAAATCATTAACATGTAGTCTCAGGGGTTATAGAAGCTGCTAAAGAAGATTCTAACTTCTGAAACTTCCTTTTTTCCAGGAGGTAAGAATCGAAGTTACTTACAGACCTTGGTTTTGTGCGTGGGTGTTTGGTTCTGTCATGGTTTCTCTACTGATTAATAAAGTGATGTAGTCCAGTGGATTTAGGATGGGAGATTACTTTCTCCCTAGGCACAAATAAGGGGTTATGGAAGACAGCAGCTTCAACTACAGTGTAGGGAAAAACACAGCACGCTAGGCTACCGGATGAGATCAGCCTCTGCATTGCCATTGTTCTGGAGGAATGATGCTACCTTCTGGAGGTGGATGTTATTTCCTGTGAGCATGAAACTTGCACTCTGAAGCAGTTTTTTGGGGGAGTAGGGAATCAGTGTTCGAGTCTTCAGTGAAGTAACTTGAGGCCAGGAAAAGTTTTGCAGAAGCAGTAACTAAGATGTGTGGTTACCCACAAACTGACAAAGCAGTGTGGTCTTCTGGGCTCTTGCTGGCACATCTAGTGAGGAACAGATTCCTAACTACTACCTGTTCCGCATGTGGATATGGGCCGTTACGTTCATGGTCTCCTGACCACAGCAGCAGTGTGGCAATTGCTGAATCATATCGGTTTCTGCCACTTACCTTGCTGTAAATACTGTAATCATTCATGAAATCTAATTTTAAATGGCTTTAGGGCTGTTGGGCTGTTTAACTCGGCAGCTTCGTTTCCTAGGATCCTGTGATTTTAATCTGTTTCAGTTGGGAGGATTTACTGTGGACCTTGTCATGCTTAAATCCATACCAGACTTCTGTGTTGCCTGACTTTTCTTTCTGTAGGGATGTAAGAAGGGGATTTCTCCAGGGCATCTAGTACTTAAAATCTGTAGATCTCTGTCTGCATTTGTGTAAATTTTGATTGATGGTGTTTGCAATAAGCTTGTGACTTGAAGAATGGAAAATCTGTAGCATATGAAAACATGTTATATGGCGAGCAGCAAAAGTAGCCACATTTGTGATGTTTGCAGCCATGACTTGAACAACAGAAAAGGGCTTAACTCACGAAGGGCTTAAGTGATTATAGTTGCTCACATCCAAAAGCATGACTCAAAACTTCCAGCTAAAATCTTAAGCTCCTTGAATTGGTGTCAGTGTTGCACTTGCCCTTCTCAAGCTGTGTCTGTTCTAGGTGCTGAGCTCTCACCCTGTCTGCCTTATGCAAAAAGTCTTGCCTGGCACTCCCTACAGGGAGATTTTCAGTTTTCTCCCTGGAGATACCTGGTCCCAATACCTTATTTAAGTGCACAGCTTGGAAACCTGGACCTCATTTCTAAAAATCGAACCAAACCCAGAACCTCTTGCACACTGTTGCACATGGCTCAAAGCCTCGCACGACCTGTACTCTGTGTCCCTGGGTTTCCATCTGCCTATGGAAGCTCAAAACTGCTCTTGCTGCTCAGGAAGTGCCCTTTTTGATTGGCTAATTTTACAGGGCACATGCACATTATGTTTTTAAAGCTGCTCTTGCTGTGTGAGGAGGGAATTCAAGGTTTGCTGTGTGTCAGTCACATCTAATACCAAGTGCCCAAAGGAAGAAACGTTAAAACCTGGACGAGGAGATGAATCCAAACTCTTCTCCAAGAGATGAGAGTTTGTGGAAGGAGGTTTCTGTACTGTGGACATCCCAGTAAGTGCTCTCAAGTGCTGTAATGGTAATGCTGGCCCACAGAAAGCAGGAATGGCCTTTCCATCTCTGTCTCTGGAAAGCCAGCCTGGGCATGTAAGCACAGAGGAGATGCATGCTCTGAGTCTTTGCTTAAGCCTCTCTCCTCTTAGGCAGAAGAAGTGCTGACTGGGATCTCAGCTGGTTTATCTGAGACCAAGAGAATGGCAGTCCTTTGGATAGGCAGATTACCACACTCCATGTTCAGTTGGAGCTGTTGTTGGCCATGGGGAACAGGGAAGAGGAACATAGCCTCATTCCCTCTTGGCTACCCTGAGACATGGGTTCAGAGTAGCGTTTCAGAGTGTCTCTGCCACCTCTTCTGCACATGGTGCTGGCTGTGGAAGATTTTTTTTTGCCAGGAAAACTGGCCTGATGCAGCACTCAGTTGTCTCCAGCTGCTTTTTGCAGCTGTCTACATGGCAAAGAAGGTGGGAGAAATTACTGGTTAAAAATAGAAAGGCAGATTGGGAAACTCGAGGTATGGTTTCAACATCCAGCCAAGCTGCTCTGCCAGCTCACTGCTGCCACCGAAAGGGGAAGGGTTTGCCTGTGGTTGTGTGGCTTTGTAGCTATCTGGTTCAACCGCCCAGCCTAGCAAAAAAAAACGGGGGAAGAGCAGTTTTTCTGCCATGCAGTCAGCCAAGTGCAAGAGAGGAGGGTGAAGATCCTAGGCAGGAGGGCAGAGATGCCTCTGAGAAAAGGCTTGTTCGGCTCCACAGGTATCCCGAGTTCAAGTGCACAGGGAGTTCAGGTCCACAGGGGCTGGAGTTGAATTCAGGCGAGCAAGTCGAGTGCTTTGTGATGATAACATAGCTCTAACTGCATGCTCTGCTTGGCTTTGAAACTGGAGCTACAGTATGCTTGCTGCCAGCTCTTAGCTGGGGCGGAGCGCGTTCAGATTACCCAAGTTAAGAGCCAAAGCTTAAGGAGATTTACTTTGCTGTTTGAGTAGTTCATATTTTGATAGTTTATGGGGATAGTTTGAGTAGTTGGGAAAAAAAACATTAAAAAATACTGAGATCTTAATTTCATTTACTAAATGTAAATGTCTTGCTTGGTTATAATATTGCACTCTTACGAGACTTTCTGTTGCATAAGCGTATGAAGTGTGAGGAGAAAGGTAGTTAACAGACAAGCCAAGGGTGAATATATTGTGTGCATTGTAAGCAGCAAGTCTTTTAAGCATTGCTTTTAGGAAGTGGCTGTTACACAGTGTTTTGTCAGCAACTGTTCACTCGGTGTTTATCGCTGTTTGTTATGGTTATTGCTGATCCTTGTGACTTTGTCTGAATATATTTACTGTTGCCTTTCCTAAAATAAAGACAAAAGGCAGTTAAGGAAACCATTATTTTGTTTGCTTAAAAGTTTGTTTCCTGGTGCTTTTTCTGTCTTTGGTTTTGGGAATTTGGGTTTATTCCTGTTTGCTTTCTTCAACTCTTTTTCAGTCTTGAGAACAGCGTGATTTCTTAAGCTGCCCCTTGGTTTAGATTGACTCCCAGTGTTGTAGCTGTCTCATGTTGATAACAAGTGAACCAGTGAACCATTCTGTTCAGTGCTAAAGGAAGAAGGAAATATCCAGGGACATTTCAGATATCCTGAATATCCGTCCTAGATGGATCCTAAAAACCAGTTCACTGCACAAGATATTCACTGTGCAGGACAAGGTGGAGAAAAAACAGCATTTAGGTCAATGTAGAAGAATAATATTTATGTCTATAATATTTAGTTCAGAAAACCTGGAATATAAGACATTTCCTGTGCAAACAGCATTTATTCTTTTCAGGGGGCTATAGATATAAACATGTCTAGAGCTTGGTGGAATTTGGCTTCAAGTTAAATTTTACCTCTTGATTTGTGAAACTAGAATTCTATGTTTTAAGGGTGAATTTGATGATTGAAGTTATTCTGGAGAAGAATCCTGGAGATAGGCAGCTAGTTTTACTCAGTTATATTTCAAAATACCTCAGGATGCTTTCTGGTTTGTTACTGGGCTGCTTTTCATACCTAGGACCAGAAATTCATTGGTCCCAGTGAGACATGGAACGCTGTTTTCTTGTAAATTTGAAAGATCACTTTAGTAGTCAGGCAGAGTTTTTGCTAGATAGAGTGTTGATGCTGTTATAGTTTATTTATTTTTTTTTTAAATCACAAAGTTGAACCCAGTTAAATTGAATATATGTTGGAGAAGCTGATGTTGAGGATTGTAGAATACTAAGCATTGAGCACAAGGAGGATTTAGCAGGGAAGACAGCAGATAGTTAAATTTGGTGCAGCTTTGATTTTAGTTTCTTAGTCTTACCAGCTCTCTGGATTTTTTTCCTTATTATTTCTAACTCCTTTCATGCTTTGCAATTTTCTCTTCTAATCTCAACCAGGTGCTTTTCTTTGTCTATTCTAGACAAGTCACACCCTACCTAAATCTGCAGTGAAATCCTGGCATTGTTCAGCCCTCCATGGTTTGTTTGTGTGTTGTACTGAGGTTAGAACAGTAAAGATCAGAGCTGGGCAGGCCTCAAGAAACTTTGAGTTGGTACAGTCACAGAGAGATGCTTCAGGTGGCAAAGGTTTCTCTGATTCTGTCAGGTACTAGTTGTTTGAAAGCCTCTATGTCTTTTGAATCAAATTTTACAAATACAAGATAGCGAAGATATCAGTCAGCTGCCTGAAATAAAAATTGTGAGTCTCCTATCATACCCTTGCAAGTTTTTTATTTGGTGGAAGTCTTCACCAAAAGCATTTGATGTTTGTCTTGAGGTTTGTTTCTGCTTTTCATCTGTTTGGCCTGACTAAATAATACATGAACCAAAGCAGTCTCTGCTATTTCTAGGCAGTATATATCATGAAGGAGAATACAAATGCAACACTTGTTAATATAACACTTCCTTGCCTCCTAACTGATCCTGAATTCTGTACTTACTATTAGGGGGCTTAAGTCCTGTTGTCCTCAATGATTTATACAGTATCTACAATAACAAAGCCTGTTGCTTGTGGAAGTGTGTGTGCTTATATTTTACATCTCTGCTCGCCTGTCCTGTCTTATTTAATGAAGAGTGTAAATAAATTGGTTACTTGGCAAAAGCTGGCTTTTAGTGAATTAAGGAAATACAAGTTTCCCGATTTTATGTATGTATTTATTTATTTATTATTTGTTGTTGCTGCTGCTGTTGTTTGTTTTGTTTCCGTTGGGTGTTTTGGTTTTTTTTTTTTTTTTTTGTGCTGGCACTGTGTGTGTGGTGCTGCCCTTCTTGGTGCCTGTACCACTCCTTCTCAGGGTATTTCTGAATATTTGTCCTTCTTTGTTACTCTTCCATAAAATGAGGAGAGCCTTTAGCTCTACTGTTGACATCCCGTCTCCTACAGATCACATAATGCTCTCTGGAGAGGGCAAGAAGTCCTAGTGACGTAATGTAGCTGGTGGCTTTGGTGATTTCCCCTTAAATTTTAATTACACACGGTGCTGCATGTGTGGTGTGTCTCACATTTCAGCTGGGATGAGGCAAGCTGTGTTACCTGTGTGCGTGAGCTGTGGCTGGATTGTGCTGGTTTGCTTGTACTTGATGCAAGATGCTGGTTTACTCCTGCACTTTGCTGTGAGGCCAGGCTTTTGACAAAAACCAGTCAAGACCAGCACAAGTTTGTCTCAGAATCAAATGAAATCAAGTCCCTACATCATTTCACTAATGACATGAAGACCTATAAGACAACACTTTTTTTTCCAATGCAGTTGTACTGTTATGTAGGGTGAGCTGCATATTTCAAAAGTATCTCTGCTATGGTACTCTTATCCCCTTACCCACATTAAATAATTGTGAATGTAGGATTTTTCAGATCCAATGAGAAGGTTTTGGAATGGCTAAGGACAGATAACAGCATACTTGCTTTTAAAAGCAAATTTCATGTCTATTTGTATTCTGTGCAATATCTGGTAATGCAGCCTCACCTTTGCTCTCACAAAAACCACCCAAATAAATAACCACAACCCAACAAACCCCAAATGCAAATTACTGTGACTGTTTAATGTATTTTTTGGCACGAACACTTTACAGCATTTGATCTTATTGTACCAAAATAACTTTTCCTGTTAGTAGTCATTTCAACAGGTCTATATTGTGTCTAGGAAAAGCATTGGCATTACTGGAGGACTGACAGTGAATTTTCATGATCTTTCTAAATGGAAGATTTTTTTAATGGCCTTTTATTAAAATTATATCTTTTATCAGGTTTAGAAGATTTTGGAGATGGCCTTTCATTAAAATGATACCTTTTGTCAGGTTTAGAAGATCTTGAAGATGTTCTTAGGATTTACCTAAAAGATGCATGTCACTTCAAGGGTGATTGTGTACACTGAGTCTGGCCATGGGATAGGTAGATAAAGTAACAACTATGCCAGGTTGGCCCCCATTTGTTCTGTATTTTTGAAATATTCTGTTTACTAATGTGTTCAGAAGGCATATGCAAGTTTCCCAGGCCTTGAGAGAGTGCTGCATGTTTGTGGAGCCTATCATAAGGTGGCTGGATGGAGTTCTACTCTCAAGGGCCTCTCATCAGATGAATTTCTGTAGTGCTAAAACGTTGTAACCCTTCCACTGCTCGGATGAGCCCCTGCACTTCAGAAATGTCAGCATAATTGTTATTAACCTTGTTTTGTTTGCTGACTTGGGATATTGCATCCTGCTGGACGTCTCTAGAGAGTGCATCTTCTGAGTATTTACCTATAGGAAAGACTTATTCCCATAGAGCCTTTTGCATCTTGCTGCTGAAGGTTGACTTAAAGAGGTATTGTGGTCTTCTTTCTGCGTGATTGCTGCTTTATTATTTACTTTGCCATTCATTGTTCAGCTTCAGCCTCAGCAGCTTTTTCCAGCCATGCTCCACTTCTCTTATATCCCATCCTTTCCCACCACTCAGCAGAATTTGGCTTCATGGCTGACACTGATCTGTCTGGGAGAGAAGGGAGCTTTACTCTGCTCGACGAGGCAGGTCAGAGTTTGGCTATTTCTGGGCTTCACCTCATTGGTGTTACTGCCTTGCTTTCGTTAATACCTTGCTAATCTGAGGTTCACCCATCTGCTTGCAGAAGCTACAGCGTCCATGTGACCACAGACTTAAATCCTTCCTCCTCACCCTCCCTCTCATCTCCTTCCCTGCAATTTCTGAGTTCCTCTTTCTGTGGCTGGAAGGAGAACAGTACAGCTGGGTTTCTGCATTTCTGTTGCTGCTGTGAATGATCAGGGCTTGTCTCCCTTATTTTATGGCAACCAGTTTCTTCAACAGGAGCTACGAAGCCCAATCTTGTTTTTGCAGACAGGCAGCTTGGTGATCCTTTCAGAGCGACAGAAGTCTCCTAGCTGATGAAATGGGTAATTTTTTTTAGTTTCCGAGAGTGGATGCTGCTCTTCAATTCCTAAATCAACTGAAATTATTGGAACAGTTTGATTTGTTTGCCGCAAGCAGCATGTGGATGGCTCACCACAGAGAGCTACAGTTGTTACGCAGTCATTTAATTGAATGTGCTGTGATGGAGTGCGTGGATGCTTACGTTGGGGCAGATCATGGAAATGACATTATGTCTAGCACTGTGCCAGAGGCCATTAACTCCTCCTGTGTAACATAGAATTTTATGAAAGAAAACACAGATTTTAAAGAGTGTATCTTACAGTTTGTGTTGTACAGCTTGATTTGCCTTCTTTAGTTGAAAATGTTTAGTCTAGTAAGCAAAGTTTGCTAGAGGCTGCACATTTGCAATAGTAGCTGGGCTGACGATAGCAGACTGGGTTTGCTCCCTGTATCCCTCCTGCAGCATCAGAAGAGGTACTGCATGAACAACAACCTCAAGAGGCATCTAATTTAAGTATTTTTATTCATTTTTAGTTATGAAGTGTGGATGAACTGCTGCCTGGGGTTTGCACTCTGTTTTGAATCACTTTGCAGGAGTTTTATGGGTTGTGGGAAGGTAGTGGTTGATAGTGTACTCTGAGTGCAGCTGTTTATGAGCTGAAATACTGTTTTCATGAAATACTGTTTTTAAATGTAACTTGATTTCCATGCCATGAATACAAGCTGATTCTGCTTGCCCAGTACCTAGAGCTGAGATTCTCTTGTTTGGCTGGAATTACAAGTTACTTTTGGATCTGATTTAATTGATGCGTTCAAAACCTACTAATTGAGCGTGTGAATCTGTTATGCAGTCATCCAGTCTTTCATGTTCACTGTGCCAGATAGGGGAGTCACTACCTGCAAAAGAAAGGGTGGACAAGAGCCACCCTGCCTGAGATAATCCCTGGGATCGTAACCAGAGTTGCTGAGTATCTAATGGGTATCTCCATAAAGAAGTTAGGACAAGGTGACACAGACACATCTTCTATACCTCAAATATAGAAGAAAACAATCAGAGATAATTGGATGTCTGTAGGAAGAACTTATTTCTTGAGTCTTTCAGTCTATGATTTAAATATTCATCATTTCCAGAACAGGTAGGAAGATACAGGTTTCTTATCTTTCTTTCTCTCTCCTTATTTGTGAATGTAGTTGATTAGAACTTTAAGCTGAGAAGAATATTTAAAACATAAAGTATTTTGCAGACTTTGAACACACTTTAATGATTTAAAGTGATTCTGCCTGTGGTCTTGGAAATGGTTTGACTGATACCTGGTAGTGCTCACTAGTTACCGTCGCTGCCAGTGTGGAAGCGAGCACGCTTTCATTGTTGGTTTTGTGCTCTTTAAATATCTGGCAATTAAACAGGTTAGGAGTGCTTAATGTTTTGGGTAGGACATTTGTACATACCTGTTCTTTGGGTTCAATGCCAAATTATTCAGAAGCGTGATTTAAGTGGGATTTGCTGGTGTCATGGGATAATCAATGGGAGAAGGTGGCATGTCTGATGTAGATCAGGGGTGACTGAGTGTGAATAGTTGATGCTGTTAAGATCTGGAGTCCAATACAGAGATAAAGCTACTTTTCAGTGCTGGAGGAGGAATATCTTGGGTTTCTGAAGTACAAATTCTGAATTTTTCTTGAGCTTGTTGCATCATCAAAGTGTCTCATTTGTTGGTGAAAGCAGCAGTCCTGAAACACAAAGCAACAACCATGAAAATTATCTATAGAAGGCAAAACAATAAGGACCCTTAGAGCAGAGAAGGGAGCTGGTCTGCATTGCCATCCCTTTCTGGCACTCCTGCTTTCTAAGGAGATGCTAGGTGACTGGACTGGGGAGAGGACTGATCTCTAGATTTTGCTGAAGGGAATGTGAGTGTGCTTCTGTCATCAAGGTGAACGCCAGCATTGGCAGATCTCCCCTGCAAACTACCAGATTTTGCATCCATGTGATTTGTGATGAGGAGAGTAAAGAAGATGGCTGAAGTCTGGCAAGCGACCTCAGAGATATTGTTTTTGCTTGTAGTATTAACCACAAAAGGAAGATGCCAAGGCAGTTCATCTGACTTTTCAGTAGGTCTAGCTCAAGTAAGACAAGATCCTATCACGCAGATTGTACACCTGCCATCAAAACTGCCTCCCTTTCCCCTTTCCCCTCCTTCCCTCCCTTCCCCCTCTTTCCCCACTTCCCTCCTTCCTCCCCTTCCCCCCTCCTTTTTTAGCTTTTCCTGGGTTTCTGGTTTTTCTAGACCAACTGTGTAGTAAGAATTTTCCTCTCATTCATACAGATATGTATCTTTGAGATCTAAATATTTGACTTACGGTACAACTCTGAACAGGTATTGCTGAAAAGAGGATGAATATATGTTTAAAAATTAGGTTATGACTATTTATACCAGAAATGATCTTGAATATTTGTGGTGTTCCATCTTTCAGGCTAGGGATCACTGTGTTATATGAAACTAAATTAATGAAGACAAACATGAGACTTACTTTGTTTTACAGGATTAGTAGCATTGAAAATTCATCATGTTGATGGTGTGCCTTTTGGGTAGGTTTAGTAACAGCTCAAATGCAGAGAACAGTGTTTTGCATGAAGTTATATTTCAACTCTTGAGGCTTGGAGTCATTTTAGATCTGAGTCTGATGTGCTGGACTTCAAAAGCAGGGTGTTGGAAACAAAATATTTATATGTCTAATGAAACATAGAAACATTATTCTTGGCTAGGATTCTGAGCATGTGAACTTCAGTTTTCTTTTGCTCTAGTTGTAATTGGGGAAGGTGGTTTGGAGGAAGCAACTGTTACGTTCTGGATGCTATCTAATATGTGTCCAGTAACCAACCCAAATATTTTTTACAAAAAGACAATGAGTTGATTTAAGGCTCTATTTTCACTAGTTTGTGCCAGCTATCCTTTTCCCAGTCTGCATGGCTGGTTTGGCAAAATACTTATGCACTTTAGAGCTGCATTACATTAGACACATGACTCTTCCATTTCATTCAGCAAAACGTCCCTGTTTTGATAATTTATTTATTTTAAAAAAAAATTCTTGCTGCTACTTAGCTTCCTGGAGGCTCACCACAAATGTGACTTATCTAACAGTAAATGACTTTTAGATTCAATGTAGGTAAAAAACCCCAAACAACAAAAACCCCAAAACATCTGCACTTGATTAACCGAGTTAAAATATGGAACTTGTTGGATTTAGATTTTCCTTATTTTCACACTTCCCTCCTTCTGTGCTACTCCATCTTCTTGCCTTTTCTATGTTGTAGGGGAAAACACATTTTTTTTCCCGCTTTTTTCAGTGTTTCATCTATTTTCTTTCAGAGGCCTTCTGTTTGTGTCAATACATAGAGATTTGGATAGTTTCAAGAGGAAGACAAGTATGATTTTTGAGCTCTCTAGTAATGGAGTTAGCTTGAGGGTTGCACCAGGACACAGGGCTCTGTTTTCAGCTCTGCCCTATCTCTGTCTGACCCAGATCCTGAGGTGAAACACAGACATGGATTTGTCTGTATTTGAGACAACAGTCGGAGCTTGCTGCCACCTGATCTCAAAGCCCAGAAACATTGAAGGTTGAAACTGTGCAAAGTTTGAGTGCAGTGCATGTTGTGGGTCCATGGGGATTTTGTTTGTGTAAAGCAAAGAAGGGACTGATGAGATGGGTGGGTTGAGTGCTGTTTAGAAGTCTTGGCTGAAGAATTGAAGATGCTGGTGTCGAGGCAGATTATCCCTGTGTAAGGATTTGTGACCATCTGTCAATATTTTCATGCACTCCCGTGTGTGTGTGTGTGTGTGTAGGGCTGAAATAGTACAAACCCATGTTCAAGGATAATATTCTTAGGAGTTTTAATATAGTTGTGGGGTTGTTTTCCCCCAGTGCAAATTAATTGTGATGTTATAGAATCATAGAATCATTTCATCTGGAAGAGACTGTCAACCACTCCACAGAAATAAAAGCTTTTGGTGTGGGGAGCTGGAAGGTTGGTTTCTTATTGCAGCCATTCAAAAATATTTATCCACTTCTGTTGCAGGTGTTGCATGACTTTCAGATTAGATGTTAGGATTGTGGTATGCAGTACAAAATGAGATGTATGCTTGGGTTACCACTGCCACAGAGGTAACTTGTTCTTGTGGGTACCCCTTGGGGTTCTTTTCCTGGCGCCTGGAGCTCTGATCACAGTGCCTGGCTCTCCCTCCTGCTTTTCAGGAGACTTTTCCATTTGAAATAATTGTTTGTAACTTAAACCAGAGGCAGGACCTGCCCTCCCCACCCCACCCTTTCCGCCCCCGGCAGCATTTCCTCAGTGTCAAAACAAAAGCCCTGCTTATCAACGGCTCTTGTGACGACCTTTTGGCTGGTCAGGTGAAGCTTTCTTGTTTGTGTTTACTCAGTTTCCATAACTACTTCAAGGCCTAGGGAAGAAGAAGAGGGAGGAGGAAAGTTAAGCAAAGACATAGAGGACTATGAGAAAGCAAATGAGACTTCATTAGATTTGGAGGAAAAAGATGTCTCTGTCACCTAATGCAGAATGCATGTGTTTATTTACCTCTGTACATTCAATACAGATGATGCATTTTTGTAGCAGTCACTAGCAGGGTTTCCCATTAGTTTGGTTACCCAGATTTGATGCAAGTGCTTCACGTTTGAAATCCTTGCCACTAAACTTTGGGCGTGGATTCAAAGCTATTATACTGAGGTCTCTGTGAGAAGATTTTTCATGTCTTATTTTTTTTGTTAAATGTGGATAGGAAATACATGGTGGGTTTAGGGTTGTTTTTCGTATGGAGTGACTTAGAAAAAAAATGGGCTGCTTGGGGATTTATGTAGCATGCAGGCAATTTTTTTTTTCTCTGTCTGAAGCTGCGTAAGTAGCTATTCAGGGCACGTGGGCGTTGCTTCATGTATATATCCCAGCCTCTCGTTTCATAGTAGTAATTCAACTTGCTCTGACTTTGTGTCTGCAAGACAATGTTTGCCATCTGGAACTGACCTTGGAAACCTATCTCGGAGCTCTGTGAAACTTGTGAGCTCATCTGTGCCTCGATTTTATACTTACAGATATTTTGTATTTGCATGTATTTATATTTACAGCACAAAACCAGCCTTACTGTAATGTTTTAAAATGACAACAGTCTCTTGCTTGCAAGTGATGAAGCATTTTTTTGCAAGGGGTGATCTCTGGTTTGGAGACAGGGCTTTCCTGGAGGGAAGGAAGCAATTCAATATGTTGCTTGAGCGCACATTAGTGATAGCCAGCATATAATTTGTGGCCAGCTTTGCCCTTTTGTTGCAGATTGATGTGTAGATGTACTTTGAAAGTACAGGACATCCAGTTATTGAGTTGTCAGAGCGTTATTGTTGGTGATGATAAAATGCCTGTAGAGGAGGTGATTGTAGCAGTGTCTCAGACCATGCTGTTAGAACAGATTATTTTGTGCTATAAAACTGCAGGATGAGAGCACGCAGCTTTCATCTGGAGTATTCGATCTCCCTGTAACTTTTGCTCACATATGGGGTTGGGGAATTCATTTGTGGGTTAATTCTAAAGAATTAAAACTTTAATCAGTTGATTTTCTCTGCTTATGTGTGTGCACACAATCTGTATGCATCTCAGCGTTTGTTTTCCAAGGGAGAAAATGTCACTATTTTGTCTTCAAACTGTGCTTATCCCTGGACTTTGCTTATTTTAACACTATTTTTTACTAATGGTTTTATCATCTCAACTTTTCTGGGGTGTTTGACAAGAATGCTCAGTGTTGCAGTTGAAACACACCTACTGCCTCTGAAAGGATTTGAAAATCTTCTTGGCTCCTTGGTGAGGAGCTTGTCGCAGTTGCTGAAATGGCTGGTTATTTTACTGATTTCTATAGTGACTGTTGCCTTGGCAGCAAAGGTCCTCTCTTAGAGAATAAAAGCACTATACAAGCATGAAGAAGGCATGATTTGATTTGGGAAGACTTAGGTTTTCTTCACTTGGGATTTAAGGTACTTCAGGAGATCAGAGATGAACAAACTGGGTTTGGGGGTACTTTTTTGCTGTTTTTGTTTGTTTCATCAGTGTTAGTTGTGAGACATAATCCTTTCTGCTTGTAAGTTTAGAAGTAATAGAGATCAATGTGTTGACCTGTAAGCCAGCTCCAGGGTTATGTGGACCCTGCAGCCATCCCAGAAAATGTCTCATGTTGCCTGCTCAGGCAATGTCTATCACTCTCTCTATCTCTCTCTCTGTTAAGCATGTGGGCTTGAAATGAAATCCAATACAGTGACATCCAACATGAATGCATAGTTATTCTTTAAGTGGACCTACAGATGGAAAACTATTCATTTTTCTGCACCTTGGCATCCAAGTGTGGACATGTAGCCATCTGATGATTTTTATTGCTTGTTGTCTTTTAACCAAAGAAGTGGATGTTCCCATGCATCATGGTTTAGAACCATCCAAGAACAAAAGATAATGATTAGACCTGATCCCGATGTCTTTATCTCCTCCCCCACTGAATGGCTCAGGGGGGCAGGGAATGGGGGTTTCAGTCAGTCTATTCCTGATGGCTCCTGCCATTTGTCTCTCCTCAGGGCAGGTGGCTCCACACCAGTCCTCCCTGCTCCTCCACAGGGTACCTCACACACCCGGCAGCCCTGCACAGGCTGCTCTGTCGTGCGTTCATCCCAAAGGCTGCAGCTTCTCTCTGCCTCTCGTGTGGGGCTGCTCTGCGGCTCGCAGGCTCTCCAGCACAGCCTGTGCCATGGCCACCTCCTCACAGTATCTTGCCTTTCTGGGTGCACTCACATGGAGCTTCTGGTGGCTCTTAGTCCTGCCATTGCCCTTCGCAGGTTGCAGGGCACAGCTGCATTCTCACCATGGGCTGTAGAAGGATCTCTGGTCTGATGCTCCTCCTTCCTTCCTCCTTCTCTGACTGTGGGGTATGCGTGGTCACGTCCATCTTGTACCACTCTTACACCTCCTCCCCAGCACTTCAATTTCCCATCCTTAAATAGTGATCACAGAGGCACCAGATGTTCCAGTCAGGCTAGAGGTGGATCTGAACCCAAGAGCTGGGGGAAAGTCTGAGAACTCTTTACTGGGTCTTCACTGCAACCCTCTTCTCCTATATTAAGCAAAAATCCGCTTCTCACAAAACCATGACACCATCTTTGGTCCTTGTTCCCAACCACATCTCCACTAAGCAATACAGAACAGAACATACCTTGATAGGCAATGTTATGCAATGCACTCCCAAAAACTTGTTTAACCTGCTGGGGTGGCCATGATCATGGGATTACAGCCCTCATATGGGCAGAGTGAAGTGGTGATGGGAAATATTCCCTGTCAGGAAAGAGGAAAAGCATGAAAGTTTTGAGTTAATAATTTAATGTTTGCGGGGAAAGGGGAGAAAAGGTCATATAAACAAGAAGGGATGGAGACTCTAGCCCTTGCTGAAGTTATTGCATCCTGCTCAGTCTTGTGCTGTGGTTATTTTCAGATACCAGTTTTCCATGACATCATTATCATAGTGCAATTGGTATCATTATGATAATCACATTGTTATTTGTAATTCCTCGTCAGATACAGGCTCCTTAGTGAGGCAGATCTGCTGTGGATGGAGGATGTATTTTAGTTGCCTTGCCCAGGCTAACAACCTGTATCAGAGCTGGGGAGGCTGGGATGTGTGTTGCCACTTAGTGAGGCAGTGGCACCAAGCTAAGCCAGTACATGTGGCCAGACAACAGCTGATGCCCGTCCCCACCTGCTGTCTTCAGCTTCTGTGAACAGTAGAAGTCCTTTTGTGGAAGCAAGGGGACTAGTGAGGGCTGTTAGTCTCCAGTATTCTTTCTGAGAACCTCACCTGATCAAGCTTAGGTAGACTGTGAAATGGAGGTTTGAATGATAGCTATTTGTTAGAAATTTTAGTTGTTTTTCCTCATTTTAACTCTCAGTGAAAATGATGCTATAGCTTGAGTCCTTGGCAGAGTATTATGTTTCCTCTAAGCCTTTCTCCCATCAGTTACTGTGCTTTTACAAAAGGTACTTGATACTGATTTATATGCAGGTGTTGTGATAGCAGTGGACTGAGATTGTTCATGGCCAGTGTGTTCTCCTACTCCCAGAAGCATCATCTGTTCATGAGGCCTGAAGCTTTCTGCTTGGTAGATTCTTGCTTCTTGGCAACCCCATGCCATCATTGTTGCTCCTTGGTGAACTCCTTGCCCTTCTTGTTCCTCCATCCGCAGAGGGCGAAATGGAGTTGAAAGTGTGTGTCTCTCTGTGTGCGAGATGAGATTGTTCATTTTTAAACCCAACAAAGGCTCAAAGGAGATCTGTTCAAAATGAGTCAACAATTGGAGTTGGGCACGCTTTTTTCTTCAGTATAGTACCTTTAGTAGCATTACCAGTGGTGAATTTACAGCACAAGCAAGTCTCTGAATCGATTGTTCTTTTGCCAATATTGCCAAATCTTGAAATTCTACTGCAAGAGACACACATTTGCTGTTTCTTGTAACACTGCCAGGCCAGATAGCATGGGGTTATGCCAGCGTATTATGCCTCTTGTGCCGGCATCAGAGGAGTAGTTGCAGCTATTCTTTTAGGCTCCATACAGAGTTCATCTTAAAACATACTAGCTCAGCTGCTGCAGGAGGGCATGTATGTGTGTGCTAAGTAAGGAGATGTAATCTGAAAGTTGGCTACATGCTTATGAACAGAATCCTTTCTGTGTCTCTGGGATCCTGAGTTCTTAAGCATGCAGGAAGCTTACTGGTCAGGGGCCGGACAGAAAGGTCAGCCTGTTGGGAGAATGGTTAAAGGTCTGCTTTCCTCCTTTCTAAGTGGTTTGGGAAACTATGATGCAGTTGCTTTGGTGTTTGAAATGGAAATGCTTTAATATTGCCCCACCTCGTGGTGTGTTCTCTGCTGAATTCGAAAATGGCAGCTAAAAAGCTGTTAAATGGTATGTAATAATAAGGTCCTGCTGCAGACTAGGAGTATTGCCAGGTGTTGTAACAAGATTGAAAAAAATAAAAGGCTTGGGCTTTATCAAGATCATTATTTACTACCCTCGAAAACAGCAAGACCTTAGAGAAATCTATTAGTATTAGCTACAACATTAATGTACCACCTCTACTCAAATTGTTACGGTGGTGTAGATTTTGCTTTTCTTCAGTGGCAGCTTCGCATCCTGCAATGAAACAGAAACATTTGATAGCTTGTTGGAGGCTAAAAATACTCTTTAGGCAGATAAAGGCATAATACAATTTTTGAAAGTTGTTTTTCCCCGTGCTGTTAATTTCTTTAGGTCACGTTGTATTTACAATGCTGCAGTCTCCTGGTCCTTGGGATGGCAGGCTGGAGAGAGGGCTTGTCACTGTTTTCCTCTCTTTGCTCTGGGCAGGACCATCTTTTGTTTATTCCTTGATTAAACATCTTAAACCTGGGAATTTGCTGGTGGCATTTGCTGCTGTGTGATCACACCCTTACGCTGAGGGTTTTACTGCTCATGCCTTAAAATTGCAGGAAAAGATTCGAGCAAGTAACATCTATTTTCCTATAATTTTTCTATGGGAAGTGGTCAGCGTTTCTAAGCTTTCCAAGCTATTTTTGTAATTAACTGGGTGCAGAAGTTTTTTGCCTACTTTCTTTTTTTTAGTTACACTTCATTTTTTTCTATTGGTTTCCTTTCTAGCTGATAGCAAACATCTATTGGAATTGTAGAAGTGTACCATGGGAATGGTAAACTTTACCTTGAACATCTTAACATCTGTTAGAGTCTTGCAAACTTAAATGCTTCAGTTTATTTTTGGTTTGAGCATCAATTTTCCTGCTGGTGCTTTGGCCCAGAGACTATAACTTTGCATATCTACATTTTTTTTTTGTGTGTGTGTGTTGCTGACCTGTAGAAAAGTAGTTTTGTGTGTTACAGTAGATATTTTTGCGTTGCAGAACAAAAACTAGATTTCCTGTTCAATAACTGAGTGCAACACATTGCATTAAGATACCAGTCTGTAAGGGAGAGAGATTTGTGACATGAGTTATGCTAAACATTTGCTCTATAGATCCTTAAATCCATTAATATTATGATTTGAAGAGGAGTTTGGGTATTGGTTATGGACCAGAGCTGCACAGTAATGGAAAATGCATCAAGTATGGAGCCTGTGTTTTTCCCATAACGTCAAAGTGATTTTTGATACAAAACTGTTAAAGCTTTTGGGAAATTGGTAGCAAGCTTGGAAAAGACTGTGCTGTGCATACAAGGCTAGAGATCCAATCAGTCTTTTCCAAGCCAGAGTCTAGCAATTCTTTTGCAATAATTTTATCTTTGAACATGAATTGGAAACTCTTGGTAAATGCTGTTGTAATGACTGTTTTTGAATTTTTCCTCTGCCCAGGAAGAAGAATGGCCACATGAATATGAAGTGAAGTGTTTCTTGTGCTTGCCACAGCGCCTTGGATACTTGTATCTGGTGGTTAGAGACGAGGACTTGCCTCTCCTCAAACTGCTTCATTGGACCAAGATGAAGCCAAGGAGGAGCTTTGCAACACACAGCAATCACAGTGGTTGCTGCCCAGTTTAAAATCGATGTCAGACTGTGCCCTGGCGACCTGGCGAGATGAAAGAAGTGGTGCTGTGGTCACCTGAGGAGGTGACAAACTGGCTAACGGAAAATGCCGTGCCGGAGTATTGTGAGCCACTCAAGAGCTTCACGGGGCAGGATCTGATCAACCTCACGGAGGAGGACTTTAAGAAGACGCCTCTCTCCCGGGTGTCTTCCGACAGTGGACAGCGGCTATTGCACATGATTGAAACTTTAAAAATGTCTCACCACATCGAGGCTCACAAAAATGGGCACGTCAATGGGCACATTCGTGTTGGCGTGAGCAGCAACACACGTGAAAATGGCTTTAGCAGTAAAGTGAAGCTTAACGGGGTGCCAAATGGGTATAAGAAGGAGATGATAAAGATCCCCATGCCAGAGCCAGAGCGCTCACAGTATCCTGTGGAATGGGGCAAGACTTTCCTGGCTTTTATTTATGCACTTTCTTGTTTCGTCTTTACCACAGTGACTATCTCAGTCGTTCATGAACGAGTGCCTCCCAAGGAGGTGCAGCCTCCCCTACCAGATGCATTTTTTGATCGTTTTGATCGAGTGCAATGGGCTTTTTCTATTTGTGAAATCAACGGCATGATCCTTGTAGGACTGTGGTTTGTTCAGTGGCTGCTCTTAAAATATAAGTAAGTAAAACCTTTTCAAAACTAGGGGAGCTAGGGGTTACTTTGGACTGGTTTTGGAGGTCAGATATGGGTTTATGTCCAAATAAAAGGAATATTCTTGTGATCTTTCTGATTTTGGTTTCCCAAGCTGAAATGGATATCGTTCCATAGGCAAAACAAACATGTGCAGACTGTGTGTGCAAAAGGGAGAAGTCCAACTACTGCCTAAGAAACTTAGAAATATCCCTGGTGTGCACAATTAGCTTGAACCGCTTTCACATGCAAAAAGCCATGAACTGGATCTAAGGGTGTTCTTAAGTCGATTGACTGTCTTTTTTACACTGTTCACAGCTGTGAACCAACTTGGAATCGATTTACTATCTCTGTACTTTGCTTGATGTAAATACTCACCCTCAGGTTGTGATATTGTCAGACAAAAGCAGTAGGCAGCAGTTTAGTCTGTGCGCCTCAGCAGTGCTGCGTGAAAAAATGTTGAAGTATGTTTTTCTGCTTGACATTAGATGGAACAGGTATCATCAAACACAAAGCATGACAAAAGCTAATCATAAAATATTCAGAAGTGTAGATACACCAAGAATTTTCACAATCTTAGTGGCTTTCTGCCTCATTGCTTGTTCTGCTAAGAATTGCAATGCCGCATACTATCTATGGAGCATGTACAGGGTGTTAGCCTGCTGTGGATCCACACCTCAGGCTGCCCTTACTGTGAGTGTCTGATACACACCCTTGTGCTACCATGGCATGTGAATGAAGTGTTCAAAGTCAAGCGAGTTCAATTATTGTGAGGTGACATTTCACTTTTCCCTTTAAAAAAAAGGCACATACGTGTCCCTACAACAGCCCAGCCCAAAGCAGGTCTCTTCCTCTGACCATACATAGTCTCGTTCTTTACCTGTTCCTATGTAGGAAAGGAATTGATTTGAGCTCCACTGTGTGAGATACAAGATCCTTTGGCTCGCAGGACTTTGTAATGACCTTAGAATTCCCATTTTAAAAGGAATATAAACAGGCCAGTGAATCACTTGGCCTTATAAAGAAGAAAAACATTACAAATTAAGCATGTGGTTCATCAGCTTCATAAGGTACAGGCAGCTTGAAAAGAGAGAATTGCTAAGCTGGGGCAGGATACCCTTGTGCAACACAGATTCTGTGGATTTCCACAAGAATGTGGCAAAAATGTAACCCACGAGTCTGACATGCTGGTTTATTCATCTTCTCTGCTGCTTTATGCTACCTAATGTATTTTGTCAGGGGAAAATTTGAAACGCTTTGCACTTTTACAGAGGTGACATTCCTTAAAGGAAGCTTTCTAGAATACTTAATTACCATAAAGAATAATGGATTTATAAAGAAAACGTGAAATTGCCATATTTTTTACTTTAAACATGCACATATGTACAGGAGGAAAGATTTACATTGTCTTGGCCTATAGTTTTGTTTATAACCATAAGCTTCAGTATCACTCTTACGTTGGTAGCTGCAGTGCTTTCAACAGCACTCCAGCTCGTCTTCCCACTGCTCCAGCTGCCTACCATGAACCTGGGTGACCATTTGCTTTCTTGGGATCTCTGAGCATAAACATTGTTGAAAACCAAGGGAAGTACCCAAAGAAGGTTGACATGAGATTTCTCTGAAGTATGAGGTGTCAAATTAATGGGGCAATATGAGGAATCAGACACCCTGGGATGGTGCTGAGCAGAGTCTTTAGATGAAGAGATTTCACAGAATCATAGAATGGTAGGGTTGGAAGGGACCTTTAGCGATTATCTAATCCAATCTCTCTGCAGAAGCAGGTTCACCTAGATCAGATCGCACAGGAACATGTCCAGGAGGGTCTTGAAGACCTCCAAGGAAGGAGACTCCACACCCTCCCTGGGCAGCCTGTGCCAAGGCTCCCTCACCTCAACAGTGAAATAGTTTTTTCTTATATTTAAATGGAACTTTTTGTGTTGCAGCTTCATCCCGTTACCCCTTGTCCTGTTACTGGATACAATAGAAAAAAGGGATGNCTTCTTGGCCATGAGGGCACATTGCTGGCTCATGGTTAGTTTATTATCAAACAGCATTCCCAGGTCTCTCTCTGCAGAGCTGCTCTCCAGCAGGTCACTCCCAGCCTGTGCAAGACTCTGCATTTGCCCTTGTTGAACCTCATGAGGTTCCTCTCTGCACAACTCTTAAGCCAGTCAAGATCCCGCTGAATGGCAGCACAGCCTGTGGGGAATCAGCCAGTCCTCCCAGTTTGGTGTCATCAGGGAACTTGCTGAGGGTACGCTCTGTCCCCTCATCCCGGTCGTTGATTTAAAAGCAATGAGGCATGGGTTGACTTGTTGATAAAGTTGGTATTGTTGATAGATGTGAAGATTTCTCCTGCCTTACGCTGTCTCCATTTGCTTTGATGTGTTTTTTTGTTTGCTTTAGCAGGACTGAAATAGCTGGTCAGTGTGTGTACTGGTTGAGTAATGCTTTGGAGAACAAAAGTCATCTTTTGTGTCAGTGAGCAGAGGCATTGAAGTCTGAGAACCTCAAACTGTCAGTAAGTGGCTGAAAGAGAAGGATGGGAGAGGTGCTTATGGCAACAGAAGCCCAGTGAGGTGGCTTTATCTAGAGGACTTCATTCTCGTGGCTTTGGATCGTGAACCACTAGGTGGTACAAAAAGAGCTGAATCCGTTCTGTGGCATAGGTTATCATCTCCCTTTGAATCTTAATTAAAAATAAAGAGAAGGAATGAAGCCAGGTAGACCTTCCTTACTTCTCTGACCTCTGATGGTGTCAGGGATAGCTGTTGCCACCCTTCATTCAAGATCTGAAGACAAGACATGAAGCCATACGATTGCTGGGCAGGATGAGACCTGGTTGCTCGCCTACTCAGATGATAGAGATACCATTCACAGATGTCTCCAAGTGCAAGCTCTGAGTCATCAGTGAACCAGCAGCAGTATTACCCATGAGATGAATTGCAGCCAGTGGCTGGGTTGAACCATTGACTGAAGGAGACAGCTTCATAGTTTCAGTCTGTTTGAAATGCTTTTCTTTGCCAAGCAGTGAAATTCCTATTGCTTATCTTAGTGGATCCATTATTTGCCAATAGCTTCATTTCCTCCAAGCTGAGGCTGCTATCCTCCCAAGCAATGAAGGATGATAGAGATGCATCAGTCGTGATACTGAGCACTCAGGTTTTCCTTATTTAGCTCAGGGATTGCATGATGATTTTGAAAAGGACTTGCCTTCTGTAAGTGCACATTTGGGGCTGAAATGGAAGAGAGTGTTGAGTATGTCTGTCCAGCTAGCCACAGAGCAGGGTTTACTTTGACCCTTGCTTCTGCTGTTTTGCATGAAAGTTAATTTTGCTTTCAGATGGAAACTGGAGTTTCTGGCTGGTTTCAGAGCAAGGCACAAGATTTTATGTGTCAAAATCAGTGTCAACTTTTTATTTTAACATCCATGCAGAATACTGTCTGTGGTGTTGGGTTGGTTTCTTACCAGAAAACAGGAGCAGGGTGGTTACGTGGCTCCTGGCCAGGGACTCTAGGCTGCCCAAGCCTTTTTCCACAGACATGCAGGGAGCTTGAAGAGTCCAGGCAAGCTCTCTGAGGCCCAATTAACTTATCTGGGAAGCATTCCCAGATGTCTGGGGAGAAGCACAATGCTGTTTTTTGGCCATGCTTGACAGATGTCAATGTTACTCAGCCTACATCCTTGTGGGATTGCAAAAGCAATGTGCTCACCACCCATGCCAGGTGAGGTCTGGATAGCTCTAATAAAAGTTGTCTTGGCCAGAAGTAAACTTAGAGGTTGTAATCTCTAGCTGGCTCATAATAACACACAAACACACACACACAAATCCTTTTGAGAATGGAAAATATGAAGCTTTTAAATTTTTTTTCATGTTACAGTACAGAGCACTTTGATACAGACTTTTCTAAGCTGAAATGTGCTAAATCCATCTAAACCAAGTAGGTTTGTGGGTAATCCTCATAAAAACCCCACTTCAGTGCTTGTTGAAACATTGCTGCTTCTTCATTCTCTCATACAGTGTTGCTTAGTCCTGCTGTTTGTTTTTATACCAAGAAGAGCAAGCTTATATCTGGTTATAATAGCTGGGCACAAATGTGAGATCTTTATTGGATTACTGTTCTGAGAGAAAAAATCCTCGTATGGAACACAGAGTAAGACCACTGCCCCAATGGCACGGTGCCTTCCACTCTTAAATTTCAGTCCATGGAGCTAGATGAATAAAAGTACAATTTTTAACTCCCAGCTTTGTCTATGTTTACACCAGGAAGGGGAAGAAAAACTATGCAGTACTGTATTTCAACATCAGTGAGCCCTCGTGCAAAATGCTTTTGCACTGTAATACTTGAAGCTTTTATGATAGATTGAGACACTCACGTTGTTATTGTTCTGGCACTGCAAAGTCATACTCCTCTGAGAGTAGAGCACTACAGTTAAATAACTCTGCTAAATACTATTAAAAAATAAAAAAAGGCAGATTTTCAGCTTTGAAAGAGCTTGGGTTGATAGAAATGTTTGGGTTTTTTACAGTGGATGTTTCAGAACAGCAACAAATGAGCACCAGAACTTGCAGTTTGTGTTGCAACCCTGGTATTTCCCAAATGATGGTAATTGCAAATAACAACAATTTGAAATCATCGGAAACCAACAGGGTCTGTCAGCAGCAGGATGCAGAGTTGATGTGGTTAAGGTCACTAACTGCTGTAACTGGATTTGCCCTTGACTTTTTTAATGCTGGCAGTAATTTCTCTTTGCTGAATTCTGTGAGCTCAGGTAGAGGTTGCCCCCGTCCTGATGGCTGTGCCATAGTTCTTGCCTTGTGCTGTTACTAGATGATACGTAGCAGTGAGACTCAGTGGGCCAGTTTTGGGACTGGCTGTCCCTCCTTAGTTGAAGCTGCAGCTCTTTCCCTTGTATGCTTTTGCTGATTTTGCAAAATTTCATCAGGGTACCCCAAAATTGTGTCTGCCTTCTCTGCATGTGTCAGTGACTATCTGGTAGCCCTCAATGAATAAATCTCTTTGAACCTATGGCTTGAGAGTGGCTTCCTGTGAAAACAACCTGTCCGGTAGCCAGTGTTGCTCTAAATTTGTATTTTGTAGGTTTTTCTACTGATGTGAATTGCTTCCTCTTTAATTCTTCTGAGGAAAGATGCACTCTCACTCTTTTGAGTCATACATGCTCAAGCAGCCCTTTCTAATACTAAATGTGTGTGTCAGCCAAAATAAACTTACTCCTTTTCATCTTATGACCAAAGTAGTGTAACTTTATCCCCTACCTTGAGCAGAAAATTAGTGACTGCTCAAAGATAAGGCGGGGTGGGGCATGCAATCCCTTTTAATGTCTTCAGTGTTAAACCTGTGAAGCCTTTTGTATTCTAATCCTTACATTTCCTGTAATCACTTTCATGAGTATCGAGTTGCTCTTGTGTTTCTGACCTGTGAAGCCTGGGAATATTTTTGAAGTAATTGAGTATTCTCAAGTGCAAGTTGATCCGGTCACGAGTTTCAAAAGCATCAAGAACAATTGGTAGTTTATTTTATCTGCAGTTGCATATTTTGTCTGCATTGAGTGACCTCTGTATTTTTCCTCTCTTTTTTTCCCCCTAGATCTATAATTAGCAGAAGATTTTTCTGTATAGTTGGCACACTATACCTGTATCGGTGTATTACAATGTATGTGACGACACTTCCAGTTCCTGGCATGCATTTCAAGTGTTCCCCAAAGGTAAAAACTTCTCCTAGCTGTGTTTACATGTTTTAATCCGTGTTTCCCCTTGTCTTGCTGTTACCAAACCTGTGAGCAACACTTTCTCAGTAATTGTTACTAATTCGAAAATACCAGTTTGGCATGATGCAGCATCTTGCAGATCATCAGCATCCCTCTTGGTGAAGATGTTTGCTTTGGGGCAGTGGAGACATTCCCAACTTTTATTGAAGTACAAATCTATGGAATTTCTGTGGCATTTTCAACTAATTTACACCACCAGCGTTTTTCTCTCTCCACTGAAGCAGTCAAAGGTGTGCAACCTGTGAAGGTGCCGTGTGTGATTCATTTATTTGTAAGCCAAACCCATTATGATTTGTATTTGAAAATAGCCCAAAGATACTTTTCTAGGGGTGGTGAAACTGCTGTCTCCTTTGCAGTTGTTTGTCCTTGCCTGTCTTTTTGCAATTGTGTTAGAGCAAGGGCTCACCACCTCCTCCTGAATCCAGTACTGACTCCTGTCTGTTGTGTCAAGGAGTAGGACGGGCTTGCGAAAGCCATGGCTGAAACCAGGCAACCGAGACAGAGGTGCTTGGGCAATACCCTTGTATTCAGCCTTGAAAGATAATTTGATGCTCAGGGTATACCTGGGACAGGAATAGTCGTGTTACGTCCATCTTGTACCATACAATCATTGGTGAAAGCAACATGTTTATGGTATTTGTCTAATACAGGCTGAACTTCCATAGTAGGGAACAAGGTGCATCTATTAGATACAAGTATTGTGGTTAATGTTTCGTCTCTGTGCCACTCCTGGGGCTGTTTCTGCTATAGCTTGATTTCAGTAGGAAAATGGGGGTAAAAAAAGATAATTTCTGTGAACTATCTACTGTGCACACAGTTTAATGACTTTGTGTGCACAGCCATGAGTTAAGATGACAGGTAGTAAAAACACCGATCTGCGGGTAGTAAAATCCTAATGTGACATGGTACACGTGCAGTTACTGCTTCAGTGAGGAGTGCTGGTGTGTACAAACAAAGCCAAAGAGCTTCAGGTCCTCAGGGAACTAAAGTCAACAAATGTACTACAGTGGTTGTTTGACAAGGCAGAGCGTTTGCCAAGCAGTGTGTGGCTTTCTGAGGGACCGAGGTCTTTTGTAAAGAGAAGCGAGTGGGAGAGGAGTCAACATTTTATTTGATCAGCCATCCACGATGGAATTGAAGGGACACAAGTATTTATGAGCTGAAGCTAGTAAATCTACTGGATTTGGAAGTTTACAGCATTAGCAAGTCTGTCTCATTACTCAGGTAAAGACAAGCCTATGTCTTCTGCTGCCCTCATCAGACTAAGTTGGTCTTTAACCCTATAAATAGGCTGTTGGGGAAAAGAACAACCTCTCAACCCCTTAGCAATTACCTACAGTGGTGAATAGTGTTGGAGAGCATTTTACTGTTTTGTTAGGAACTGTGAACAGGAAATGGTTAATTGCTGCAAAGACTGTTTAAATCTCTCAGAAAATAATATTTTCCACTTCTTAAAGCAACAACCAGCTTTGAAATAAAAGAAAAACATGCTTATAACAGTGCCCTGGTTTTGAGTGGGCCAGAGTTCATTTTCTTCCTAGCAGGTGGTGCAGGGCTGTGTTCTGGCTTTGTGCTGAAAACAGTGGTGATAACCAGGATGTTTTGGTTATTACCACAGAACTTGTATGGTGTCAAGGCCTCTTCTGTTCCTCACCCTGTCCTGCCAGCGAGGGGGCTGTGGCAACACAGGGAGCTGGGAGGAATCAGGAGGATCTGTGTTTTCTTCTGACTGTTAAGTGCTTCCCATGGATTTTTGAAACTTCCTAAAATGAAGGAAAGGTGCAGCACACATGTAGGCATGTGCATTGATCCATTAGTCCTGCGCCTTTGAGCTCAAATAGTTCCTGCTTCCCGTTAGACACTGGAGGTGCTCAGGTGTTCAGTCTTGAAAGTGCTTGTCCTACAACCTACATTTTTTTTTTGGTAGCTTTGTTTAACATTTGGACTTGTTTTAGCAAATGCAAAGTCTTTGGATGGTTGGTTACCTGGGAGGAGGGAGAGGGACATCCTTATCAGAAGGACTTGGTTTGCTTCAATTTGACTTTCCTGAGACAAATTGAAGTTTTTTTCAGAAATAGCTCCTGAGCCTGGGTTGAAGGTGGGTGGGTCAGAGCAAATCCATCATGTGTGGAAGAATGTGCTGTTGCTCATGTGGATTGTGTAAGATAAAGCCAGCACAAACATTTGTCACGGTGCTCTGACAAACACCATGTATATTTGTTTTGAAATGTGAAGTAGAAAGGAATGATTTTGAAGGCTTTCCAAGGCAGGGTAGTAGGAGGCCTCAGAGTTTGGAGGGAGAAACTCCAGTACATTAAATCTGGGGTTTTGCAGCTAGATGTACAGCTTGTGCAGTTCACTTGTTGTCTGTTGGATTATCATCTGTAGGACCTGCCCTGTTATGAACAAGATGAATTAAATTGAACTTGAGTTATTTCAGAGTGCATTTCCTCTTGAACAGAAGGGAAAACAGATGTCTCAACAATGTGACAAAATTCTAGCTGTAATTTCTTTTTATTGGTGAAGCTGGATTTTTGAGACTGTTACAGAAGTGGTAGGTTTTCCAAGAGTCATCATTCTGAACCTCATTGCATATATGTGTGGTTCATATCTAGATATCTACACACATGCCCATTGTATGTCCAGTGCAAGAATATAATGGATAAAAACAGATCTGAACCTATTAGCTCTGCTTGAAGATTCCCACAAAAAATAACTTACCTGCACAACCACAAACATTAGCAAAAGCTGTCAGCAAGACCTGGGAGAAAGATTTCTCCTTTATGTGGCAGCACCAATAAATATTTATAAATAACATAGAAAATAATATTTACTCACCTGCCTATTTTACCATAAGTGTAGTGCTCTGTGTGTAGCCACTGTCAGGAGCTGAAAAACTTTTGGGTTAGTCTTTCCTTTTAGTATTATGCTGAAGAGTTGCCATATTTTCAAAGACCTGGCATAAAGGATTTTTATGCACACACGTGCATACACAATACGGATGTAAATAAAATCACCTTTTTTCTGTGCCTTTTCCATCTGTACTGTGAGTGTAGGGAAAACAGTTGTCCTTTGAGCTGTGTGTTTCTGGGGAAATGGTAGTAATTCCCTTGATCCTTTGTCCATTGAATACTTAAAATATTATTTTAGACGGATGGAGGTTTGTGCTCACATGAACACTAGCTATAATAGATGCAGGGTATCGTTTAATAATGAAGTCATTTCCCTCTGGGATTGTGCTGCTAGCTTTTGGAAAAAGCTGTGGATTGATTTACTGATTGATCTTGTATATCAAAGCAAAAAGAAAATTACTGAAAGGCAAAGTTGGTGTCAAACATTATTGCTTTAATCCCTGGATGGTTTGTGCTGATATTTTGCTGTGCTTTGTTTCTGTTTTATGGTGCCACCAGCTTTTTGGAGACTGGGAATCTCATCTGCGAAGGATAATGAAACTGATTGCTGGTGGGGGATTGTCCATCACAGGATCCCACAACATGTGCGGCGACTATCTGTACAGCGGTCACACTGTCATATTAACTCTTACGTACCTATTTATCAAAGAGTGTAAGTTTGTTACCATTCCCGTGGAATTCCCTGTTGCATAATTCCTTGCTAACTGAAGAATTATAGTAGAGCTGATGAGTAAATGCAATTAAACTAAAAATGCACACTTTTTCAATTCAATAAAAATAATAGAACTCCAAAGACGAGGCCTGCCAAAAAAGAGAACTGTAGGTTCAGAATAAACCACTTCACCATGTACATGTCCGAACTCAGCATTTTATATTAAAATGGAATCCTTCGTTGCAAGCTCTTGTGTGTCCTGGCCTAGGGCGAGGTTAATGCCGTGCCAAATGCAGGGTTGCTCGTTTTGTATGAGTCGGACCTTAATGTATGCATTGCTCTTTTATGAAAGGTGAGAGGAATGGATTGCCATTCGTGTAGAATCAGTATTGACATACAAATCAGCTAATTTTAACTGCAAGGTATATTCTATCGCTAGGTATTGGGCCTGTTTCTCAAAGATTTTATAACCTTTCTGTTTTCCACATCTGATTACCCCTGAGTATAACTTTAAGTCACACCTTAAGAGAAGGATTTTTATTTTGTGATATCAGCATTCCTGCTCTTAGTGCAGGTGTCGCACTGCCCACTTGAGACTGCAGTTCGCGTCCTCTGCTAGTTACAGTGATAGTCTGGTGTGCTGATAATGTCTCACTTTGAAATAACCACTGCTTCTGCTTTTTTCCAGATTCCCCACGGCGTCTGTGGTGGTACCACTGGCTTTGCTGGGCACTCAGCATGGTTGGGATGTTCTGCATCCTCCTTGCTCATGACCACTACACTGTGGACGTGGTGGTGGCTTACTACATCACTACAAGACTTTTCTGGTGGTATCACACAATGGCCAACCAGCAAGTGAGTTTCTCCCAGTCTTTCGGCCCGTGTGACTCTGCTTGCCGTAGCATGGTGGTGGGTGAATGTCTGCACTGCATCTTGAGCCTTTCCACAGTAGTAGGAGTGGGCTCACCTGTGCCTTGTGGAGCATCCCTCTCCTTTCCCCTCACACTGGGCTTGCAGGAAAGAAAGATATGTCGTTGATTATATTCATCTTGTGTCTTGACCACAAAAATATCTGAATATTTACCTGCAAGCAAGCAGGCCCCTCTTCTTCTGCTCTGTAACCTCAATTTTTTAAGTCCTTCTGAATTTGGGCCAGTTGACGAGTTCTAGGGTAGCAGAGCAAGCCATGGAGATGTGGTGGGGTATATTTTTTTTTTTTGCCTTGGGATTGTTGGTGTTTTTTGTTGAAGCCAGCTGGGTTTTCCTTCTATTCTGTGACTTGTACCCTTTAGTGAGATGACAGGTGTCTTGAACACTATGAGGCCTCACTAAAATTGAACCAGTTTTTCAAACTGTTTCCAAGTGGTGGTGAAGTTCCTCTGACCAAGGATAGTGCAGCACAGAACAGACTGCTCCTGTCCTAAGGCTTTTATCTGGGAAGGCATGGGAAACAGGTAGATGAGGGAAATACTGAGAACAAGGAGCTGCTTAGGAGGAGACAACAGCACGTGATGGGAGAGAGCGAAGTATTGTTTGTAGTATTCAACCAGGGAGCAACAGTAAAAGATGCAAAGGTCAAATAAAGGCATCTAAATGAGGTCTCACTCGTTCTTACTTTCCTGTCAGTGAACTAGATTAGTAAGAGATAAGCTGACAATGCTGAGGAACGAGAGAAAATGTGCAAATCTGTTATCCATGGGGAAGACCTAGTGAGTTAAGATAAACTTACTGTTAGGTCTGTAACAGCAAATCAGTGTCCAAATATTTTCTGTGCAACACAGAGGTGGATACTCTGCTTATCTGTTGCATACGACCCTGGTTAATTGTGTTTAGGAAAGACCGAGTATGGTGATAGGAAATTAGTTATTGTTGTGATGATACAGATACTCAGATCATATCAAGGTCATCTATTCTAGTGGCTTTAATGCTACTAGAAGTGATACACCACAGTCAAGCACTGTGGTACGTTTTTACTACCACGTGCTTAATTGCAAAGAATGTGCTTTAGTGTTCAGTCAGGTTGGGAAACACTGTATTTCACAGCAGTCTGTGCCCAAAGCTTTGCAATTCTTGTCATACAGCACCAGACTGACTTCCACACTTGCAATTTGCTTCTGGGCTCTGTCAAAGCAATGCTGCTGAGTGGCTGTGCTTCCAAGCAGGAGGCTTCCAAAGTCAGGGCTGCCTTGGGTGCTGAAGAGGACTTGCTTCAGAAAAGCTTTTTGCCTTACTGTGTGGAAATGTACCTGTTCTGCTGCGTGCTATGACTCAGGAGGTGGCTCAGCATTGCTGCCCTGAGCTGCTGAGGTGTTGGGAAATGTCAGTCCCTGGATCCTTACCTGAGCATATGTTTGTGTACTGTTCTCTCCTTCCTGGTGGTGCACCATGTGCAGAGGCCTATGGCTCATGTCTGACCTTAAAATTTACAGCCCACTAGGGACAAAGTAGATTTGTTTTAGATGGGAGTTTGTGACATGGAACGAAAACTTCAGCATGCAAGCCCTGTGCTTGCACTTTTTGCTGGGCCCGTACAATGCTTCCCTTCTCTGGCACTGAGAACAAGTCCCTCCTTGTGTCTCAGCCGTGGCTTGCTCGTGGCTCAGAGAAGCAAAGGGGCCTATGAGTGGTTGGAGAGCAGGTGGAGGGCAGGGCAGGGCTCATCACCTCGGCGGGTGGATTGGGGCCTGCCTTGCTCACTGCTCTGTACGCTAGACTCATATGTGATGCTTGAGCAGCGTGTAATCTCAGAGATACTTATGGGAAGAGCTGTGCTTTGTGTTGGGGTTTTTGTTTTTTGCCCCTAAAGGAGAGGAGAGACTGCTCTTCTGGGCCATTCATTCTTTTCCTGTGACCATTGAACAGCTGAGGTATTGGAAACGAGAGTGAGCCTCACTTGAGAGCAAAGTGTGGTGTGCACATGGAGACTATGGAAAAGTAGCTTGGCTCTTCTTGGTCTTTGTCCATGCAGATGTGTCTGGGAGGTGTTTCTAGCTATCGAGAGATTTCTGGAAGTAGCTGTAAGCAAAATGCCACTGGCGAGGGGTGGCATATGATGTGGAACACTCTCGTGTAAGTGACATGCTCTTTTGTAATTCTCTTTTTTACGTGATTATCTTTGTGCAGGTGCTAAAAGAAGCTTCACAAACTAACCTCCTTGCAAGGGTCTGGTGGTACAAACCCTTCCAGTACTTTGAAAAGAATGTCCAAGGAATTGTACCTCGCTCCTACCACTGGCCCTTCCCGTGGCCGGTGCTGCACCGGGGCAGGCAAGTGAAGTACAGCCGCCTGGTGAATGACACGTAACAGCATGCCAACAGGCAAACTAGGGGAAAGGACCTGTCCCAAGTGCTAAGGACTCCCAACGAGAAGATGCCATAGAAAAAAAATCACCTGCTCCCTAGCCCTTTCTTTTAACAGTTTCCTTGACTTAACCTATTCAGTTACCTGGTAAGCACTGTGATCTTTTTTTTCACTCCAAAGGATCTACGTTGGACAACAATAAAGAAAATTTAACTTATCATGCACTGTTACACGTTTCTTGTTAATAGATTTGGGATTTACATTTACCCATCACCATGTTCCTTTGTATATGATGCGACAGCATAAATGAAAGCTTTTATATCATAAGTTCTGGTCTTTCCAGTCATGTCTGGGAATAAAGCATATTATTTTCTTGGGAAAACATACTTTTCGTATCTCTTGCCCCAAAGATTGGGCTGTAAGCCATTTTCTAGCAAATGACTATATGAAGGTTTCTAAATACCTGCCTTGGGTAAAATTGAGAAATCTTTCTACCTGTTGCACCATGACTAAGATGACAGACACAGGAAGGTTTGGTAATCTTGATTTTGTAGAATCTGCAGTGGCTGTGTCAAAAAGTGAGGGGAAAAAAAAAAGAGAAAAAAAAGTTGTAAAGTGATTTTCTAAGTATTTCCTAACTTTATTTTTCAAAATGTGTATGAAAATTAAATTTAAAGAGATTTTTACATGTCAGAGAATAGAGAATTAAAATTTAAAAGAAGATGCTTCTTGGGAGAGAGAGAGATTTGTCTATGTTTCTAGTGCCTTTCTTGTCTCGATTGTATGGTCAGTAGGCAGTCTTAAATGTTTTTATTTAAAATAAAGTATTCCATGAAAGCAGAATTATATATACTGTATAATTACTAATTTTTTTGCATTTATAGCTAAATTAAACTGGAAATTTGCTTATAATGTTGAACTTGCCATGTGGCCGGGGGGGGGGGGAAGGAACCAAATAAAAAAAGGGTCCGATCGTGCTCACACATTGTGGGCAGGTCCAGCTAAAAGATATCACTTTATTGTCTACTGGTAGCTGTATTTTAAAAAGAAAAACAGCCATGAATTCCTGTTTTTTAAGAATTTTACAAATGATCACTGAGTGAACTATGAATGGTTTCTCCATCCCGTATCAAAGCGTTGTTGGAAAAACAACAAAGATAATCTATTTCTTTAAAATATTTGTGCAGAAACTGCATGTAATTATAAGTTTCACTCCTACCATACATACTGTATGTCTGGGGAAGTATTCTATCCTAAAGTTGCCAATGTGCAGAACAAAATAGATTTTTTTTTTTAAAGAAGGAAAAAGAGGAAAACAAAAAATATATATAAATATATATATATATCCGTTCTGTATTTTACGTGAAGCAGAGTTATCTTCTGTAGGGTTTTTGTGTATTCACAAGGTGATATTTGTATTGTAATACAACAACGGTGAAGGAAAATAAAAAGGCTTTTGAAAAATGTAGTTTCCTTTATCTTTTAATATTAAGTTTAAATGGAAAAACTGGGTTTATGCTTTTGAACCTTGCCTTTGATGTTATGTGTCACTGCACTGTAGGCCATCGAGTTTGGACTGTATGGAAACTGCATTGATTTCGAGTTGCTGTTCACGTTTGGCAAAGCAGTGCCTTATCTGAAATAAATGCTATGCAATAGATTCCGGTCCTGTGGGAACCGGGAGCTGATGGGAGAAGCCTTCCTGGGAGCCATCACTAGGGCTTGAAAAATCTACCCCAACACTGATGGGACGGAGTGTGTTGCAGGGTAAACATCAAGGGTCTGTCAGTCCTGTCACTTAAACTGCACCAAAAAAAAAAAAAAAAAAAAAAACCCAACCCAAAAAGTGAAATTTCTGTGAATCTGTGGTGGTGAAAGTGTCAATTCTTTTCTGTGTTTAGGGGATGGTTTATCTCTGCTCCTCTGCCCTGATCTTCAGCCTTGGCCAAAAGCTTTCTGGAAGCATCAGTGGGGTGTTACTACTTCTGCTTTGCCTCACTGTTGCTCAGGATGCTAAACAAGGAACTGTTTCTTAGCAGTTCCCTTTGCCCCTGGGAAGGAGGGGATTTCTTCACTCCCTGTGCTTCTTGGCAAGACCCTTTACAACAGCGTTTGCAAAGCTGCCTGTGAATTTCAGGGATCAGCTCTGCCTGTCTTACCTTCAGTTCACAGCAACTGTGACAATTCTTTGCAACTGTGTCTGAAAGGCAATTTTAAAACCACCCCACCCCGAGCTGAGTGCTTGAGAGAATTCACGCTCCCTGATGTAAATGAAGGAGTAGATTTTTCAAGACCCGGCGTCACGCGCATCAAAACCATTGACATAAGCAAATGTATGGATATATGCACATGACATTAAATGGAATCTGCTGAATTCTGCATTGTAGTGTCTGACTTTACTGCGTGGATCTTGCTAAATGTGGTGTCATTGTTTTTCCACAGCGGAGCTGTGCTTTGATGGGAGCATGCTGTCTTGAGAAGTAATGTCTGGGCAAGCAGGGATGTGGAGCTCTGCAGTGCGGCCTTGCTCTGGGCACTGGTGTCTCTGGAGGAGGAGAGCAGGGGAACAGATAGAGGACAGAGTTGTTGTGCATCAGACTGTGTTGTTTGTGGTACCATGTTCTTCCCCTTCCCTATCAGTATCTGCTTGGCAGCACCAGCTTTTTTTGGACAGGTAATGGCTTGTGCTGGTGCTGTGGGATTGGTGCCAGGAGTGCAGCTGCTTGTTGTTAAGCGTTGTGCCAGGAACTGAGGATCCCACAGTTGCAACTTTTGAGCAGCTCAGCTGTGTGTCCCCCACACCACTTGGGTATGGTACATCTACAGCAGTTCTTCCACCTTCACTTTATGGAGAAGCATAGCCAAGGGGTGATGGTCTCCTGGGCACTTGTAACACCTGCGCTTGCCTTTTGAGCTCTGTGTTTCTGGGGTGTGATCCTTGGGCAACTTCCAGGGGCAATCCTGTTCCCAGTTAGAGGCTGAACCACCATGTGCAGTGTCCTGGTGCACGGTGCATTGTGTACATCTACCTTGGGTAGTGAAGCTTGGGCTGCTTAGGTGCACGTGGACCTCGATGGCCACTGATGCCCCTCAGACAGGTGAGCACAGCAAACTTGTGCCAGCGTGGAGCAACAAGTCAGTAATACAACTGAAACCTGATGTTGTGCTGCCTTGATTTGAATTTGACCTAATTGCTCTTGCCCTGTTGTGCCACTAAAACCATCTTCTCTTGACTTGTCAAGGAGTTAAACATGTCTGCGTGAGGGTAGACAGACAGGAGCCTGGTCCACGTGTGGAGAGCCAAATGTGTTGTCCAGTGCAAATTCCAGATGACTGGAATTGGAAAGAGGGATCCAGAAAAGACTGGCAAAGGACAGCTTCAGGTAGAGAAAGACCTGGCTATTGTCTGAGTCCTGGACAAACAGCAATGAAGATCTTTGCCAGGAAGGTGGGCTTTGATGTTGCCTGACATCCATCTCAATTTAGCTTTTGGTCCTTCCACATGGGGAAAGTTTTAAGATCCTTGAACCAGAGGGACAGGACAGTTGATGGCTACTTTTTGACCATTTTATGACTCCTCCCACAGACAGGTGACTGAAAGAGATCCTTTGTGTCATGCAGTGTGGTGTTCCCATTTGTCTCCTTGGTCAGCCGGCAGGAACACGTCCTCCTTGTAGGAACTTATCATCATTTTCCAGCTCTGGCACATCCTCTTAATTCTGTTTGTGCCGTTGGCTACTGTGTATGCTTGGCAGGGAATGCTGGTGAGTACCAGGGTTTGGGCACAGCACCTTTTGCACATCTGTTCTGCAGCTGTGTTTATGTAAATATGGACATCTCTAGCAAGGTTTGGGAGAAGGCAGGAATCACCCTACGTGACTGCAGATGTGTTTCAGCAGCAGCATCTTGGGCCTGGTGGCTACTCTTGCTGGCAGATGGCCTGTAGGCATGGGTGGGCCCACCTTGTTCATTTTCTGCCCAATTTTTTTCCCCAGGAAAAGCCAGCAGGGGTCAGCTTGGGAAGGATTTTCTCCAATTCTGTGTTGCCATTTTTCAGTCTCCATGCCAAGGATGTAAGAAGGTTTGTGCTTGAGTTCTTCTGCTTTGCACATGCTGCTTGGCTCTTCCTCAGAACGGTGCTCTCCCCGTGCTCTCCTGTGTCGCAGGTAAGGGTCATGCCTGGGAGGCTGCTGCTGTGTGTGGTTGAGCAAAACAGCCACTGAGGGCTGTGGAGCATCTATGATAAAGGCTGGTTTGGGTGCAAAGGTGGTGTCACTGAAGTATTTGTTTTCTAACAAATACTTCCAAATGCATCCAGCTGCCTGTGCTTCTGTATCAGCCCTCTGGCAGGCTGGGTTTGCTCTGCAGGCCCCAGCAGGTGCGTGAGCCTTGACTCTCCCTACAAAGTGACTTATTTTTTATTTCCTACTTAATATTTTATAAGCTTAGAGGAAAGTGGAGGGGCTGAGGAGCTCTGGGTGGTACATGTTTCTCTGCATGAATGTCTCCCACTTAGCTAGAAGATGCAGCTTGCTGCCTTCCAGCAGTGATTGACACTGGTTATTATTTTCCAGCCCTTCAGTGCAGTGTGCTGCCAGGCGTTGGCTGCATTTTGACAGTGTGATGGGGCCATATCTTCCCATTTAGTCTGGCACCCAGATTACTTTTTTGTTACATCCACAATTACCTTTTTGGCAGAGATTCCGACATTTGCCCCAGTGCTCTCCTTGTTTTGGGGTTTGTGCTACTCTTCAGGGAAATGAGAATGGCACTTTTCCACTTGCCTCTGCCCCCCGTTCTCCCCAAGGAAGAGATCACCTGCCTATGCCTTGTCACTTGACCTCTTCGTGACATCATTCTGCATTTTAGCTTGTGGGAAGCCTCAGCTGAGGGTGGGAGGATGCTTCTGTTTTGAAACCAGTAATGTTAGGTGTGAGACAGGGAGCACACGTCAGGCCTTTTGCTGCTGCTTCAAATGATTGATGGCAAAATATTTTCTGTTTGTGATGAAGATTTAATCTGCATTTAATCTGTGGATAGATTTAACTTGCAGGATCTGGGAAGTTTTTTAGTGTTCCCACATCTGAACATCATTTGAGTATTAGAAGCAAAAAATGCCAGACTTAGTTGTCCAGAAGGGCAGGAGGGTCCTTGCTCGTTCTGCACCCCAGGACAACGTTTTGGTGATGTTTGGCAGATATCACTTCAGTCCAGCTATCACACAGTAGCCTGCACATGACATTTGAGTTCAGAAACTGTAAGCATTCCAATTTTGCTACTTTGGTAAAAGCCCTCCTTCCCTTCAACCTGCCCTTCCTAAACTTTCTATGCATGCTCCCAGCCACACGATCAGGAAAGTCAATTTTCCACCACAAACAGATTTGATCCCACTAGCAAGAGCAGCTTTCAGCTCTGCCATGGACCCATGGAGTTTCCACCATGTGGCATGCTATCTCCTGATGACCTGCAAGTACCCAAATGCTGCATCCTGCAGAGCTGTTGGTGTCTGTCCTGGAAAATATCTTCACCTCCCAACCAGCTATTCAGCACATGTACAAACACACATGCTTGAGGCTCTCCAGGGATGATGGGTAGCCCGTTGCTGGGACTGCTGATGAATTTTGTTCTTCAGCTCTTCATAGGCCTTCTATACTGGTTTTCTGTCCCTTTGGCATCGCTTTTATCCTCCTCTTGCTTCCCCATTGAAATGTTAAGTTTTGCCTGTACCCACAGAAGGTGGCCCTGAGCTTAAGTGATATATAGAGCTGGCTTTGTGCCACTCAAGTGCAAGCTCAGACAACTTCTGTGAGCAGGAGGATGTCCACAGCTGAAGCTCTCGTTGAACCCAATGAAATGAGCTCTCTAAGCTCAGCGGTGGCAGATTTGTCTTTACCAGAACCAGGGGTTTCATGAAGTAAATACCCTCCTGGACTGTGAACCCATCCACCATCCTCAAGTTTTCCAAAGAAGTATTTGCAGAGCTTTAAGCCCAGCTCAGATCTTGGTGAAACATCTGTGTTGCTGCATTGGCCCTGGAGAAGATGCTCTAGAAGGAAATCACTGCATGTCTCAGGTGTCGGGCAACCGACTAGAGAGCTAGAGAGAGATCTTGGTGCTTCTGGGTTAGTCTGTGTGCCAGCCTGGGTAGGGGGCTGTACTTGAGTGTTGCCATCATGTCTATGACTTCAGCCTTATATTACCTGCTGCTGCTTAGAACAGGCATGTGAACATTTTGACCAGGGAAAGTGTGGAAGAAAATCCATGTGGTGCTGTCTGGATCACCCTGGCCTGAGCAGCTTCTTGCCGACAGCTCTATGCAGAAATGTTATCTCCTGCCACCAGGATCCTACTGTATCCATATAAAAAGAACTTTGGCCCTTCTTTATTAAATAAATAACATTATCTAAGAGGCCTCCTAATTGCTTTCCTCTCCTCGCGTCCAGGATCACCAGACTTTGGTGAACATCTTGGGTCCATAGAAGCAGCAAGCCCATGTTAATATGATGGTGGTTCCAATTTACTGCTCAGGACATTGCCATGGTTTAGCAAACAGGCTAAAATCCACGTTTCCATCCTCCATGCCTGACCTTGTTCACTGCTATGACTCATCTTCAGTGGCTTCCCAGGACAAAAATTCACCCCCCAGAAAAACGCAGGGTTGATGCAGCCAGTTTCAGTGGCTGCAGAAGTCCAGCCAGACTTCCTGGTTTCTTAGATGGCGACACAAAACGTTCCAGCGTAAGAAAGAAAAGCCTGGCCAACATGTTGCACTTCTTTTCTTTTTTGTTTTGACAAAGGACCTGCCACTCTCTTCATTACCCATTTGATACTCCCCAGCAGAGGCAAACAAAAATTCAGTCAGATTGTGCAGCAGATCTGCCCTCTTCCCAGCTCTGTGTATGAAATGAGTTATACCAACTGGTGGATCTCTTCCAAACTCCTTTCTCCAAAGTTACTTATCTTGACCATTGGTGGTTAATGAGGTGGTTCCCAAGCATCCTGACTCTGACAGGACAACTTTCACCTGGGAAGTTTATTTTTAAGGCCAAGTGCAGTGTGTCTGCTTTGGGGTAAGCACCGTGCCTCCAGTGAGACCACTGTCCTTTCACATGGCAGTCATGCTGGTGACCACGTGCCACATGATGACCTCTGTGTGCTCAGTAAACACTTTTCTGGTCATTGTCTTGGTAATTCACCTTCTCTGAAGGCACTGGGTTGCGTTTCCACAGGCAGGAAGGAGTTCAGAGTGCTTTACCAAGCCTGTAGCGCTTCAGTTGAGGTACAAAAAGTCTCTTTTCTGTAACAAAAAGCTTGCTGTGTCTGCAGTCCTTAGGCAGGACGAGTGCACATGGTCATGTTACCTGGGGAAGATGAGGAGCTATGGATCTCCATAACCTCATTGCCTAGTCTTTTTAAAGGAAAACATTTTCCAAAACATGTTTTGAGCTGCTATCAAACTTCCTTTTCCTCTTCCACCCCCAGCAGCAGCTGGGTTGACCGAGTTACAGAATCATGGTGAGATCTTTTCCTTGGTACTTAGGATTTCATGGGATGAATCTATCTGGACATATCATCACTATACCAACTCAGTTCTTGCGTTTTCTTAATGATCTAGCAAATACAGCACCTTCAGAAAGAGCTCTTGCTCTTCCTGCTAATGCACAACCTATTTCTGGGTCTTATCTGGCCAAGATCCTGCCCCTGACAACAAAGTAGTTGATGTCTCATGGTTTTGTCAAAAGAGGTTCTTCAGTTCCCTTCAAGACACAATTTGCACAATCTGGGGCAACCTTGCTACCCAAAGCAGGATACTCCCATCAGCATAGAGGTAGCCAGAGCTATCTGTCAGCCCACATGGCAAACAAGATTGTTTTTCCACCGATAGCAGGGAAAACAGTGTGCCTTCGGTACTGCAACAAGGAGATAACGTATCAGTAAATCTTGCTTCTCTGCAGCAGCCAGTCCAAAAATCACTGAGTCAAAAGGTGATACTGAGTGTGACCTTGAAGCAATGACTCAGCCTGTGTGTGCTCAGTGCTTGCTGGAATATAACCCTTGGATTGGGCTGCACGAAAGAAAAGGTGATGAAAGAGAGAAACTGAATCTCCTGAGATGTTTGCCTATTGGAGGATGTGTGGGAGCAAAAATGTTGGAGGTGGTCCCAGCCTTGAATTCCCACTGAAACACATGGTTGTTGGGGAAGCAAAAGGGTATTGCTTGTGGGTATCTTTTGTCCCCATTGCCAGCAAGGACAAGCAGCCACTCTCTGAGGGATGTGATGGATCCCGTCATGTTTCAGGAGAAGCAAACTGTCAAAACCCTTCTGATAAAGCCTGGGTTATCAGCTGGTGAATTTATGCATGTTACAACTTTTCTGGGACCCAAAAGGAAAACAGATGAAAAGGCTGCTTTTTAATAATTAAATTGGTTTTACAAATACTATTACATTAATAAAATGGGGTTTATACTTAAAATACAATCCTGTATTTAAGTTCTTCTTCTAGTTAGGAAACCCTGGGGATTGATCTTCCATGAGGATTAGGAGTCATAGCCAGATGGGAAACAGCAGCCATCCCACAGGCTGGTCAAGCTGTGATGAAGCCTAGAGGAGGGAAAAGTCCTGTTCCCAAATTCCTGCTGCACTGGTGCTGATCAATGCAATCCCAGAAAGGTTGTTTTAGACAGGTAGGCATCATTTGTAATGTGCTGGGAAAAAAAAAAACATGGTCATCTGCTTATGAGGTAGAAAATATTGATTGGTTTCTTCTTATCTTGCTTGACTCACGGGGCTGTATCAGCAATAATTTTCAAGATGAAAAGTTCAGCTTGAAACAGGTCTCGAGCTGGTACACATTCCTCGAAGTGCTGGGACACACGAGGGATCTCAGGTAAATTTGCATGAGGTTTCACTGGGATTTTGTAGGACTGACATTTACTTCTCTTAGTATTGCTTTAGCAGTTAGAAAAAACACCCTGTGACTGTGTATTATGCAGATATATTTAGGACCGGTGCTGTGATATGGGTTATCTGGAGGGGCTGTGGTACCGTATGTCTGGCTGCCAATGCTATGCTTGGAGAATAAAAGGGGGAGGAAGGAAACGCACAATATTAGATTTGTTGCCACTAGAAAATTTACTAGGTGACATTCAGCAATGATCGTGGCTGCTGTAGTTTACCACAGCAAAAAAAGCTGATAAGAAGCACGTATAGCAAGCCTGAGTGACCACTTGGCTCTGGTGATGTTTCTCATTGCAACCTTTCTAAGACCATAAATACACACTTCAGCAGTTATTTTTCTGCAGGTTCATTGCTTCCAGGGCATGTCACTCCAGGGAGTAACCTCCAGGTTTACCAAGCCCCATGTCCCAGTTGTGTATGATGAAGAAAGCTGGCAGCTATACAGAGAGTTTTATCTTGGAAAGCTCTCACAACCCCTACTTTTTCTAGCCAGGAGAAAACTGGATGTGTGATGGAGTGTGCTTTTCTCATGCTGAGTTTCCTAAAATGATCTTCATTATGGTGACAGTATTGTCCTCTGCTGTGTTCTGAGTGCATGTGCAGCAGAAAAGCTGTGAGATTTTAGGCCTCAGTGTCTTCCCCAGCTGCTCAGAAAACATGGCATCTGATGGAAGATTGTGGGGTGTTTTTTTATAAAGATTTCTTCAAGAGAGCGAGCAAGGTGCCCCAGGAAATGCGGAATCAGTAATCTGTCTCATCAGGCCTCGTGAGCGGGTGTGATTGCTACTGACAGGAGATGTATTTTTGCTGTCTTAAGCAAACTGAAAAATCAATCTCCACTTCCAGTCCTTATTGCTGCTGCCTGTTTTGACACTGGGATGAGGATTATGAACCATCACCAGGTCTTCAAGGATGCAATGTGTGGGTGGGATGTGTCTGCCATGGGAGCTGTCCTGTCTGCCTTCCCCATGGGCTCCTTTCTGCTTTCACAGGGCCTCCACCATGTGTGGGAAGATGTCCAAGTGCTCTTTCTCCCGCCTGGAGGTGATCCTCATTGTTTGCTTGGCGTTGATGACAGCAGTGACCATGGTGCTCCTCATCCTCCACTTTGTTTTCAAAGAGAGTAATGGCAAGTTGAGCTATTTCAGTCCTGCCATCACACCCTGCTGGAGTGTGTGTCCACTGTAGTAATTGAAATTAAAAGTGGAAGATCTATTTTTAAAGTAAAAGTAGGACTACTACTGAGCCTTCATAATCTCTGCACATGACCTGCTTGCACAGCTGTGGCACGATGCTACTTTTGATCTCTGGGGCAGGAGCATATGGTCAAACCCAACGTGAGCATCAATCATGGCATGGGTCACAGCCTTGGGGACAGTGGTTGAGGCTGACTGTAGCAATCCAGGTACTTTCCCTTTCCTCCCTCTGCCTAGTGAAGAGGATTCTGAGAGCACTTCACCCCCTGGCATTGAACCAAGGGACTTCACAGCTGTTGCAATTCCATCACAGTCCATTTATACTTGCAACCTCATCACCAAACTTGGGGCAGTTGGGTATCAGGAGCTGCCCAAAGTTAACTCTCAACAGCTAATGTATCCCATACTTGTTCTCTGGAGAGATAAAATCTCATGGAGAAGGAGAACATTTTGAAGCTTTAGGTGTTTCCAAGTGACAATAGCCCTTTCCCAGAGCTGACGATCTCTGCTGCCCTGGACAGGGCATCATTTTATGTCTCCAATAGGACCTCCCAAATTCTAGATTTTGATCTCAAATTGGATGTAGTTCACACTTGCTTCATGTTTTTGGGTTGTAATACTTAAGAGTTTTGAACAAGTGACTCCTCTCTGTGTCTTAGTTCTTGCAGGAGGAGTTGGAGGAATGGGTAGTTTTAATGAGTAGCCCAGTTCAGTCATGCCATTTTAATCAAGAGAAATGCCCTATGGTCAGTCTGTGGCCAGTGTGTTTTTCACTTCTTTGTTTTAAGTGACAGCCCAGGAAAGACCAGACTGGGAGGACAGAGCATGCCCTTACCCCAATGCCCTGCTTCGAGTGGCAGCAACTATGTAACAGGACTGTGAGAACAGACCAAGCACATAGAAATATTTTACCACAGTGTTATCTCAGCCTCCAGTGGTTTGTGGCTCTGGGATTTCCTGAGACATAGATTTTTATATGATTTTTAGTTTAATACCCCTCAATGGCTTTTCTTCCATGACTTTGTCCAGGCTTTGTCCATCCTGTAGAAGGACTACTGCACCTTCATGATGCGATGAGACATGATTTCCTTCAGGAGTCCTTTTCCTCACTGTTTGCCAGGAGATCACTGCCCAGACCTGCTTTTCCCTCCTTTGAGATTTTACTGCCTCTGCTGTGACTTTTTTTGAGGCCAGGGCACCAGCACTGGACATGGGAGGCACTGGAAGCACCAGGGCAACATATGAATGTGCTCATCTTTTTCTAGTCCTTCACCAGTAACTTCTAACATTTCATCCCCTTTTCCTTGCTGCTGCTGAGTTGAGTTTTTCCAGTTAAAAAAGCTCTTACACTCTCAGATCTCTTTCCTGGATGGGAGTGGTGGGCTTGGATTGCTTAACTGGAAAAGCTAGGGTTATTTCCTCCTCACTGTGAGTCACAACACATTTTGCACAGCCCAGTGACTCCATCTTGTGTGCTCTCTCTGCAGTTTTTCATGCTTGGTCTGTCCTTCACCACCCTGAATGCCATAACAGCCTCAGCATGCTTTGAACACCTTGACAGCCCACTGGAAACCCAAGCAGACAGTATCAGCTGGATCTGCTTTTCTACAGGCCTGCTGAGGCCTCTGGGGATGTTGAACTGGTTTCAGGGATGCAATTTCTGTTCATCTACTGTTTACTTTTATAGATTCTAGAGAGGCAACAGCAAACTACTTACTGGGTGTAGGTCGAGCTGACTGCACGGGACCTGTGGCAGAAGTTCCTTTGGTAAGCTGGATGAACCAAACATGGAGTTGGTGGCATACCAGTTTTCATCATCTCTGAGTATTTTTTGCAGGATTTCTAGTTTAGAGGCTCTGCCTTGACAAATGGCTATCACCTTCACATATCAGGTGACATTTCTATGAGGCTTTGAGCATCCTGGCCTAGTGGAAGGTGTCCCTGCCCATGGCTGTGGGATTGGAACAAGATTATCTTTAATGTCCTTTCCGACCTAAACCATTCCAGGATGTTATGCTTCTTGCAATCACAGGGCAAGGTAGTTGTAGTTCATATGTATTCATATGTTGAGTTCTCTGACAAATCTACTTAGAAAAACACATGCAAGTGAATACATTGCTCAACATTTTGCCTGATGGAGCTTTTCATTTTCAGATGGGATATGCCAACCTGGACCAGGTGGGCGGTGGTCTTCTCACACGCCTCTACAGCCGAGCCTTCATAATGGCAGACCTTGATGACTCCAGGCGAGTGGTGTTTGTCAGCACTGACATAGGAATGGTGTCTCAAAGACTGAGGCTGGAGGTACTTGTCTGGAAATGACTGTCACAGTTTGTGTTGTTGCTGTTATTAGCATTAAGGTTGTAGTTGTTGCTAAATAATTTAAAGCATGGCAGCATATTGGCTGTTTGCCTTGGAATCTCCTTGCAGAATGACCTTGGAGAGATGTCCAGTCTCTGCTGAAGAAGAGTTTTTACTTCCTCAACAAATGAGGTTGGACTTTGACCATGCTTTTCTCAGCAGAAAAATTATCACGAATACTTTTGAATCACAAATACATTATCATGGTGCCTGTGTAATGCTGAGTCTCCAGCACCACAGAAGAGGGAAGGAGGTGTCAGAGAACCAGAGGCTCCTTGTGTGATCTGGGCTTCTCGGCAAGCTGGCTGTAGAAGTCTTCACTTATCAAATATTTTAAGGCTCTTGAAAAGTCGACAGTTATAACCTGCTTGTTGTGACACCAACGTGGTAGTATCAGGCAGAAAGAGAAAAGTGAGGAGGAAGATACAAGGGCTGATACAAGTCTCCTTAGTCTTTGGGTGTATCCAAGGGCTGATACAAGTCTCCTTAGTCTTTGGGTGTGAAAAAGGTTTTTTTAGGACCATGTCCTTTCTCTCAGGTGCTCGAGAAGCTGAAGAGCAAGTATGGTGAGCTGTACCGACAGGACAATGTTATCCTCAGTGGAACCCACACACACTCAGGGCCTGGTGGCTACTTCCAGTACACTCTTTTCTGGATCACTAGCAAAGGGCTAATCACATCATCTCTCAATGCTATCGTGAATGGCATCATAAAGGTCAGTATCATCCAATCTGTTGACATCAGAGCCTATAAACATGGAGAAAGTGAGGGGAAATACATTTGTGACTAATGGAGCTCTTGCTGTGATGTTTGTGGTAGCACCTCTGAATGTCCACAGTCTTAAGCCACACTCAGAGGTGAGTTTTTACTTATCAGTGAAATCAGGTCAAAACCCAGAAGCCTTAAAATCTTTCTTTAGAAAGAGATGGTTGTGTGTGCTTTAAAAATATAACAATTTTCTAGAATTTTAGACTGCTTAAGAAAAGTAGGGCGCTGGGGACAGGCAACGAGGGAAAGAGGTTTCTTCCAGATAATCTCACATATGCCTTACATGTGTGGGCTAATCTTCCCTTTCTTCTTGCTTTTTAGAGCATTGATATAGCACATCAAAACCTGAAGAAAGGAAGGCTTTTTATAAACAGAGGCACTGTGGCAAACAGCCAAATCAACCGAAGCCCTTTCTCCTATCTTGAGAATCCAGCATCTGAACGAAGCAGGTAAAAAAGTCCTCAAAGTAAGTGGGAGAGAAACAGAGCTGTCACATCGGAGGGAAGACATGGGCACTCAATATGAGTGATCAACGAGCTTCGTTTATTAATTGTGCTTACCCAATATTTATACTCTAGTTAATTAACTGATACATACTGCAAAGCTGAGCTCCTAACTGGTGCATGTACAAAGTATTAGTCCCTCCCGCTTTTCCCATGCCTTTCTCACTGCAAAGCAACCTGTTATTGTATAATTGCAACAGTCAAAGATAGTGTAGCCTTGCCTCCCCAGCAGCTACACCAGCTGTGTGCGATGATTAACACATTCCTCCTCGGTCAGCTGCAAAACATCTAGGTGCTTTTTCTCATGCAACCATCTTCCCACAAGAGCCCTGAAGAAAACCTTTCAGTCGGGATCATGAGCCAACCATCTTGCAGCTGGTGTTTCTGTTGTTCATGGGATGATTGAAAATGTGGAGCCAAAACCAATGACCCTCTTGCTGTTCTGTGCTCTTGTGTGCACGCATCTCCAAAAAATTGGTTGTAAGACTGGCCTTGAAAGTTGTGGTTGCCTACTCCAAGCATTGTGAGGCATTGGTCAAGGACTTTATGCTTTACTTAAAAAAAAAGAAAGAAAATTATCTTTGGTGGGTGTTGGTATTTGAGTCAGATGGCACTGAAGTGCCATTCTTGGGGCATAAATTTGTGTCTGGGGAGAGCTCCTCTCCTTCATCCCCTGGAGAAATGCCTGAGGTCAACAACAACTGTAAGTAACTCTTCCTTTACCTTCACACCTATTTTCAAATACTTTCTTCGTTAGTCTCTGGTAACATCTCTTCATTTCCTTGCTTAATCTAGGGGAGATTTAAGATGCCTAGGCAATTCAGAGTGTGACCACAGCTCTGCCACTTATGGGATTTCCCCACTTCATTTTCATCTAGGTATTCATCCAACACAGATAAAGAAATGTTGATGCTGAAGATGGTAGATGAGAATGGACAGGAACTAGGCATGATCAGGTACTGACCTCTGAAGTAATGTTTTTTTCCAAATCCTTGTAAACCACAGTTCTGTAGCAATTCTGTCTTTCTGCCAAGCTCTCATTTCCAACCCCAAACCTTGCCCACAGTCTGTGGCTCCCAGCTGGTCATCAGAGAGTCTCTGAGGGAAGAGTAAGTCAAGAGTCTACAAATGCATAAACAAGGTCAGCGTCCGTCATCTACTCTGGGAGACAGCAGCACCTGGCCTGCCTACAACTGAGTATATCTGGCATAGCCCAAAGGAATCTGGGGAAGATGACTGTAGCTGGTCTTCCTTTGTAGGGTTGCAGAAAAATCTCCTCTGGGGCTCTTGCTCTGCCCCTCTAAGCAGATCCAGGACCTTTTGGGCTCCTCTTCTCTTGGTTATTTTCTGTCATATGCCACTTTTTGTGGGAAGCATGCTGTTCTCACAGCAGCATTTGTGTTGCCTGTCCTATCAACAGATCTGCAGGGCAGCGTTTAGCTGCATGAACTTCAGAGCTCAGTGGTGGGCAAATGAAAGAACAAGGCTATAACTGTGTTTTCCTCTTTTAAAAGTCACAAGTGAGAGCCTGACTGAGTTAAGATGAAGAGGAGGGTTTTCTTTTTTGTAAGAATGAAAAGTTTTCCTTTTTTTCCTTTTTCACATCATTGACTCCTCGCTTCTTTGAAGTAAGAGCATAAAAATCCCTCCAAAATAGAATTGTCTGGATGCAGAAAAGAGTCATTTCAGGTCTGAAATAGTTCTTGGTGGCCCTGATAGTTATAGTGCCAAAATCTCATTGCCTCTAAGACCTGGAGCATCATAGCCGTGAGCCCTGTTCAGGAAGAGAGAGGATGAGAATAACTGCCCTTTTAATCTATCCCAACCTACCAAAGTCTGTGTTTACATCCTCTCAAAGAAAATCCACATAAGCAAATACATACATTGAACAAGTCAATTGCCAATATACAGGCTGAACAATGCATTTCCTGTGTGTGTCTTCTGACTCCTCTTCAGCTGGTTTGCCGTGCATCCAGTCAGCATGAACAACACAAACCATCTTGTGAACAGTGACAATGTGGGCTACGCATCTTACTTGTTCGAACAGGACAAGAACAAGGGGATGCTTCCTGGAGAGGTGAGAGTGTGTTCAGACTACCAAAAATACTGAGGCAAAAAGTGCTGCACCATGAGTGTGGTGGTTGGTGCTATGGGTCAAAGCACGTTCTTTCAAACAGTGAAACAGGACAACAGGGCAAACACAGAAAGAAGCAGGACAAAGATGAATTCTTCAATTTCTTTACTTTCTTCCTCTAGAGAAGGGAAATTGCAAGGTGTACTCTTGACTTTCCAAACTAGTAATCAGTGACATTTATTTCAATTTTATGATCAAGCCAAATTTGTTTTGATTTGACTATTGGAAATACTATAAAGACATGTGTGGGATACTTGAGACAAAAGGATCAATACATTGCATCTGTGGTGTAGCATCAAGTCTATGGTCAGCCTCAGTTAATTCTTACGGCTTCTAGACAGTTCTGCCTTCTGATTTTTACTTATCTAGAAGGTTTGCCATCCTCAGAGTGCAGGCACAGCTATCTTAAAAAGCATTACTCCCCCTGAAATGTCAATATGGACATGAACCCATCTCACAGACCCTTTGAGTCATGAGTTGATTAAAACAATCACCTGTGTATCTTCAGCATGTACCTTGAAATGGCTTTCTGATTCCTATTTTAATAATCTGGGTAGAGGAACACATGCAGTTCATACCAAAGATGGAAAGTAAAGGAATTCTACCTGATTCCTGCTTGCAAATTATTGTTTTTAGAGTGGGTTATCTAAAGCTTTTAAAAAGACTTGGCTCTAATGCATATTTATGGCTGCAAGTTGACATGCAAGTACAGCTAAGAAGAGTTTGCAGCATTCAATATTTAGCTGTATGATCTGGGCACGTTATGTCTAACAGTCTTACAAGAAATAGCTTAATTGCTGATAATATATCAAAATATCTGGTGCTGATGTATCTCATCTCTAAAAGGGGAAAAACCAGAGTATCTGTGAGAGCTGCATTCAGCTGACAGTGTGTAACCGGCCTTGCTTCTAACAAGCACTGTTTGGTGTTAACTCCAGTAGTCAGAGCCAATAGCTCTTACCTGGTAAATCTGTCTTGGTGAAAGCCTGGCAGAAAAAAATCCTGTTCAAGGTGTGACAATGATCTGTTAACATTGGAGCTGTAACATGAGAAACTAGGCATATGAGGGCAAGAGCTGCCACTGAGATGGAAAAGGCAGATAAGGAAACACTGTGGATACCAAAGGAGTGTTAGGGTCACCCTGAAGTGGCAGTTGCATCCTATGTATTGTATTGCCTCTTGCTCTTCCTATCCTTTAACCCTTGGGATACTCTTAAATTCCCCTTCTAGTCCTCCCAACAGCTTCAGAAAATGTTAACATCATCACATGCTCATCAGCTGGCTGTAACGTCAGCCTGGACTGCAGGGAGAACTGCAGGTGCTGTTTGCAGTCACTGCAAGGCACTAAAAACCATCTGACTACATCTGATTTTGGCAGGGCTCTTTCGTTGCTGCCTTTGCATCCTCCAACTTGGGAGATGTGTCACCCAACACCAAAGGCCCATTCTGCATAAACACAGGGGAGTCATGTGATAACCCTCAGAGTACCTGCCCCATAGGCGGGGTAAGTATGTTCTACCTGATCTACACTAACTTCTGATAAGGAGAAAACTAGGGGTGGAGCAGCAAATGCAGAGCCATGTGGTGGACCATTGTGCATAAAGAGGACATTAAAAAAAAAGTCACCTCTTTTTTGGGCTACTCTGGATACCTCTTCCAAGAACTGATTGTGTCTTGTCCTCACATACTCTGTTTTCTGGTCATTCAGCCCAAACTGAAATTTATCTTGCTGCAAAGGTTAGTGTAGAAACCTGGTGCGCAAATTTGAGCTGGATGGCAAGAAGCGATTTGTTCCCACAGTATGACAATGTCTTGTTAGCTTATCCACTTCGCAGTGCCATATGCTCTCTATATTAACTAGATCGTGACAAATTTCTTAACAGGCAACGATGTGCATGGCCACAGGTCCTGGAAATAACATGTTTGACAGTACGAGAATTATAGGACAAAATATCTACTGGAAAGCAAGGGTAAGTGATACACTGCTTTACGAATGTGTGCAAAGGCTGTTACTATAGGACTGCATGTTCATTTAAGCAGCATTCTGGCACCTGTTTTTGTGAATGTTTGTGGATTCAAATTACTCTCAAATCCATATTTATATGCGTAAGGAAAAGTTTCCTGACTATTCAGAAAGCACACACTTTTATTTTTACTGCAATTGAAAATGTTTGTTTGGGCTTTTAATCTCAATATTCCTCATTGGTATACAATCTGGATGTTGCCCTTTATAATCTCTCCCTCACTCAGAGACAACGGATATTTCAAGAAGTGCTTATGGGGACCAGCACTGCAGCCTCATCTCCCTGCTATCACGCAAGAAGCGTTTCCACACAAACCCATAATGTGTATCAAATGGAAAGGCAAAATATTGCTGTTGTTTTTAACACTGGAGACTCTTGGCCTTCAAAGACTATGCCCTCTATCCCCTTCTGCAGTCATAGAAGTGTTACTAAACCTGTATAACTTCTGGCAGCATTTTTGATGTACTGACACAATGCATGTGTACCAGAAAACCATTCACTGAAGAGCTGAATGGCTTAGCTGTCAGCAGTATAGTAAATGCATGGTAAAGTCCACACATTCCAAACTAATGAATGTAACAAAGTGCATTATTTTTATAGTATACATTTCTTCTGGTTGGTCTAAGATGTGAGAAATGCCAAAAGACTGCAACTTAGAGAAAGAAGTTGCCATCCTTGTGGAATATAGGTGCATATTTCAACTGTAAAAAGAAAGGCACACACAAAATTGCTGACCACAGAGGGTCCTCCCTAGGTTGCTTGAGACAGAGAGAGCTTACAGGACTTGGGGCACACAAGATGTAGAGATAGGGTGGTAGAAATAAAGGAGCTTGGGAAATATACTCTTATTTTAAAATCTGGAAGAGGCTACTGGAAGTTGTCAACAGAATAATTCATATAGGTGAATCTCAGAAGGTTCTTGATTTCTTCTTCCTCAAGGATTCTATTTCGTGTGTCGCTTAGGAAATGTATGAAAAAGCTTCCCAGGAAGTCACAGGACCCATCAGCTCAGCTCACCAGTGGGTCAACATGAGTGATGTCTCAGTGGAGCTCAATGCCACACACACGGTAAGAGCAGGAGGTCCAGGGACACAGACATAAGAAAAAAAGAAAGGAAGAAATGTTCATGATAGGACTTGATACTTGAGGGGCAGTTAGTTTTAAAATATCTCATTTTCTGATTGGTTTTTTTTTTTAACCCCTTCTAATTAAGGTTAAAACATGTAAACCTGCCTTAGGACACAGCTTTGCTGCAGGGACTATTGATGGAGTGGGGGCTTTCAACTTCACACAAGGTAATTTAGAAACATATGTCAACATGGCTTCCTACAAATGTAGAAATCATGGGGCATTCTCCAATTAGAATCAAACTCAGAGTCAGCTAGTTGAACCACAGACTCCAAAGGGATGCATTTTAGGAAGATGTGATCCATGTACGCCAGCTTCTGGAGAAAGGTATGACCATGCTCTGAAGGAAACAGAGTGCTGAGTGGTGAGTGAGAAGAAGAAAGAATTGGCTTTGGGGAAATCTTTCTCATTTGTTTTCATTAGCAGAAGGCTACCAAGATGGAGCCTATGTGGGCTAAAATTTGGTTTTTCAAACCACCCCAGAAAAGGGAGATAGTCAGAATCCACTGAGAAATATCCTATCCCACATCAGCAGGGAGGTGGTAATAAATGAGTTTTCTGTCCGATAGCTTTTGGGGCAACCGAAGGGGCAGCATTTAAAAGATATTTCCCCCTCAAGGCTCAGTAGAAGGAGACCCATTTTGGGATGAAATCCGGAACCAGCTACTGGGAGAGCCATCCAATGAAACAAAAGCCTGTCACAAACCCAAGGCAATCCTCTTTAGCACCGGTGAGGTAAGGATACACCAGTGTGTGCCTTGGGAAATGCAGGGGTTGCTCATCTGGGCTACATTTTGGTAGGACACTACAGATGATGTCTGTGCCAGCCCATGTGGTGAAGAACAAAGAGAAAGGGACAGCTGAATGGGATTTGAAGTCATAAAAATAGAAAAGCAAGATTTAGTGTTGTCATCAGTTTGCATCAGGATGAGAGAAGTGGAGATTTTCCTTTTGCAGAGTGTGTTTTCCATATATCCTAGGAAGACAGACCTCTCTCTAATGCTGCTCTCATTAGGATCAAAAAATCCAACTGAAGGTCCACCCTGGACTAATCCTCTGTCTGCAACAGCCCAGAGCAGGATGCACAGGGTAAATGCATGAGGTCAGGAAAAGCCAAGGGTGAATGGAGCTCAGCATTGCCTCCTCACAGTCTCTAGCTTCAGGACACCCTCTGCTGCTGCTCAGATCTTAATAGCTTTGGGTAGATTTTTCTTCCATCTTGACATTGGCTTCCTACCCTAATCCATCAAAGGACCTTTCTTTCCACCTTGTGACAGACTAGTCCATGAAATGTGAAGTAACTTCTCATGGTGCCTTTTGGAAACTCTGAGGACTGTGTCAATTTACCCACCTTCTCAGTGTTGTCTTCAAAGGTTTCTACAGGACTATGACTTCCTCTGGAAATGTCCTGTTAGCTTCTCTGCTTTCCTGTCATGTTTGTGCAAGTGTCTTCTAATTCTGTGAGCCAGATTTATTTGTACACAGATATAATCCCACCATTCTCAGGCTGGAGGTACTCTGAGGTGGGATTCTCCAGCACAACTCTGCTCCCAGTTCTTTCATCAGAGTTGCTGCCCCATTGCTCCCGGCCCATCCTCTTCCCTGGGGCTGCTCTGTCCTGGACAAGACTTGCTGTTTGTTCTTATTGAACTTCAACAAAATCCTATTTACAACTTTAAAAGAAAATTGATGCCTCATTTTCTACCTGCTGTTCCCTTGGCATTAAGGCAAATGAGCTGTGGTGGAGTGGGATCAATTCCAAGGTCCTTTAAAGTGCGTAGAGGATGCCATCTGTATGAGGCAGTTTGTTGTTATTCTTTTCATAAGTCTCCTTAAAAGCTTTCCTACTGTCACTTTGTGTTCAATCAGCTTCCCACCTGATCTCAAAAAAACAAAGGTCCTAGTGCAGAGTCCCCTCCCACCCTACCTCCTCCTTCCAGGATGGTGCTGCTGAGAGTAAATTACACTTTATTCTTTTGACTTCCTCACTTTTTGAGCATCCTCTTATGGATGCTCTGGCAGGTGTCCTGCTTTTGATATACTTCACAAGGTTTTGCCGTTCATGTTTTGGTCCCCAGTAAATTGCTCCTCAAAAATCTTTTTGGCTTGCTGGAGAGACATTTTGTATCTTGTTGGCTTAATTTCCTTTCAACAGGTGTCTTTATTTCTGTATAGTAGGTATTTTGGCTGCTGCAGTGGTGCTGAGTCTGAGTACAGAGTTGTTTCTCCTAAGAGGCACTTTGAAGACAGGGCTAGGTCAAGGGTTCCCTGAGCATCACCACAGACCATGCATTTGCTCTGCAAATGGTTGCCTGCAAAGTAAATTTATTGCCTGATTTATGACTATAGGAAGGAAAACACTTGGGCTATCTTTTTTTGCTACTATCCTACAATAGTCTTATCCACTTTTTTTTCACCTCAGATGACTTGGCCTCACCCGTGGCACCCTGATATTGTGGATGTTCAGATTGCTACCATTGGGTCACTGGCAATTGTTGCTGTTCCTGGAGAGTTCACGTACGTATTCCTTTGGTCTGGTTCTGTATATTACAGCCACCAACATTTCATTTGATCTACCCTTGATATTTCTGTATGCAGTTAGAAAGAGGGTGTCGGCTAAAAATTGTCCCCAGTATGAGATATGATGTGTGGATGCTACACATATTGCATGTTCTTTCTTTTATTCTGTTAGGGCTACAGGTTTAGGATTAGGGCTACCAAGATGATGAGGGGACTGGAACATCTCTCTGATTAGGAAAGGCTGGGGCTTTTTAGCCAAGACAAGAGAAGACTAGGAGGTGACCTTATCAATGCTTATAAATACCTAAAGAGCAGGTGTTGAGAGGGTAGGGGTTAGTCTTTTTCCTGTAGCCCTCAGTGGTAGAAAAAGGGTTAATGGGCACACAGCTGCAACACAGGAAGTTCCACTTGAACATGAGGAGAAACTTCTCTCCTGGGTGGATGAGGGAGCCCTGGCACAGGCTGTCCAGGGATAGTGTGGAGTCTCCTTCTCTGGAGGTTTTCAAACTCACCTGGACACATTCCTGTATGACCTGATTGAAGGGGATTTACTTTTAGCAGGGGATTGTACTGGATAATCTCTAGCAGTCCCTTCCAGCCCCTACCATTATGCAATTCTGTTACTCAGGGTTTCCCTTGTTCTTCTCCATTCTGTAATATAGCCATGGGAATGAATGAGATGGAAACAAGCTTCCTAAAAGATTTGAACTGTCCATTTCAAAATACAGCTTCAATGGGCTTGTGAACTTTGATTTTTTTTTTTTTTTTTTTTTTTTATGCCACAAAACCCACACTGATGAATTGCAATGAGGATGGTTGATGGTTCAACAGTGAAAATCCAAATAGGATAATCATGTATTTCTAGCACCAATCTTTTCCACCCCATTCAGAAGAGTCTCCAGTCTCACCCTGGCTGTGACACTGTATGTGAACTGTTTGGAGGTGTTTGGTTGAGCTCATCACAGAGAAGCCTTAGGGATACTGAGCAGCACTGCAAGTGCTACGTGAATTTCACATTGCAAGCTGCATGTCCAGCCAGTGATTCCTGCTTTTGCTCCCTGCATTTCTGGAGACTGATGTTGTTCCTTTAATGCATCTAGGACCATGTCTGGACGCAGGCTACGGGAAGCTGTTAAAAAAGTAAGTTGCTGAGGAAGAGGTTTCACCAAAGTGCAGCATATCTGGAAGTTCACATTTCTCAATCCTTCTGTTTTTAGCCTTGTCTCCTCTCACCTTGGGTCATGGGTCTCATGTCTCAGATGTTTTCTTCTCATGAATGCTTCAAACACATTTTGGATGGGCTTACTGACATACAGGAGAAATTAATATCCTCCCCAAAAGACACAAACTGATTGAGTTTCAATCCATTAAGCCAACACAAGCTAATTCAACTGGGATCCAGGCATAACTGATGCTAACAGGACCTTTGTCTCTGTGTTGAAGGGGTTTAACTCATTAATCCCTAACAGGATTTTGCAACATGAGAACAATTGGGAAAAAAAAAAACCACCAACAATTTGTTTTTTCCCCATTTTCCTGATTGATACTTCCTATTCTCAGCTGCAGCCTGAAAATCTCAGACACTGTCTCCACAACTCACACTGTGTCACATGGTTGTATAACCAAATGATTATACAGACATTGGATTAAAAAAACCCTCTCAATCTATAGAATTTACTGCAGTAATTTATCCTCTTTTGTCTTTGTGAATATGAGACATTAATGAAGGTAAATTGCACTTGTAGAGTTGCATTCTTGAATATTCCCCCCCCCCCCCCTTTACATTTCATCCTGGTAAATGATAATAACAGCAGCAACAGCAATTGATATTAACAACAAAAATATAATTATGCATTAATCAGTTGTTACAAGATAAGTGCTTTATTTCCATTCTTAGGAATTTGATTCTCATGGTATGGCAAGAATGGATGTCGTAATTGCTGGTCTGTGTAATGTCTACACCCATTACATTGCCACCTATGAAGAATATCAGGTAAATGTTAAAATTGCAGTTTGAACTTGTTTAACCAAGTTCAGCTTTTAGCTATATGGGATAATAATTCATTTGAAATTATTCATGTTAACAGTGCTTTTTCTTTGCTACAAAAGGCTGAATAATTTCTGGCAGAAATTATGAGACAGCCTTGTTTATTCTGGCCTAAACAACACGGTCCAAGGCCCTAGCTAGAGTCTACTTATGGATGCTGTAATGTAGAAATGGTTAAATGTACTGAAGGATGCTTCTGTGAGTTCAAGTCTGTTTTCGTAATCTCCTGACTACTTGGATGAATTACAAATTATCTTCATAAGGTGTTAAAATTGCTGGAAGAAAGATCCGGAGCAATAGGATTAGGAGGTGAATATGAATTGCAATGCCACGTTTCTGTGGAAAAGAATGCAATGTAGCTTGCAAGACCCAGTTTTAAGGGTTCCCATAAGGCACAGTAGATGCTGTGCTTTGGGGAAGAAGTGGACCATTGGATGGGCTCATTTGTCTTAAAAACCCTAAGCTGGGAAGGGAACTGTGATTGCACAAGCCAAAAAGTTGGAGAGATGACCTACATCGTAAGCCTTTAGGAGAGTAATAGAGCTGTTATAATTAGAAGAGTGACAACCAGTCATCCCTGTTTGCGATGGGCTGGAGAATGAAGAGCAACCTGAAATTGCAGCAGCGGTATGTAGGCAAGTTGTTGGGCTGTCTCCTTGGCAGTAAGGGAGTAAATAAACTCCTACAGGTACAGCACTGGTCTTGTCTTGGTGAGTAGGATGAGCTGTAAAAATTGGTCAAGAGTCTTTCAAACCCTCATTTTCTAAATTTGTTCTTTGCTAGGTTCAACGATATGAGGCTGCATCGACTATTTATGGACCACACACGCTTTCTGCTTATATTCAATTGTACAGAGGACTCGCAAGGGCTATTGCTATGGTAATCAAAATTTTCTCTACACCACATGCTGCTAGAGACATTTAAATCTTGTAAATGTTGATGGCTATGTTTGTTCCTCAGTGAGGTTGCACGATTGCTGCCTTTTTTTTTCTCGTAATAAACCACTTTGAGAAATTCTCACATGATATAAAAATAATTCCTGTAATCAGGACCTCAAACAGCTTGAGAAATTCTGGGCTTTTCTGTTCAAAGCTTAGGAAATAGATACCTCCAACCTTTCGATATGGCCTGAAGTTCCTGCTTTTCTACCAAATGTAAAAAAAAAAAGTAGTCTGCCACAGTTTTGTGTGTGAGAGTGTCTAGTACCATTGTCTCTGTAAACCACATGAATGTGCAGGACCAGTGGGAGGGCGCTACGTCCTGAAGTCATGAGATATTTTGGTGAGTGGATTTGGGGCACCTTAGCACCAGGGCAGTGGTTGTCTTGCAGGAATCGCTCCTGCAGGCAGAGACAAACAAAGATCCTCTTCTTTGTGTTTACACTCACTTTATTGCTCTTGTTCTTAAAATCTGTCTAAACAATGGATAAATAGTCACAGCAGTGATATGACTAATCAGGGAGATACTGGTTATCTATATGTATGTATAATGAGCATATATTCCTTCTCCCAGAATACAGTTCAGGATTTGCCACGTGGTCCACAGCCCCCCTATTTCAGTATCACTAACTTGACCTTGCTGCCTATACTCACTGTTGATCGTGCGCCAGTGAATAAGACTTTTGGGGATGTGCTACAAGAAGTGAGACAACAGTATCAAGCGGTGAGAGATTCCAGGATTTGCTAAAACACCATTAAGAAATTGTCTTTAAATTTTACCTGTCATTCAAAAGTCTGTTTTCCTAAGGGTCATGGTCTCTTCAGATCAAAAAGATCTCATTGTTCTTGGCATAGTTGAAAAGGCAGACAGAGGGCATTTTCATGCCAGTGTCATTGTATCTAACATGGTTGAAAGGGATGAATAGAGGGGAAAATAAAAGCCTTTTTTACAAAATGAAAAAGATTTCCTCTTCTTTGACATAAAATAACGATTGGTGATTAAACAGGCAAATATTCCACAGCAATTTCTTTACAAACAGAAAGGAGAACACCTTTGATGCCTCTGGTATGGAATGTAAATGAAATAAAAATGTCAGAAAGGGTTCAATTTTCAGGGCTCAAAATCTAGATAAGGTGTTCAGAGCAAAGACTTTCATCTCATTGCTATCTTCAGCAGTAAGGTAGCAAGATGGCATGGAGACATTCTTAAAAATGTTTCCCTCCTTCTTTTACACAGAATTCTTATGTGATATGGTGTTTATCCAGCAAGCAGGACAAGTGCAGTGGCAAAGATCAGAATACTAGTTCACAGTATAAATTACTACTGCAACAAATGAAGTTATAAATAATTTAAAACAAAGATTAAAAAAACCCCATAGAAAAAACAACCAAGTCACTAAAAAACTCACATTGCATCTCCAAAGCATGCCCTTAATGTGCAGTGTGCCACTCGGTCTTTAATGTAAATCTCAATTTCCCCCACAGGGAGAAGTTGTTGAAGTGACTTTTGTCGGCGCAAACCCCAGGAACTCTGCAGAGAATGTGGTAAATATGGCACAACAACGCTGTAATTTGGGATGTTTCTGATTACTGAACATTTAGTTACACTCTCTGCCTGATGCATTTTAATCTTTAACATTCAGGCTTCTGAAGTGTGCTTCCAGTGCTTTTTCCTTTGCTGGAAGTTCAGAAGAATATAGTTTCTCACCTTAATATGTGCTTTGGGAATTCGCAGCACCAGAATGTTTTGCGGACAATGTCCTTAACTTGGTCAAATACTGACCTTTCCTGACCTCTTTATACTATTGGAGTTGAAGGCACCCACGTTGTGCATTAAGCTAGGCACTTTCTCATTTGGTATCTAGTAGCATCCAGTCATAACAAACATGGTCTCCAGTTTCCATGCTGTCAGCCTGATGCATTATTTTAATAAGCCAAAGAGAATTAGAAAAGTACTTCATTCATCCCATCACTCATCTTACATAGACATTGAAGACAGTGTCACTTGCCCATTCTCTATTTAATGATAAAGTTCTTTACTCATCTTTCATGTAATTTATTAGCTTAAATTTGTGCTTTGGTGGTGAAATACAAACATTTTTGCTAGTAATTACCTCATTTTCCAGTAAAACACACAGAAGCATAGTCCTTTCTGCAGTTTAAAGCGGTACAGAAAAGTAGGGACCCTCCTATTCCTTCAGTATCTGGCTAACTCCCTTATTTTCATTCCAGACTGAACACAACTTCCTGGCAGTGGAGAGATATGCCAGCACTTCAGACAGCTGGGATGTGGTACAGAATGATGCCTCCTGGGAGACCAGGTGAGTGCACTGACCAGTTTTCACTGTTCCACAGACTCTATGGACAAATTTGAGTTGAATCTGAAGAGCTTAATTTCAGAGCTCCCAAACATAGATTGGTCTTGTTCCTGCAGATTATGCTCTCTGGAGATGAATTAGTTCATATTTGGGTGGTTAAATGGTCGAAAACATAACAATCTGTTTTCCCCTTGGGTCTAGCTTCTGCAATGAAGATTTATAAGTTTGAGAAAGGTAGAAGGAAGAGGAAGAATTACAGAAGTTTCATGGTCCAAATTATTCACAGCCTACATCCATCCATCTGCCATACTATGATGATGAAGTTTGTAAGATAGCAAAGTTAAGGTTAGAGATGTCAGTCTTGAGGAAAATAGCCACTAGCAGCAAAGCTGGTGTCTTCTTTCAGAGCTACACCAGAAGTCAGCACACAAAATAGGAATATCAAAGACATCTTTTGTCAAACCATTAAATTTCAAGCTACTCCCTGCTTGAATAAAACCAGACATTCCCACCTGCCTCTGCAACCTATCTGTGAGAAACCAGACACTGAAAAATGTCTGTTTTCAGATCTTCCGACCTTCAATATCCCAGCTAGAACACTGTCTGAGGTCGGAGAGGCAACATTCCCAACAGCTGGGCTGCATCAGAAAAATCTTCCTCTGGATTTATGAGAAGCATTTGATAGGGCGTAATTCTCCTTCCCCACATACAATCAGCTGTTCTCTAAACCTAATCTTGAGGCCAGGACTAATGGCTGTCCCAACATGGGATGTGTATTCCTACCTGCACCTGGAGCTCTGCATTTCTAAGTGCTTGCCCTCTGTGTAACACTTGCACTATGTAACCTTGTCATTCTCTCTTTTGTCACCCTTTCCAGTCAAGTTCCCCACTGGATTACGTGAAATGATGGCATTTTATCACCCATAGATATAGCCCTCCCTTCTTCCCTCCTCTTAAAAAAAACCCAAAAGGTTTCCCAAAATATTGATTTGGAACACTGAAAATGTGTAATAACACAGCACTTGAAAAGATGAAAAACATAAAAAGTGCAAAACTTGAAGAATGTGCTGCTATGATGCTGGAAAGATGGGAATCTAGATATCTTATTTCTGCAGAACGGTCAGACTTTGGATCTCTGATACTTCAGTTCTTCTGCTGAAGAAGAAGCAGAGCTGTTTGGTATTTTCCTGCTTGGTGGGGCTGGCCAGAAGGCAAACCAGTGCAGACAGTAATATCTAGTACCCCAGGAAAGTACCAAACACGAAAAGAAAGAGGAAATGATTTTGCTGAGATGAAAATGAGTCACATTTTATAGCATCAGTGTGTTAACCTTGAAATGTCAGTAACTAAGGGGATGGGGACAGGGAGTATCAAACATTTTTAGTAGCTATTAGTGGAGTCAGGCTGTGGGTTTTTTAATACAGGAGGAACTAATGTTCGATACCATTGAATGTGCTGACAATGGAAGAATAGCACAAGGGAATGCATTATTTGCTAGCTTAGTGTTGTAAAGTGTTAAACAGCTTATGCCTATTCATAAAATGTGTATTTTCAAGGGTCAAAAGATATGCTAGTTTACTTAAAGAAAGTGCAATTTTTGGAGATGGAGATAGTTGTTTTCTATAGCCCTGGAGGTAGCACTTTGTCCTGTGCTCACTGTGGCAGCAGAGACAAACTCAGTGCTGACTTGCTCTTTCACTGGATGTTTTCTCAGTGTTTGCAGTAGAGAAGTATTTGTCCCAACTCTGTCTGCTATGGGAGCAGGTATTGCTTTCCTGGGACTGTTTGAGAGGAGCAGCTTGGCTACAGGCAGGGATTTGCCTGGCCATGCCTTTAGCCAACACCCAATAGTGATAAGACATGGCTAAATCTCCATGAGCTCATCTGTGAGAAGCCTCTTCTGAGGTGGCATCTGAGTTATTTTACAGTTCCCAAGTCCTAGATAGGTGGTCTTGTTTCTCCCCCTGGAGAGCAGGATGGAGAGGAGTCTGGATGGTGGCAAAGATCTATCACAGCAGCATTTTTAGGGCACGGCATTACAGCCAGGCTCAGGCTACAGGTCTCTGGTCCAAACTAGCTCCCAACAGGGCTAACATCACAGATACAGCAGGTTTCCTGGGGCCATATCCAGGTGGTCTCCAAGGATAGGGATCTGCCACTACTTCTGAGCACCTCATTGTCATCTCCCAAGACATTATCTTTATCCCAAGACAAGCCATTGCAAGCCACAGCCAAAACCTTGGACAAGAGCAATCAGGTGGATACATGGGCCTTGTGCCAGCCTGTGTTCTCTGGTTATCACACCAAATTTCTCTCATAATTCACTGTTTTTCACCCAGTCATGTCTGGCATAAATATTTACAATCTTCTCAGTAAAACTAGTATGAAGAAACTTTTTTATAAACGTTGCAGGTGAATCAACACATTTGGTTCTTTCTTTAGTTAAAGCCCTGAAATGAGAGACTTGGTAATTCTCACATCTGGCCCACATGCAATTGGGGGGATATCCAGCAGTGCTCCTAATTAGCAGTATCAAAAGAAGTACAGGTTAATCTTCTTCATCTCCCCAAGAAGTGCCCCATGATGAATGGCTGAAAAATCCATCACTTCCAGATGATGTGTGGCTGTCTGTAGAGTTTTGAGGTGGAGCAGAAGTGGTTTCACACATGGAGACAGCAAAAGAAAATGGGAATCTGACAAAGGAATGGGTGCCAGAAGCCCTGAACTCCATTATGACAGGTTTTGATTGTGACCTTCAAGAAATATTCATCCTCTTGGTTAAGCATTCCCCCTGGGCAGACAAGACTGGGCTCACAGAGGTAGTGTTGTATGGGGTGATGATATGGAGCCGAGAATGTAAGAACATGTTGGTAGAAATATTCGTTGTCTGCAAAAAAGGACCACTGACTTGTTTTTCTATGTTTCCAGATATTTTTCAATAGTGGTGGGTTTTAGGTTGTCTTGTCAGTTGCTGCTCTGATAGCTTAAACATATGAGGAAAGGTTGAAATAATTGTAACTGGAGAGTATTCATCTCACTCCACTTAGTGAGCTCTTGGGACATGAAAAGAAAAGAATAGTGGATTTTCTTGCTGACTTCAGCTTTTGATTTGCCTGTTAGGTTTTACTGGATCAAAGGATTACCTGGTCAGAGCAAAGTGACTGTTGAGTGGCACATCCCCCGTGGCACAGAGTCGGGTATCTACAGGATACGGTACTTTGGGCACTACAGGAAAAGACTGTCTTTGAATCACACCGTCTGTGTTCCATTTGAAGGAACATCTTCAGCATTTGAAATCACAACTTCTTAGATGATCTCATTCACTGTAGAAACGGTTTCCTTTGGGCAATGGATTTGATATCTGCAATGTTCACAATGCATGCCTGGGAATTTTTCTGTGATATACATGACTCTGTACCTTGCTGCTGTCTCTCGAGTCATCCTTTGTTGTGCAAACTTGACTTCCTGCAAAGTTTTGACTTTTACCTGTGATTCAGTCACACTACTCCAATGTTTCTAGTGTATTCAAGTGGTTCCCCATCCTGGCTACATCTTGCTGTTGATTTTTATCATAGTAAAAGATGTAACTATTTTTCTGTAGTCATTAAACAAGTGCTTGTTGATTATGGGTAGGCTTTCTAGGAGAGAATTAGTGCATACCAGGAGCTAATCCAGATTGTAGAACAGTCTGTAAAATTGAGCCCAGTCCATAAAACTGAGAAGAGCTGCTGAATTCACAAGGCATTAGAAGAAAAAGCTCCTCAGTTGAGCTGGAAGTGCAAAACTGACTGGTAAAGTGAAAGATACCTGTCAGAAAGGTTTGAATATTATTTCATACAGTCATTCTGATATAAGGCATTTGGAAGATTGATTCTCTGAGTTAAAAGCCACCACAGACTACAGGTGGTGGGGTTGTAACAGTGTCATATGAAGTGACTTGTGCATAGCTCCCCATAAATCAGTGGTCTCGGTTTCACAGGTGCCTGATGAGAGCGGCTGTACAGGGTCCTACCTCAGAGGTCTTGAGTGAGGAATGGAGTCAGTCACTCAAAAATAAAATATTGAAGCAGTTGGCAATATTTTTTTCATCTAGACTGTGCTATTTTCTTTCACAAATGTCACTTTTGAACTGATCAGTGTTCCAGGTGGACTCAGTGCTTCTTGCCTTGTCATTTCAAGGGGATGCTGGGCAGGTTTTGGGAAGAGAAGCCCTCTAAAAGCTCTCAAATAATACCAAGTCATCAAAGAAACTACAGACAGGCAGGAGGCCACTGAATCCCTGGAAGGACTATATATTTTTGCTCTGATTTTATGACCTAAAGGCATCATGCATTTGTGGCACAGTCCAAAGGCAGGATACTAGGCAAGGAAGACTTTGGGGCTGACTTCATCCACTACTACTATCCCTAAGCTCCTGCCCAGCCTTTGCTACTGTTGTTTCAATAGCAAAGCATCATGGCCGAGCACTGGGGTCACACCAGAGGCCATATGCAGCATGGGGGTTTTGGGAGGGATCTGTTGTTGAGAGAGAATCTGCAGCTGCTAGCAAAAGGAGACTGATGTCCAGTCAGAACAGGGTTTAAACTTATTGCAATAAGTTTGTATTTCAGATAGAGCAGATGGAAATGAGTAAGAACTGAACTTGTGACTTGAATCTGTGGATGAGTAGATGAGACAGCTCTAAACAGGCCTCAGCCTGCTTTGTTTCAGCATCAGGAAGAATACAAGGTGAGCTAGCTCTGGCTGGGTGAAGGGCTTCCCAGAGCTAATGGCTGAAGCCTGAATCATCTACAAATAGGTGACCAGAAGTCCCCGTGGTGCTCCTCCACCCATATGAAAGTTCAATGGAGGGTTTCATCCAAAGTACAGAATGAAGTTACCATTGAAGGGGCAGAAGGACAGTCATAAAACCTGTTGGCTGAAAGGATTTCAACACAGAAAGGTTTCCAGGAAGGTAAAGGATGTTTTCTTGGGGGTTTGGAGCTGGCTAGATAAAGTCATAACCACCTTGAGCAAGTGCTGGTGGCAGGTTTCTCCTGAGCTGCTTCCCACCAGTGCTGCCATGAGGTGCTGTAAGCAGGGATGTCTCCACAGTCCCCATATCTCTTCTGATCTCTCTAAGTAGTAGATCCAGGGTCCACAGAGAGAAGAAGACATGCTTTAGGATCTGGATTTAATATTCCTGTAGTGTCTTACAGCTAAACAATTGTAAATGTTTAATAAGCTTCAACAATGTGTACCAATTTTGTATGCAATCTCTTTAATTCTTCAGAGAATTATCAGTCTGATAATTTTGCCTTTCTCTAAAATCAGTAGGAGAGAATGAATTATTCATTTTAAACCAGCTGCAATCAGTTTCAGAGGTCCCCATCCGGAGGAACTCAAAGCAATGTAATATTGAGCCAGGAAAGAGTGCACTTTGGAAGAACAACACTGGGAATGAAATCCCTGAAGATGCTCTTAATGTCCTTTCCTAATGACTCACCCAGCCAGCCTGTCCACTCTGTTTTCATCAGCAAAATCATTTTGATGGCAGTGGCGGTATCCATGGGATACGGGCAGCAGCAGCCAAAGATGCTGCTGCAGCATCCCACTGTGCTGTGGGACAGGCAGTGCTCAGGTTACAACATGATCCAGAAAGTTTCTTGCAAAGTTTTTCCTGCTTTATTCATGTTTTCATGCAGGACTGTGCATAGTGAAACACATCACAGCCCCTTAAAACAGGTGAGATCATCTTTATGAAGCACAGGAGCTGCTTTCCAGTCTGGAAATGATGCTGCTTAATGAATGACAGTGTAACAATCACTCCCTACCTGACATTTTTCTTACACTGGAATAATTTTCATTGGAGTGCTCCTGTTGCCCTAAAAAAAACTACATGAGGGAAAAGGAAACAGTGATATATATATTTTTTTTTTCCTCAGGCAGCGAGATGATTTATTTCATTGTTTCAGATAATTTTGTTCGCATTATTGCATTACACTGACTGAGGATTTTTTTTTTCAGTAGTGCTTGTACCGAAAATGTTTATGCAAGCTAAATTGAATTGTACAGTTGAAATGCTCCTGGGTAAGATTTACCCTCTAAAATGTGAGTGTCTGGCTTCAAGACAGAGTTTAAGAAGCTGGTGTTTCTCACAGGAGAAGAGGTGTTTAGACCTAGAATGAGGGTATCTGGAGAGTCTCACCAGTGCCTCAGAGCAGATTCCCCCTGTGAAATGCCTTGTAGCAAGCTTGTTTATTTGTTATCATTGGCCACAGGCTTTTTGAAGGTCTTGAGGTAGTTTTCTTGGAACTTTTCATTATTATTTTGTGTCTAGAAAATGCAGTGCTGGGATATGAGAGAGACTGTTGACAGAAGTCCTTTGTTTTATTTGCTCTTTAATAGCATTGTGGCTGTGAGCTCCTGTTGGCATCTTGTGACAGGGATCTCTTGCCTCCTACCTGCACAGTTTTGGATGCTGTGGCTGAATCCAGCAGCCACTAGGTGCCAGTGCCGTTTTGCACGAAAACAAACTTGCTGGTGAACAGAGCCAAGACTTAGAAATTTTTTTCAGGAATTTGGGCACCTTGCCAGTTGTTAAATATATCATTACTCATCATAGTTGCTCTTCCCTCTCTCAGGCTGCTCTCCTTCAATGTGCCATTTGTGCTTTGTGTGTGCACTTGGGAGGTCAGCAAACCTGCCTTTTACATTTTTTTTTCTTAGACTTGTGGGACATAAACTAGTACAAACTTGAGGAACTTGTTTGTGTGCACAGGTTGAGCTGCCTTCAGCAGCTCCTTTGCAAAACTGGACCATACCACAAATTTCATCCTGCACAACACCTTATCTCTCCTGAATTTACCAACTTCGGAACCGCAGAAGAGATGCTAAATTAAGATCTGATATGAGGCAAGGAGGGGGTAAAGGGGAGAATCTCTCTTCTATCTCTGGGCTTTTAGGGTCTGTCTGATCCTATGATTCTCTGGTGCTGTTTCCATGTGTCTCAGAGATTATATCTGTGTGCAATCTATCTACAGGTCCATCAGCAGCTATCTGCTTTTTAATATCTTCACAACTGGGGTTGGGTATGCACAAGGTGCATCTGGGACATCATTCTTCTAGATTTTCCCTTAACCAGCTCTGAATCTGGATGTGTGCAGTCCTTATCTCCTGAAGGAAGTTGGAGTTAGGACAGGACAAATGTGTCTCTGGGCTTGGAGAGGAATTTGACATGGCAGAGCATCTCCAGGGAGAGAGCAGCCCACTCCAAGGACTCCTCAAAGGAAAGGGTTGGTGGTTAGATTGATCTTCTTGTCACTTACAGCTTAAACATACTTTAGACTTGTCTGTAGGGGTGAAATGTGAGTTTTGGCTTTGTCTTGCTGTCCACTGGGAATCCACATCTTTACAAGTTGAATATAATATTTTTAAGTTCGGTTGTGGGTTTGAGATTTCTTGCTCTCCAAAGTTGATCAGACAGCTGCTGCTCAGCAAAGAGTGAATCTCAGTTCTTCAAGAGCGAAAAAGTTAAAGCACAAAATTCTGCTGTTGCCCTGATTTAAAAGAAAAGAAAGCAGGACATCAGGAAAAGCTAATGAGGTAAAATAATAGAGCTGGCAGAACTGCTGTTCTTGCTAAAGCCCAGAATACAGCTGACCTCTTTGTAAGTCTGTAAGAACAATGTCAATCTATTTTGGCAAAATCTCTTTTGGCTTGGTAGGGAGGCCTTTGGCTGAGTGTTGTGTGCTCTCAGTAACAATGTACCAGATCTTCCCCATTTCTGGGGAGCAGGATCTCTCTGGAAAGGTGCAAAACCAGAATGCCTTGTACTGGGCATGGAAGCAGGAATTGCTGTCATTTAACTATGATGGTCTTCCAAGTAGCAGATTCTCATCTTAAAAAAGCCAGGGCCAGAGCTGGAGCTGATTTACCTGGCAACAGGGTCTTCCCAAGGCTGGACCAATCTCTCACAGCCCCAAATAATGTATTGTTCTGTCTACCCACTTATTTTTCCGTGTTGCTGTCTCGCTATCTATTATTGCCCCCAAGACACCTTAATTTGGATGAGGTAAGGAACAAAGGTATGACCACTGTAATAAATTTATAGCAAAACTGATTCCTGCAGCATTTGCAAATAAATAAGTATTCACCAAAGATGTGGTCGAAAAAACACCCCTAGCCCCTGGATTTTGTTTACTTAAAAGTGCAGAAGTATAACACCAATGATTTCCTGCTGCATGTGCATGTCAAGCACCACCAAAGTGCATATTGGCAATGCTCTCAGCATTGCTGAGCAGTTTTTGACCTTGTCTGCCTGAGCTCAAGTTGATCCCTACAGAGAAAAGTGTGCTCTTATTTACCACACATGGGATGACCCTTTCAAATTAAACTTGAGGTATAAAAGGACTGAGGCATGTCTATTGGTTTAAAAAACTTTAATGATATTTCAAAGTTCAGTTAATGTCCTTGGATTACTCTAGAATTACAGTCTTGCTTCACAGAATTTAATCTTGGTTGTAATTTCCTAGTAATAGATAACTGAGATGTCATTTTCACTTAATTGCATCTAAACATTCATGATTGTCCTCCAGTGAATGGATAGTGTGATTCTTCTCTACACTTCATAACGTTAAAACTCTATACAAATATTGTACTATGCGTACAAAAATAAGTGCTTTATGCACACACACGTTTTAATACTGCTTCTTGCTCCTTTTCTTTTTGACATCTTTCTGAACTTATATAAATAGTTGAAAAAGGAAACTAAAGTTACTGAATATAGAAAGTGAGAAGCACTTTCTGCCAACAGTAGTCTTTTAGAGAGACAAGCATGGATATGTTATTTGTTGGCAGTGAAACACTACGTACAAATATGCAGAAGAGAAAGTAAAGCCACAACACCTATAACACTCTGGTTATTTTGCCCTCTGTGAACAGGTTTGTCATTTTCTGTGTAGCCAAGCATGCTGGACAGCAACCACAGAGGGCTTGTAATACCTTTAGGATCACCCTAATGAGCTACTTTATATATAGAAAATGTTTAATAGGATCACAAACTATACAGTTTATCTGGTTTTGTTCCACTCCTAGTGAAATCGAGTCAGCCAAAGCATGTGAAAACACCTAGCTCCTGGTAGTCAACACCTTTTTGCAGACCATTGTGCTTTGTACAGCTTTGAGTATGCATGGGAAAAACTCTGCTTGAAACAGCATGTTCAGTGCCACGTTACATCATCTAGATTGGATAAAACAATAGAGGCCTCTCTTGGAATCGCAGAATTACAAAATGGCCGGGGTTGGAAAGGACCTCTAGAGATCATCCAGTCAAATTCTTCTGCTACAACAGGACCACTTAGATCAGATCATACAGGAATGTGTCCAGGTGGATTTTGAAAATCCCCAAAGAAGGAAACTCTACACCTTCCCTGGGCAGCCTGTGCCAGGGCTTCATCACCCTTACAGTAAAGTTTTTCCTTATGCTTAAGTGGAACTTCTTGTATTACAGCTTATGCCCATCAACCTGGTGGTAAATTCTCCCCTCAAAAGATTTTTTTTGGTCCTAGATTTAGCAGATTTAAGTTTTCTTAGTGTGCACTACCATACAGGATATACTATATCAGATTATTCTATCTGTAGTAGTTATCCAACACTGGGTTTCCCCTATATTTCTAGAGCATTGTTACTCCTGTCTCAGTCCATTGGAAAAAATAACTGGATAATGCTCTCCAGCTGTAAGCCAAAGGATGCTCTCATCATTCCCAAAGCATTCAAGCAACATTCAAGCTCTCCAAAACAAGAGGTGACTTTACCATTCATTAAACCCTCTTCCACTGAATTACTTCTTGTAAGAGTCACAGGAGCAAGCAGCCTTTCTTTAATGTGTAAGTCAATGTTGATAGCCAGGAAAGGCTCTTTCTATCCTGTTGAAAATGTTCATTGTATATAGTTTTATTCCTATAGAGGTTTCTCTTATTACTGGGCCACGGCTACAAGCTCTTATGCTCTAATTAAGCAGAGAATTGGCCCTTACAAATAGCACTTTTCTGGTCCTCAACCTTAATAGTCTTAAAAGTTGTCTTGTCTTTCACTGAACATGCCATTTGGTGGGAGGGAGATGAAAAAAAAATAGCTTATTATCTGCGGATTTGTGGTTTGTAGGTATGGCTGGGAAGTAGCAAAGTAAGAGTGAAAACTGTGGAATGATTGCCTCTTGCTTTAAAATTCAAATTAGTGTTCAAGAACGTGCACACTAGCCTGTTAGGCTGGGCAGAGGCATTCGTGGTAAAGGCCTTTTTCCCTTGTCAGTGCCAGAATGAATTTAAAGCGCTCTTGAGATGCCTGAATACATTCCCACACTTGTGGACCGGGATGCTCCAATGCAATAAGTGGAAAACGGGAGACATCTGAGTGGCCAAAGGGCAGCCTTTCATTTTCCCCACTCCTCTGCCTGGCTTGAGAAATTTTGGGATGAATGGAGGAGAACTCCTGATGCACAGAGGGGCTTGCTGGAGGCACCCCATCCTTCACTGGTCCCACATCACAATGGCCAGGACACCAACTGTTTTCAGCACAGGTGGTTGATTGTAAACATGTGCACAATGGTAGGTGTATATATATCCATGTGTGTGTATATATATATATATATATATATGGATTTATATACACAGACCTGAGGACCACTAATTTTCTGCGCTGAATACGAAAATCTGATTTTGCAGACATTTTCTTCTTCATTTCATTTTCGTTTCATTTCTGTTATGAAAGTAAAGCACTACAAGAGTGAAACCCCAACTGAAACCTAACTTTAGACGACAGATTAGTTTCAAATCATGAGGGTGTAAGAATTATCAGACTGAAATTTTTTTCCCCCTCTGCCTGTGCTCGATTTAAGGGAGCTCAACTAAAGCCAGGATTAATATGCTCCATAGCTGTCGCTGCGTGTAGTGACTGCGAAGGCGGGATAGGCTTCATAGGCTGTGTACGTCGCTAAATCCTGTCCCATGGTCACTGCTTGTTTGAGCTGAGTGGCTGTGACAGTTGCGCCTGCGTTAGTGATGGTGTATCCTGCAAGGGAAAGGAGAGGGGAAAATGCAGGTTAATGAAAAGACGTGCAGAACTCACCATCACCTGGCACTTTTTGATGGGAAGACTTTGCCATTGATGGGAATAATGTAGGGAGCTGTGAGTATGTTAATGGGAATAATATAATTACATTAAATACATGAGTAAAGGTACTAAAAAAAGCAGGGAAATTAATGCATTTTATTATTTGTTCTACACATTGCTTGAAAAATACCCCATTCTTTTGAATATTTTTTCCTTAAACCTCAATTATTTCTGAGCTAAAGGGGTATTAGTGGTGCTTTGTGTACATCTCGTGTGATGTGAGTGGGGCAAGAAAATGAAGCATATAGGGGAAATCTGGGATGTTTTCATAGAGAAATTACAGGTCTGATAACCTTTGCAGTCAAAATACATGCAATCCAGGGCAGACACATTGGAGAGAAGGGAAACTCACTCTATGCAATATTGGCAAGAAAATATTTAGTAAACTGGCTTTTTTTTTCCCTTCAGCAGTTTCTAATGGAAAATGCAGTTTCAACACTTCAACATTTTCCATGGGAAAATATTGTCTTTGCTGATTTAAAATGAGTCACTAGAAAAACAAACATTCTTTGGGGCTGGTTTGTTTGAAAGCAGAGTATAGCAGCTTGTCAACCAGAACACAGTATTTTGTTGTGGAAGAATTAAGAATTAAGACCAAGCCCAAATTTAGGAAGAACCGCTTGGGTACCCATTGGCTCTACTCAACTGGGCTCTTCTGCCAGATTACATCTCCCAGTCCAAAATCTCCTACTGACCAGCTAGGCAATTGAATCAGCTCAAGGTCAGACAGAGTAGAGGTCCTCTCTGTGGAGGAAATGGAGATATTAGGCAACACTGGGAGCACATTGCCCCATTAATGGTATTACCTTAGGGGAAAACATGAGAAATTCACCATATTTGGAGTCCTGTGGCCACTCAAAGTATCTTCTTTGCATCAGCAAAGTGCAACATTCCAACTAGGAATTGAGAAATTCATCATTTAAAGCCTATCTGCCACAATTATAAGAGAAATGAGCTGCTACCTCAGCATGGACTGAGCTGGGTTTCAGCAAGCCCTGACCAGGGACTAGTGTGTGTTGCAAACAGAAACTTTAATGTATGTCAATTTGTTGAGTTTCCAAGACAAATAAATAAGGGTGGATGAAAGAAAAAGGAGAGATCATAATTAACCAGTAATTGTAGATTGGATTCAATAAATAGCCCATTTGGTTTCCACGCTGCGGAAGCCTACACAAACCCAGACAAATTGATTTTTCTGTGATTTTTGCAGACTCCTGTGGCAGGAAGACAGATAGTTTTTGTTTTTGTTTTTTTTAATCCATCCTTGAGACACTCCAAACAACCCAGTAGTACTGACTAATGCATTCCTCATGTGCACTTTGGCATGCGTTGCTCCCACTACATCAGAATAACTGTTGTGCTGGAGAACACAGTAAATATAATGCCTGCAAGCTGGATTCCTGCTCCCAGTCTGTGTTTTCCATGACTTCCCAAGCTATTTTGGGCAGCTTCGAGAGCTATTGAGCATGAATTCTGTAACTGGAAAAAACCCTTCCAGTGGGGGTGTGAGAGCTGGGATCAGATCCCAGCTGTCACGGTTACATAATTTCTTTGGTGGATGAAATAAAAAAAAACATTGGTTCAAAAGGAGCTGAGAGTACTAGGAGAGGATGAATGGCCTGTGAATCAATCACTTTTGTGCACTTTTGCAGTGAGGAAGATCTACTCTGTCCTGGGTGACATCAGCCAGCCTGCAGCCAACAAATCCAGGGAGAAGATTTGTCCCAGATATGGCACTGGGGATGCTAGTTCTGGATCCTACATCTTATCTGTGGCCCCCAGTTAACACAAGGCATTCACAAACTGGAAGGAGTGCAGGGCAAGTGTGTGCCTGGGATGTGGCCCCCCAGCACTGGGTGATCCCCATCCTTGGATGCTGCTGCTGTAACTGTGAGCGGGGCCAAACCAAAGCCTTCCTCACCCTGATACCTCCAACTTGAGCTGCTCTATGGTATGTACACCGTAATCTGAGTAGTCCTGATATAGACTTATATATAGGTAATAAAGATGTCATATATATGAGTCCAGGGGACAGGCATGTGGGGAACCACAGCCAGGTCTGTCCTCAGTGGCCAGGAATGGATTAATTCTTGATAGTCACAAGGAAGCAGCAGGAAAAGTAATATTTGAGGAGACCTTTTGTGATGGGTTTCTGTGGAGCTGCTTTTTGTGTGATAAGATGGGGAGGGGGCTGCAGTGCTGCCCTGTTAGCAGTTCCTGAAACATGCCCTGGCTCTGAGGTGGACCCATGTCCAGCCTCACGGGGCTAATCTGGCACCTCTGTCATCATCATCTAAGAAGGGAAATCTGCAGCAGAAGAGGAAGTGGAGGAGTGGTACAAGAGGGAAGTGACCATGTGGACCCCACAGTTGGAGAAGGAGGAATGAAGGAGAAGCACCAGACCAGAGACCCCTCTGCAACTTGTGGTGAGAACGCAGCTGTACCCCTGCAACCCACGGATGCCAATGGTAGGACTGATAGTTGCCCACAGCTCTGGGAGGACCCTGTGCCAGGGGAAGTGATTGGGAATGAGGAGCCCATGCCAGGGGGAGTGATTGTGCCCAGATGGGCAGGAGACTGTGTGAGGAGGTGGCCATGGCACAAGCTGTGCTGGGGTGCCTGCAGGCCACAGAGACCCACACAGGAGGCGGAGCCCTTGGGATGAGCTGCCAGTGCAGGACTGCCTGGTATGTGAGGGACCCCGCGGTGGAGCAGGGGAAGACTGGTCAGGATTCCTCCTGCCCTTAGGTAAGACAAGCTGCAAGAGCTATGAGTAAGAGATTGATTGTACACCCCATTTCCTGCCCTTGGTGCCACTCAGACGAGGAGGAGATACAGTCACTGGGTTCAAGTGCTGGAGCCTAGGAAGAGGGGAGGAGTGAGCAGAAGGGGATCTTAAAAGGGTTGTTTGTATGCTTCATCATTATCCTACTCTGTACTGCTCTCAGATGGGTATGTTTTCTGTTTATTATGGTTTTAATTGGTGGTGGAGAAAGTTAAGTTTCATTTTCTTCCCCAAGTTGAGTAGTCCTGTCCGTTCTGCCCGGGACTGTAAGCTGTGAGTGAGCCCACCCTGTCCTTAGGGAGTTCCAAAAGCACTGGTCACTTTTCTCCATTCTACTGGGAGAGGGAGGAGTGAGTGAGTGGCTGATCATGGCTCTTTGTTCTTGGCTTGGCCAAAACCGTGATACCTTTTTTGGATAGCCCTTCAGGTACCTGGAAAAGCTGGTGCTGCCGGAGACACTTCTGCTCCCTCTGTGGGAATCCCCAGCGTCTGAAGGGTGTATTCTGCTGCATAGTTTTTGGCTTCATCAATATAGGCACTGAGCTTGGGTGGTGTGAAGGGATGTCTGTGAGGACAGCAAAATGTTAGCTTAGGGTTTTTTTTCTTCTAAAGCTTCCCTGCAAGATGTTTTAGTCTGCTTATAGATCTACGTATCAAATAGAAATATTGTTTTACTGTGTTTTATTGTTTAACAGAAGTACTCTCCTTACAGCAGTCTGGTTTCTTTGCTGAATTTATCATCCCGGCTTCTCATTTTGGACACAACATCCCTTCCGATCACATTGTGTGTTTTCAGTCCAAGAGAAAGCCTGCTGCAGTGTGGAGCTTCCTTTGAAATACACGGTAACCAACGTTTTAGGTCAGAAATGTTTAGATTCATATTTGGAGCCTTATTATCAGCTTGTTCCTTCAAGCTGCTTTCTTTTTCTCACAAGAACTATCATGTGCTTGATTTTTGTACCAAAAAGCCACCCTTTTGCCTGATTATTTCTGGCTTTCTGTAATCTTTGCACCACCAGAGAGAGAGCACCAGGCACAGCAGACATCACTATTAGTCTATTTTGGTTTGTGGATGTTTTTCTCCCCAGTATATGTTTAAAAAACCCAGAGTAAATATAGACCTGTACAATCGCACTTTGAGGCGAGATGCTAGACAAAATGCCAGTAAAAAAATAAATCCTGAAACCAAGAAAACCTCAAATAGTTACATACATGGTTGGGTTCTGGCTGGCGAGGGCAGGGATGGTGATTTTGTATAGGAAGAGCTGTCTTTGGTCTTGACCGATTGCAGAGTGGAGCTGATAAACAGGCTGGCCCCAGTTGTTTTTCTGACAGATTTCTTCTAAGATCTAGGAGGAAAAAAGATTTTTCTTGGGTTAACTGCTGCACAGTAGCCTTCCTTGCCTATCTCCAGCCGCTGCATTGGCCATCTTCCTTCCCTTCAAAGGGTTTTCTGGAATGCTGTGGCAGCTTCCTCAAGGCTTATATAGTATATAATAGCTACAAAATATTCATATATCATACATATAAAATAAAAGGCAGACAAGATGCTACATTCACGCTGAAGTATAAAATTCTTCTAAATGTTCTATACTTTAAAAATCTGTTTAAATCCTGAAGTTAATTATTGCCCATTACCTGGGACATATTTGTCCTTTTGTTGGTCAGCTGCTTTATTCTGTTATTGGTGTGGTTGTCTTTGAATTCTCCCCTAAAACTTGGTCTGTGCTTTTCTATGTGGCAGTACTAAAACAATAGGGTTGCATTCATCTGCACTGCTGTATTGCCTCCATGGCTGAGTGGGTTGTGGTGTGTGAAAAGTCCAAATAATCTTAAAAAAAAAAGAAAAATTCTGTTTCCATTATTATATAATTATATGGCCTTCAACAGGCCATTCTTGCTTCTAGCTTGAGAGAAATGGAACCATTTTGACTGCAGCCTTAGCACAGCTTATTCCATGGTAATTGGGAATTGCTGTCCGGGTTCTTGTGCCTCCCTGGAAGTGGTGCTCAGATCACTTTTATTTTTTGTTTTTCAAGTAGCTCTACCAGACCTGATACCCGAGAAGGCGCTGGGTCTTGGAGATTCCTGATGCTGGCTGTGCTGCCAGCTGGGTCACACCAGAGACCCCTGGTGCTTCCAACCTGTGACTTTCTGTGATCTACCTTATTTAAAAATTATACTTGATTTTATTTAAAATTAAATGGTAAATTTGAAATGTCACTGCTGCTTTTAATTCTGTAATTGTAGCTCCACCTGAAGTTTAGCACTTTGGAGTGCAAAAGAATTAGTTCATTGTATTTTTTTACTATGGCAACACTTGTTTCCTGCTGTCCCAATGCCTTTATTATGGTGTTGGTTTTATACTATTACATCAATATTTAAATCCTCAATAAGACAGATTTATTTATTGACACTAAGCATCCCAGCTAGGTAGCAGGAATGCAATCCATCATTCAAAGATGCTGTTGAAACCAGCTCGGTGCAGTGGATGGCTGACAGATATTAATGAAGCTATCCTAGTAACAAGCCTGTTGTGAAGTAAGATGTAGCTGTTTAAGACCTGCTGTTGTGAAATATTAGCAGTAGGGGGATTAGCGACCTCAGCAGCTGGGAAAATGTGCCCCCAGACCCTAGTGTTGCAAGTGCCTGGTGCTGATACTGCACTGTTTGAAATACACACAGTGGGGGTTTGGCATGGATGACAAGAAGAAAAAAAGAATTTCACCTGCCCTAAGGCAGTGCAGCAACACTGAGGCTATTTCATCCCTCTTATATGCTGATATAATAGAGTAAGGGACTGTGAAATTTTGCAAAGGGTAGAGGGAAACCACTTTCCTTTTTTTTTTTTCTTTTGAAAAAAAAAAAAAGGAAGTTTTCATGGAATTTGACAAAACAGAAGCTGCGGCAATTGAAGTTTTAATAGGTGCTAATATGCTTCAAAATTCAGGGTGAAGTTAGTTTCTCATGTTGCTTTGGATGATGTAAGGGGAAAGGAGTTACTGTAAGAGCTGGACCCTCAGAAACCCTGGGAATTTGTCCTGGGTTTGTTCTAGCCATCATTCATCCATCTGGGTCCCAGTCCTGCATGCATAACCACATCAAAAGCCTCCCTGAGCAACCAGGATTTCTGTGCTGGGCTGGATTGAGTCAGCACTTCTTTCCCCTTTTAAAACGGATTTTAAAGTGTATGTTATTTTTCTATATATGCACATTTGTTCCTTGGTGAAGCCCCAAGCAATGCACCTTGTTTATCAAACCCATCTTGGGTGAGAACTTCTTTACTGTCAGTGCTTTTATAGAGCAACAGCCATAGCTGGTTTTCATCTTACACTCATGAGTGTTTATGAAAACTCTCCTCTGAGGGAGAGTGGCGCCATTCCCCAGAGATGCAAGTGGGTGTTGCAAGATACAAGTAGTGTCTTTTGAGGTGCAATAATAGATTTAGCTATCAGTCCCCATGCAGGTCCAGTCAGGAGGTTGTCTTCCCCAAAAGAATTTTGGGCAAAGACAATCTCTGGTTGGGATGTTGACTCTTTTTCGCACATGTACCTGAGGAGCAAGTTTGATCCCTTGGGGCTTTAGCGTGATGTGGTTCATTGGCGTCAGCTCCATTCCTGGCAAGAGGTCGTAGAGTTTATCCTCTCCCCTCTTTTCTCCTTTGAGCTGGTATCCACGCCCCAGGCCCGTGTATGCCAGGTAGCCGCGACCTCCCAGTCCTCTAACTCCCGCAGCCCCTACAGGTACATTCATGTAAATTTCTAGGAATGTAAGAAGGCATTAAACTGAATCAAATCAGCGGAAAAGTTACCCTGATTCTTGCTGAAATGGAAAAGTTAGCCCCATTCACTGGGTTTAGGAAGATGATGGGCAGGAGCTACCATGGAGCCTGCTGCTGGGATGAGTCAGGCACAACATTGACAACCTTTCTTTTTGGGCTTGTATGCACAGACAGGTGAGATTTTTCTGCTTCTTTCTGACACAGTTTCCATCTCCTTTTGGTCAATTTTGATTTTGTGACACCTTTCTACCCAGATTTGCAGTTGAAAGGCAAAGAGAGGACAGCTGGTATCAGTTGCTACCCACCACTCTAACTTCACTTTTTTAAAAAAATTCAGAGCTTATACAATCCCTTGAACTAAAAATCTCTTTTTTGAATCCTCAATTACTTTTCTGTTTTTCCTCAGGAAGCCCTACTTGGGAGTCCTGGGAGACTGTAAGGCAAGAGAAGGTTGTTGGGTTATCACATCTCCACCTTTTCCAATACAGTCTTCATAGAACGTTATTTCACCTGTCTGGGCAAAAACATGACAGGCAGAGAGGGAAATTCCTGTTCCCCTGTCCCCTTCTTTGGGAAGGGGAAAAAATTGGTTCAGCACTGTCCTTTCCAGTCCTACCACAATACCACATGGAGTACCTGGCCTGGCATGGGACTTGGCCACAGGCTTGGGGACATAAGCTGACTGCTGCAGGTGTCATTTTTTGAAGGAAGATCAAATGGGCATATATATATATATATATAATTTCTTTTGCTACTCTCGAAGCAGTCTTTTGAACTCACCAAACAATGCCTGCAATGATGTGTAATTTGGGGGTACCTGAGCATGAGGATTTGATTTGGTCCAAGATGTGGTCACCCAAGATCAAAGGCAGAGCCCCCAGCAGCTTTCAGAAATATTCTGTTTTCACAGACTGTTTGTTATTAGGTTAATGATCTTCCAGAAAAGGAGTTGGTGTCCCAGAGCACATTGTTAATGGCTTGCTTTATTTCACTGCTGGTTCCCTATTTTGCACTAGGACAATGTGACCTCCTTGGGAAACTCCACGGCTTTGGGTCAGAAAATACCAAGACTGGTAAAACTTTCCCTCTGACCTTCCAAGCAAAGAGCAAACACAGCAGAGAACTGTTCTGATGGCTGAGGGAGTTGACTCTGAAAGGGGTGAAGGAAAATGATTTTATTTGATCTTCCCTGCTGGGGCAAAACCAGAAGGATTCATGGTTTATTTATGCTGGACCAAAGGCAATCTGGAAGCTCTTTCAGGCTTGCTCTGAGAAAATGATTCTTTTTCTCATGCCTTGATTAGTCTACTGAAAGATTGCTACATCTTTGGGAATAGCAGAGCCTAAAAAAACGTGTTTTCCATCCCTCTCTGAAAGCAATCCAGCATCCAGGGCAAAGCTAATGCCCTCAACATGAGTCTAAAGAGCAGTCATCCAAGGCCCAGCAAAAATACTTTGCTAGAACTGAGTGTGGGCGTAATAGGAGTTACCTCGGATGGATGGAGGCCGGATGATGCTCCTGTTGCTGAGCCCTTTAGTGGCAGGGAAGTGGAGGTTGGGGATAGCTGCGTAGGCCTGGGGTGCGTAGAACACTGGGGCGCCCAGGTAGGCAGTGGCGGGGTCATATACGTGTCCAAAGGCATAGGTATATTCTCCTTGCAGTGTGGTACCTCTGCCGCCTGTGCCCCGGGTGTATCTGACGTAGCTGTCTTTGTCAACAGGTTTTGCCAACGTCACCTCAATTGGGGATCCATCAAGCATCTTCATACCACGGTGGCGGGGAGAGAGCATGGGAGAAAAACAAGTATGAGTCTCCAAAATGCATGGGGATTACCGTGCTTAGGGAGGCAGTTTGCCCACATGGTTTGCTAATGGGACAAGAAGATGTAGAAACTTCCCCCCAAAAGCCCAAATCTTCCTGTCATGGGTGGAAGAAGGCATGGGCTAGGTGAGATCTTAGTGGGTTGAGAGTACCCACTCCTGACACCAGCCTAGAAAGGCTTCTTAACTGAATTAGCACATTTGGGAAGCCTTAACAAGGCTTTACTTTCCTGCAAAGCAGCACGTAAGTCAAGGAGAGTATATGTGCTCCTATGGAGAAGAGCAGTAAAAATAGGAGAGGGGTTAACACCTTTTTGGAAACAGCTCTTGCATTACAGTAGCTTGAATTACATGCAGCACGAGAAGTACTAAATACAGAAGCTCCTTGCAAATCCACATCTGAACTTGGAGCAGATGTTTTGGGTTGACCTTGCTTGTCCCACTTTGCCATTCACACGCTGCCCCATGGATGTTTTTGTTGGCAGACGTGGAACAAGGATGTGAGTGTGAGCCAGGGGAACCTATAACCTCTCATTTGCTAGTCTTTGCTTCTGCTTTGCTCTGCTTTTGAAAATTTTCTAGGCAGCAAATACAGTTGGAGTCGTGCAAACATTTAGTACAAATGCAAGGAGCAAGAAGTCAAAGAGTTTGTATACATCAGAGCTGCTGAAAAATGAATTCAAGAATACAAAACCATCCTGCAAAGAGAAAACAGAGCTAACACCTTTAGAGTGCCTTTTTTTTTGTAGCTTAATAAACCAGGCAGCTTTGTTTCAGCTGGGTAAAATATCCTGCACATAAACCCCATGAATTAGCATTTACGGCAGCTTTACCTTCCCATTCAAGGCTTTCATAGCTTCCACTGCATGTTCTCTTTTATTAAAGTGCACAAAGGCGTAGTCTCTAATTTTCTTAACTCTTTCTACTGCACCTGCATAAAATATTGGAATATTAGTTGGAAATGGGTATTTGTTGGAAAACACATCTGAAAGAGCAGCTATGTTGGGTTATGAGATCTTGGAGAGTGAAGGCTGAACAAGAGTAAAAGAACAAAAAGACAATATCTTTGGACCTCTTAGGACGGATGTGTCACAGGAAAGTAAAAATTGTAGTATTTGAAGGCAAACTAAAAACACCAGTGAGCTTCCCATTGAACTGGAATGGATTTCTCCTGTCCAAAATGCTCTTGTGTCTCCCTTCTGTGACAGCCCACCAAGACTGGATATCTGAGCAGGACATTCAACAGTCTAAGATTTGGTGAGCCACAGGTAATGTCACCATGCTTCTCCATGGTTTCATGTGTGCATTCTACATGTTACTTGAAGGCAGCTTCAGGAAAGCTGATGGTTCTGATGTAAAAGCTCTTAACCACCAACTTGAGATGTTCAGCAAGAATGAGCACCCAGTTGTGCCTAAGACAGAGAAGGCCTAAGTGTGAGAATGGGCTGGCACCAGTGGGGCAGCAAGTCTGTCCTTAAGAACCAGCCTTTCCTATATGAGTGGGGCATCTGGAAAGAGTCCAGCACAGGGCCATCAAGATGATCAGGGCACTGGAACATCTTCCTTGTGGGGAAAGATTGCAGGAACTGGAACTTTTCAGACTGGAGAAGAGGAGATTGAGGGGGTATCTAATTAATATTTACAAATATCTAACTAGTAGATGTCAGGAGGTTGGAGCATCACTTTTTTCTATTGTAGCTAGCAACAGGACAAGGGGTAAGGGGATGAAGCTGGAACACAAAAAGTTCCATTTAAATATAAGAAAAAACTATTTTACTGTGAGGGTGAGGGATTGTTCATTAATAAATCAAACCCTTTTCTCCCCAGGTTGTGTCTGTTTTGCCTGTAACACTAATTGCTGAGTGATCGCCCTGTCCTTATCTCAACTCACAAACCTCTCATTATATTTCTCTGCCCCTGTCCAGTTTAGGAGGGAGAGTGATATAACAACTTGGCGGGCACCTGACACTCAGTAAGTTCTAAAACACCACACTATGACTCAGGCATCTCCATGCATAATTTTGGATCTCTTTCAGTTGCAAATCATCCTAAAAAAAAAAATACTAGTGTTATTACCTGGAAATTAAGCAACCCTTAATAGAATGATTTGATATGATATGTGTGTTGGGTGAGAGCCTTCAGCCTGATGATAATTTTTGCAGCATTATAAACATTTTGCAGTAGAAAACCAGTTATTCTTATCTCTTCATTTGGTATTTTATGAAAGGAGAAATATTTCCATTTGTAGCAGCAGCATATATTTGGAGCTATTGTGTCAATGGGCTCCTACCTGGTTTAATATTGTTGAACTCTTTTTCTATAGTCTCTTCAGTGGTCGAAAGCATGAGATTCCTCACATAGAGAATTTTTACTGATGACATAGTGTCTTCGTCCACCTCCACTTCTGGTTCTGCCCAGTCAACAGCAATAGGATGTCCCCACAACTGGATCCTTCCTTCAAATGAATTGGCATGGTCAGTTTCAGAAAGGCTTCTCACTTCTGATCAGAGATTATTTCATGTGCAATACGAAGAGCAGAATAAGCCAGGTCTACAAACAGGACCAAAATAATTCCTTCTAGCTCAAAGCACAGCTGCTTCATTAACTCCTTTAAAAAGCAGATGGTCATATCTTGTGCATGCTCCCACTAATACCTGAGATAACTGCAGAAGTGCAACATCTAGAATTAAAGAAGTAAAAAATATGGAATGATTCACTAACATCCATGTTCTGTGGAGTGCTCTCCAAAGGGAGATATTTTAGTGAACTTATAAAATTGCCTCCTGTCTGGAAAATTTTAATTCCCTAGATAATAGGAAAAGGATCCAGAAGTACCAGTTGGACGAGCCAAGACAGTGAAAGCAAGGATGTCTCTGTCTGCAAGTATTTGAGGTCATAGGGTTCCTGTTGGATGAAGTTGTAGAATAAGTAGTAGAAAGGAGGGACACAAGAAGAAGAGGCATAATGCAAGGCACAGAGGAGAAGGAGAAACCCATGGGCTTTGTACATACTAAATTGAGATGCTGGGAGGCATGGAATAAGAAGAGCAATTAAAGAGATAGGTAGAGGTGATGTTGTCATGATGTTATCACAATGACATCCATAATCATTTGCATTAACACTAATCTGTTAAGTAATTGTTAGTCCATACATGTTTACTTTGTAATTAAAATGGACTGCTACAGCTTTTTTTCAAAGCTGTGGGAATCCCAGTGATGAGCCACAGGACACTAGATAAGGCAGAGGGACCTTTATGTCATGATGGGTTCACCTCTTCACCTCTTGCCTTCTCCAGACAATGAGATTTCTTTCCTCTTCTTTTTCTCCCTTCTCTCTTCTATCTTCTGCACATCTTCCAGTGAGATTTTCCTCCCTTTTCTCTTCAGGAGCAGTTGCAGTCTGGCCACCCACTAATATCCAGAGCCCCACTTTTTGTGTGCCTTATCTGTGTCTCAATTTTTCTCCAGCAATTTCAATTGGCATAATAGCTAGTTCTTTGGATGTACACATTCACACTCATCCAGTACATCAGATGAAGGCACATTCATTTCTGGCTTCAAACTTTTTTTCAAGTTCTTCCCGTATGTTTGCAACATCAGAAGACTCTGGCTTCTGCTCAGGCCTTTGAGACACTTTACGGACATGTCCCTAAATTGGAAATCACTAGCACATGACACATGTCTGTTGAGGGCAATGTGCTCATTCCATCTGTCTCCCTGTCTGTGCTCAGGATTTCAAGTGCTCTGCTCTCTCAAGGCTACCATTGGCAGCTGCATTTATGTCAGATTCTTCCTTCGTTCTCAATATAGAAACCATATAACACAGGTGCTGAAGCACAGACCAGCTGAATATGTTCCCACAACCAGGGAGATGCTAAACTGATGTAGAATAAAAGGAAAATCAGTGTGAGATATCCCACAATAACCTTGTTCAATGCTCAAAAATCACGCTCATTTTTTTTTACAATAAGAAGAAGGGTTACTTGGGATACTTCATGGGCTGTCATATAAAAAGACTGAAAGAATTAAGCCAGGCTTGAAGCAGCACAGAGCTGCTAAGCATAAGAAAACATGAGAAAACTGGCAAAATCACTGTAAATACACTTAATGTTAAGTGACTCCTTCATCTAACAGTTGCCAAACCTCTCCCTGATTCACAATGATCTTTTCATGTCCCTCAGCACTAAATTGTATGGACTTGATATTTATATATTTTTAAAAATCCTATAGGAATTCCTCATTTGAAGTTTTCTCCCCAAACAGAAAATCTTGAGTACCTGGATGCTCTGGAGAATTCAGTCTCACTGCAACACAATGTGTACATAGATGATACCTGAGATGAAGCCATCCCTACCTCCTTCACCATCTGTACTTACCTGGGAGCAATTTTCTCCTGGCCATGGCTGCTGCCCGATGGCTTTCATATTCCACAAAAGCAAAGCCCCGGTTTTTGGTTTTATCAGCTGCACTAGGGTATACAATGACATCCACAACTCCATCTGTGACTTTCTTCATCTCTCCTAAAATTTCCTCCCTCTTCTTTGTTTTGGGGATCCCTCCCACAAACAGACGGCAGTTGTCCACACTGGCACAGACTCCGAGGAGACGCCCATTCCTGAGTGTAAAAAACATCAATAATCTGTCAGGAGTTGGGATCAGTTCTCAGAGAGAGGAAAAATTAAAATACCACCCACCCTGTCCCAAAATACAAGGTCAAACACAAGGTCTCCCACTTCTGTAGTGAATGTTGTTTGGGATATTCCTTCAGTGCAAAGCTAGCTAACATGAAAGCTGCCATTCTGCTAAATTTGACATCAAAGTAGGGCAGCACAGTTGTAATGAAAGATGTGAGATCAAGTTGAAAGCAAAGCCAAATCTTGCTTTTGCTTCCTGGGATTCTCACTTTTGTTATTTGCAAAAACAGCTGCTACAGTAGGCAACTGTAATTACCACTCATGGTCACAGCAGTGACTTGTGTTGCCAGCAGTATAACACAGGATTCATTGCGTTCGCGTTAGAATTGTAACTTTCCAGTTATCACTGAGCCTGACAACTGAGGTTTTGAGGAAAGAAAATGTCATGGAGAGACACCATTTTGGAGCTTACTGATGTCAATTGTTGTGTTGCCTGCAAAATTAAAATTTCATGACATGCACTTTGCTCGCCTCTTTGTGGCCTGAGTACCTCTTACAGCTCCTGAGAAGTCAAAAACCTCTTTAGAGGAATCTTTGGAACAAAGGAAGTAAGCAGAGGAGGTGAAGGATGGTCTACTCTTTAAGACCTTCCAACCTCTGATACAAATCACATTTCCAAGCCCTCCTTGTGTGCTCTATGATCTGCTCACCCTTAGAGTTGCTAGAAGAGAAATCCACAACCCAAATTTTTTTATCAAACCCAAAAATTAATGTCACAACATTGCCAGAATGGTTTATCTCTGAAGTCTTCTAAGCAAAGACATCTACACATTCTACTTTGAACAGGAAAAAAGCGTTAACTGTGGTTGAAATAAAAACAAAACATATTGATGGGCCCATATGTTGTTGATTTCTGGATGTTTTGTTCCCAGTTTTTAGTCAGACACAGGAAGGCTTTTTCTGTTCCTATCTATTAGGAAATGTTACTGTTTTGCCAATTGGTTTCCATCCTATTTTACCTTTTTTTTGCACTTGTTCTATCTCCCAGAATATATCTGCAGTATAGGTCATGAGAAAGACTGTGAATAGGAATAAATAAACAAAAAACACCACAGAAGGCAAGATGAAATAAAAAGCAATGGATAGGTGAAAGCTAATTTGATCCAAAGAAAAATATTTTTTCCAATGTCCTGGTCTTTTTTTTTTTTTTTCCTTTTTTTGGTGAGGAAAAATGGAAAAGATTTTGGCTCTGGTGAGTCTTTCATACTAGCTCTGTACTATAGCATAAAGCAAGGACTGCACAGGGAGACAAGAAGTGATTTCCTCTTAAAACATGGGTGCCTAAATAACCTTCTTCTGGGCTGCAAGGAAAAAAGGCCTGACACAACAAAACAGATTAATATATATGATTTGAAGTCAATGTGAAGATGTTTGCCATGATTACCTAATTTCGTAATTATTGAGTTGCTTTATTGCATTTTTCGCCTCCTGTTTATTTGAGAAGGTCACAAAGGCATAGCCCCTGTTGTTGCCATTAAAGTCCATCATCATTCTCATTTCATAGATTTTTCCAATCTACAAAAAGAAAGAAAAAGGTCTGTCAGCAAGGTAGGAGGTGTTTAATCAAGGTGCTTCCTTGACTATATCAGTTCAAAGCTTCACCAGTAGTCTGGGCCAAATCATCTCCAGTTCAGCCTTGAAATGCAGCTTTGATCATCGCTGGCCTCTGCAATAGTTTTATATAGATGCTATTAAAGTCTTACTTTTTCACACAGTGGTATAAGTTCATCTTCAAAGAGGTCTCGGGGCAGTTTCCCAATAAAGATCTCACACCCTCTCTCCGGTGGAGGGCCATCCCACCCAGGTGGAGGGCCTCCATATTTCCTCTGCCCATTTTCCTGCCACAGGCAAAAAGAAAAGAACACTTTAGATAGAGGTTTTAAATGGAGATATGACCAAATACTTCCCAGGGAATGACATTTTAGACATGCTCTGTTACCAGTGGGATGGAGGTAGACACTCCCCTTCAAGGAGCAACTCTTTACAGATCCAGCAGAGACAACTTAGTGTTCATTGGCTGTCCCACAGCCGTATCTGTACTGAAGACCTTTGATCACATTGTTACTGTGCTAGTGATGTACTGGAGAAGGGTTTGTTTGTATCAGCTGAGCTTTGCTAACAAACATGCATCAGTGTATACTCTGCAACTCAATTGCTACTTCAAATGTCCAAGATGGAGACTGTCAAATATCTCCTTGGAAAAATAAAGTCTTCTTGGCTATGGGAGGTGAATGTCCGTGGACTGTGTGTTATCTGTGAACTGCCCAATATAACACTTGCGAAATTTAGGGCTTGTAATAATTCTTCATCCAATCATAAACATGATATTGCCTCCTATTTTAGTGATTGATGGAGCTTCTTACTCTGCAGACCAAAGAGAAGGACAATGTTTGACAGCAGAAGGACTTTGCACAACCAGGAGGCATCTGGACCTCAAAAAGTGAGGGGAAAAGTAGGGGGGAAATGGGGATGAAGTAGAAATTTGGAGAGAGACGTGGACAGAGTGAAAAAGGCTTATCAGAGAGCCCAAGTCATCACTGACAGTAGGTAATGCCAGAGCTGCTCAGCATCCTTGACAAAAGATGTTTGTGCCAGTAGTTGGGTTCAGTGAAGAGGCAGCAGTGCTTGGCACAAGGCATGTTCTGATCTGAGCCTGGAGATAGGCCTGAAGAAATGGTACACTCCAAGGCCAGTGAATGCCTGTACAGATGATTTAAGCAGAACACTTAAAACGCATAAGCAAACAGCAATCTTTGCAGGAAAATAAGAACACAAGAGCCCTTTCAATTTTCCTGATCCTCTAACAGACCCTGAATTATCTATGCTTATTTCTGTTTTGCAAATGTTTCCAGCATTGTGATAGAGTCATGGGGATATTTGAATTTATGAATGAATTCTTAAAGCAAAATCTAACAGGAAAACCATGATATTTTAGGCTTTTTTTCTGCCCCCAGTTTGGCTGAACTGAGCATGTTGCTTGTGTGAGATATTTCCATCACTCAAGCCATTTGTGAGCTGACAACAAAAAAATGATAGCTGTGTTTTGTGTTGTTGTGATCATCTGTGATCTTCACTGGCGTGTCAGATGGATAAGTGCTGAGCTCGTCAATAATGGTCTGAAAATGGTCAGATGAGTCTTACCATTCCACTTTAAGCCAAATGTGAGACAATCAAGCAGTTTGGGGTTTTTTTTGTGTTTTGTTTTGTTTGTTTGTTTGATTTTTTTTCCATTTTATCAGTGTCTGTGGGAGCTGGTGTGCAAGCAAGCATAGTAAGAAAGAATTTTTTCCATCAATCTGCAGTGGCTTCAGTGATTTGAGTAAGCCCCTGTGTTGCCTCTACACCAAAGCACACAGCCTGGGGAATAAGCAGGAGGAACTGGAGATGTGAGTGTGGATGCAGGGCTACGACCTAATCGTGGTTACTGAGACGTGGTGGAACAGCTGCCGTGACTGGAGCACAGCCATGGAGGGCTATGTATTGTTCAGGAAAGACAAGCAATTGAGGTAAGGAGGTGGAGTTGCTCTCTATGTGAGGGAGCAATAAAATGTGCATTAGGCTCTGCTTGGGTGGGGATTAGGGGCGGGTTGAATGCTTGTGGGTGAAAATTAAGAGGCAGGGTAAAGTAGGTGATACTGTTGTAGGAACTTGCTACAAGACATCTGATGAGGAGGAAGAAGTGGATGAGGCCCTCTATAAACAGTTGAATGCTGCCTCACAATCACAATCCCTGGTCCTCATAGGGTACTTCAATCACCCTGACGCTTGCTGGCAAAGCCACACAGCCAAGCACACACAGTCCAAGCTCCTACAGAATGCTGGTGACAACTTCCTGTCACATGAGGTTGAGGAACCAACGAGAGGCATTCTGCTGGACTTTGTGCCAACAAACAAGGAGGGTCTGGTTGGGGATGTGAAGGTTGGAGGCAACCTTGGCTGCAGTGACCATGAGATGGTGGAGTTCAAGATCCTGTGTGGAAGAAGCAGGACACCAAGCAGGATTGCAGCCCTGGATTTCAAGCGAGCCGACTTTGGCCTCTTCAAAGGCATCTAGCCAGGGACAAACTACCACATCTACTTGGAAGGATCTCATGGGATAAGATCCTAGATGGTAGAAGTGCCCAAGAGAGCTGGTTGATCTTCAAGTGCCACTTCTTCCAAGCCCAGGATCAGTGTGTCCGTACATGTAGAAAAGCAGAAGGAGGCAGGAGGCCTCCATGGATGAGCAAAGATCTGCTGGGACAACTCAGGCAGAAAGCAGTCATCTATCAGAGGTGGAAACTGGGACAAATTTCTTGGGAGGAGTATAGGAACTTTGCCAGAGCATGCAAGGGTGCAACCAGGAAGACTAGAGCTCTTCTAGAATTAAACCTGGCCAGGAAAGTAAAGGAAAACAAGAAGGGTTTTTTCAGATCCATCAGCAGCGAAAGGAAGATTAGGGGGAATGTGGGCGCACTGCTGAACACAGAGAGTTCCCTGGTGACAGAGGATGCAGAGAAGGCCGAAGTACTGAATACCTTCTTTGCTTCGGTCTTTACAGTCAAGGCCAGCCCTCAGGAAACTACAGGCCAGTCAGCCTGTCATTCAGCCAGCTCTAGATCCACCTCACCGTCCACTCATCCAAGCCACACTGCCTGAGCTTTCTGATGAGGATGTGATGGGAGACAGTGTCAAAAGCCTTGATGAAGTCAAGGTAGATGACATTCTCTGCTCTTCCCTCATCTAGTCAACCAGTTATGCCCTCATAGAAGGCCATCAGGTTGGTCAAAGAGGATTTCCCCTTGGTGAATCCATGTTAACTCCCCCTCATAACCATCTTTTCCGTCATATGTTCAGTGATAACATTAAGGATGAGTTGTTCCATCACCTTTCCAGGGATGGAGATGAGGCTGACTGGCCTGTACTTTCCTGAGTCATCCTTCCTGCCCTTTTTGAAGACTGGAGTGACATTGGCTTTTCTCCAGTCCTTAGTCACCTCACCTGTCCTCCATGAGTGTTTGAAAATGGTGGAGGGTGGCTTAGCAACCACATCAGCCAGTTCATTCAGCACTCTTCAATACATCTCATCAGGACTCATTGACTTATGAGTGTTAAGCTTGGCCACCAAGCGTTTAACTTCTTCCTTATCCACCAAGGGCAAGTCCTCTGATGTCCAGACCATCGTACTGTCCTTGCTGGACTGGGCTTCCCGAGGGCCAGCCTTGTCTGTAAAGACTGAAGCAAAGAAGGCATTCAGTACTTCAGCCTTCTCTGCATCATTGGTCACCAGGACATCTTTGATATTTTCAGTTCCTTCTTCCTGGATGCACTGTCAGTCATATTAGTATTCATTGCTTTTAAAAAATCAACTTGTTTTTGTCATGCTAAGAAAGACTTCCTTAATTGCTATTGAAGGACATGCCCAGTCTCTACCTGCCCTAACCAGAGAAACTTTTGCACTTAGAGTCCTTGAAAACTAAACTGAGAGCAAACCTTAGGTGTTTGGGCAGGTGAGGCAACTGCCTCACCATATGCTTGTATATGTGCAAGGATCTTGTATGGGTACAAAAGGTGGATCTGCTGGTGACATGTTGGACTTCGTACAGCCAGCTCTGGACCTACACTCTTCTGAAACTTCATTTAGTGAGTTTTCTTTACTATGCTACCACATAAGCCATGGCTTTGAGACAATGATCCCAACCTTTCCTAACATTTAGCAGTGCTCAGATGTATTTTTTACATCCTTATCATAATTACGCATCAGGAAAAGAACTTTTGGTGGAATAAGATCCTGCTTCATAAAAGGCAACATCTATTACATGTAGCTATATGCAGCACATATGTTATGAGGAAAACAGAATAATGAGCAAGGAGCACTTCATGTGTACAGATCCACTGCACAAGCCTCTGATGCCATGCATCACATCAGGATGAAGCCAGACACTGTGCACAAAAGGATGTGACTGTGAGTTCCTACCTGGATCAGATTATATCCCGTTCGCTGAATTAATGCACGGAGGGCAGCTTCTTTCTGTGTGCCGGTCAATCCATCCCCGGATTTGTGATTTGATTCCATTGTGAGTGATTATCAGCAAAAAATCAGGTTAATTAGGGGTGCTCACTGCAATCAAATTTAAGATAAATTAAGTAAATTAATATGACTAGGAGGAAAAGTCCACCCTCCTGAGAAAATTAACAAGATTGTTCTTCTTATAGAACTTGAGATAAAAACAGATCAAGACACCGCAAACTGTGGAAAACACAAAAATATCTCCCTCATATTGCATGAAAATACATAGCACTTAACCCCCCAGTCAGATACTGGACAGCATGCCAATGAGGTGCAGAGGGATGTTGTAACATGCCGATACACTGTCTTAGAAGGGAAATATATCAGATGCCTAACCCTTTGCTGAGTGTGTGATGACAAGTCCTTCATGCCATTGCAGCCCATTGATGCTGGGAAGGGAACCTTGTACAAGCCATGTCTGGGACATTATGAGAAATTAAACCTAAGTCCAAATTTAACCTATTTTTAAAAATCAAGAACATGGGAGAATTTCAGATCTGTGTCTTAGTTCAAGTCTGGAACCACTTAGGTTTCAGATGTTTGGATTCTGAGATGTAGGTTTAGGTCATATCTAATTAAAGATTTTTTTTAAGCTTTGGGCTTGGGTTGAAAATGCCATAAAGCTGAAATCTGAACCTGAATTATGTTACACACTGGCAATAGTGCATTCCTACCTATAATTTCAAGCTGCCCCATTTTTCTTGCATGCTGAGATCTGAGCTTGTGCAAAACCCATATGTATGAAGCAGGCAGAGCAACAGTCTACCGGTGCAACATTGAGCTTGAGGAGTTGTGATGATGGGCTACTGCTGAACTACAGCAAGAAAAAAAACAGTTGCTTCCTTGGGTCACGGTAGCCAGGACATGTGCTGTGGACTGGTAGGACCAGGAACTTCATAGTAACAAATTGCTAAATCGTGTCATCCAAAATGTTTGTTATCACCTTAAATTGCTTTCACTTGTACAAAAGTGGAGGCAACAGAAGACAATGATAACGCCTAGGCTTACTTGGAGACAGGGCCAAAAACGGCTGGGTGAGTGTACTGGGGATGAAGAGGACAGAGTACGCCAGGACTCCCCGTGGTCAGGGATGGGGAAGGGTGTGGGATGGTGTTGGGGATGCTGGGTGAAGGAGAAGGGAAATTCGGAGGAGCAGAGGTGAGGTGACAGAAAGGTGGAAGGAGGATGGATTGCTGTGGCCGTGCCTTGAGCTAATGACAAACTTTGTGAGAGTTTTGCACTACTTGCACAATGCCCCTGTACAGCAAGTCTTTTGGTGAACATAAGCACTGCATATAAAGAAATCCAGGTAAAGAAAAGCAACAAATCCAGCTACAGCATATTTTCTGAGCATGCCACAATGCTATGGAGCTAACACAAAAAGTCTTTTCCAGTAACTGTCTATTTAACACCAAAATCTTTTATTAATACATGCCACTTTTGGGGTTCATTGAGCGAAGAGCTAAGGTTTGAAGCTGGCCACTTTGCCTTTTGACATTACTCTGTGCTCCTATATGCTTGTATCCTGGAAGACTTAAACAAGTGCCTAGATTTCAAGAGATGGATTATGCTCAGTGTCAAAAACATCTACCATACTGAAATTCAGAGACCATCACTTAAATACTTATAAACAGAGAAATCTCCATAATTCCAGATTGTGGAGTTATTTTTTGTTGGGGTTCTGATTTATTTTCTTACTTTTTTTTTTTACCTTGTTCCCAAGTTTTCAAGTGTTCTAATTACTAGCAGTGCACAGGGGCTGAGAGATGACTGTCTGATGTGATAGCTTTGTCCTGTCTCTAATTAAAAAATGAGTATTTTCTGCAGCAACTTCAGCCCAATTAGTTTCCTTTTGCCCTTGCTGATGATGGCAGCAAAACTAGTTTCTGCACCTTCCCACTCCTCCAGACCTTGGGTTCAGCATGGCACGGGGCAAGATTAGCACACTGCTGTGCAAAAGCAAGCCAGGTTTAAGAGGGGAAAAGTGGTAGTTCAAAAAAAAACCCAGTTAAAATTCAAATTGGTTTTGCATCTTCTCCTGCTGGTCAGAGACAGCCTATATGTACCCTATATAGGAAAACTCTGATATGTAGCAAATTTTGACCCTTCTATCTTGCTTTTGCTGCATTCTGGTTTCATCAGGTGTTTGAATAAATTGCAGTACTTGGGGCAAATTTGCACAGTACTTTATGAGTTTCTTTTGGCCCTTATATCTGGACTTGGACCCATCCTCATGTACCCAAAGGCTGGGATAGAAGCGGGGACAAAAAGGGATAGCTGTGCTGTGAAGATAGCTCTAATATTCCTGGCCTTGGATCTCATGATTTTTTCCCCTCTCCACCGGGTATATCTGAGCTGCAGTAACCCACTGCCTGGCAGAGAGGCTGCCTGGAGTGGAGGACTGTGGGAGCACCCCACAGGCACATCGTCCTGGGCTGGCAGTGACTCCTCTCTGTGCCAGGAAAGCAGCTGGACTCCTGCCAGGCACAGCTCAGAGGCTAGCCCAAGGTTTCCAGTCTGTCCCCAGCCGTGACCTAGATACAGGAGCAGTGTAAAAGCTGTTACTTTCCTTCTCTCTTGCAAATTGCACTATTTCACACTGCACTTCCCTACAGGCTGAGTGTCTCTGGGGCTGCTGCTTTGAATGCATTTTTATGCAGAGCCTTAAATATCATATGTCTCTCTACCTCTCTGAGGAAGAGTAATTTCCAGTAACATCTCATCCCAGGTGATGATTTCATGTTGAGCAGCGAGTACAAGCCACCATGCTGGGAGATGGATGGGAACAGACCATCTCCTTGGGTGATGCATTTACAGTGGGAATAATTTTCGTCTTTGGCTTCTGCCTTATCTAATAAGACCAGATGAACTCTTCTGGGCTCTTCTGGTAAGGCATCCTGCAAATTTTTTAGTCTCTAGACTAGCATGTCTAGACATTGGTGTGCTCCAGGATATGCTCAAGCAATCCATTAGGAAAAAGAGAGCAAGAGAGTTCAAGGTTGTACAAGGTATTAGTCACAGCCGCTGCAAAATCCAGTGTTGGACACTTCCACACATTCTTTTAAAAGTGCCAGAAAAATCAGTTGCTGTGCTCCTGGGGCGTGTGTTAAGGATGATCTAGCCTCAATCTGTGCTCAGTGCTTCCACATGTTGCTGTCTTTGAACAAAGCCTGGCTGGGCCCCAGGAAACAGCTTGTTCCTGTGCAAGCAGTGGAGGATCCCCATCACTGGGGAAGCCTTTATCTGCCTGGACCACAGCCCTTAGCAGCCTGCTGCAGCTCTGCCATAGATCCTGCGGGAAGCAGGGTCTGGCTTGAGGCTCTCACCCCAGGTACCTCCAGCCAGAGTTACTCTTCAAGTCTCCACTCTTGATTCAGGAGAGATGTTGGAGGTTGGGGCTGGAAAATGTTGCACACTCAGGGCTTGGATGTGCACATGGATGTCCTAGTGCACCACCCTGACCTTGTTTTGTAGTGCCAGTCTTAAAATTTAGGTCCCTCCCACTCATTACGCACCAAAGCAATTCACAGCTAATTTATAAGCCTTCTTGCTAAATAGCTTTCCTCCGTCAATTGGTTTTCCCTGGGATGGAAACAGAAGTCATACCTCATTTTTAAGATACATAAATTCCACCACTACAAATCCCAAGTTTAGTAAAACAGGCTTTCCAGTCCCCAATTTACCAAGCATCTCTTCTTTCTTGCCTTCTCTTCTACCACCCTTGGCCCAAGGACATCTAAATACCTTTTTGGACATTGTGTTTTCCCACTTTCACCATCTAAGGGTCCATGTCCATCAATACATCCAGACTATTTCCAGGATACAAGTCACAGTGGGATGTTTTGTTTCTGAAACTGATGGGATTTCAGCACTTCTCCCTTATTGCAGGTGTCAGTCTCAGTCCTCCTAGCAGTGCAGATGTGCTGAGCTATTTCTTTTAGTGTTAAGCGTAAGGGAGGATACCTGCTGTCATGGGACCTGGGGAAACATGATTACTTTCTCTCCTTCTTTGTTCCCTGGGCCATTAATCAATTAGCAAATCCACCCTCTCAGTGGGAAAACTCCACTTCCATGGCTGATGTAGGAAAGTGTCAATGACTGCAGCAAATTAAGATAGCATTTGTAGCATAGTTTACAAAAAAAAGAAACCAACCAACCACAAACTTAATGAAATATTTGTTCTGCAATTCAGTCATTTTCAGGGGTTTGTCCCTCAGATGGCTTGCTGCTAATAGTCAGCATTTTGAAGAGGAGTGGGGGAGGTTGCACTTTATTCAGGTATTTGTATTGAAATCAAGAAGTTCAGAGGTGCAAGCTGCCCAGGTCCACTACCTACTCCATCCAATTTTGACCAAGTTTTCAATAATACTACCAAGTTATCATGGTCATACAATCAAGAACCCCGTGTCATTAGAAAAGTGCTGCTTTTATCTTAGAGTATTGCTTCATTTGATTTTCCTGTCTTAATCGAATACTTGTTTATTTTAGGTTTCTATTAAAGCTCTAAAACACCAAGATGAGAAAAAATACTTTTATGCCTAGCAAACCCCATATTGACACGAGACAAACTTATTGTAATACTGCTTCACCTCTCCATGACTACTTTTACGCATGGTTTTCTTGCCAGCTACTGCTTTGCTTCAGCCAGCCAGGAGCAAGAGGAATCCAAATTTTACCCCAAAACTGTGGACTTTACTTCATTTTTTGGTTATTTGCTTGGAAAAGGAGGAATCAGTTTCCTCATTCAAAGGATGTCTCCTATGCCAGGATTTTTGCTGAGAGAAGGAAAGGTGGTATTTGTGGTCAGACCTTGCTCTCTTCCTCCACCACTTTTGCACCCTGAGCCTGCCCCTTTGCAGCCCTTTTGGGAAACCTGGTTACTGTTTCCATGAAGGAGATAACAAAACTGTTTATCCTGTGGGATCGATACACCTTAGTGTTTGAATGCATTGAGCCACTTGGACACATTTAATGAAAGCAGTTTTGCACTGGTACTCCCCCAGGTGCAACCACTCCTCACAATGAATAACAGCCTTTGAAACAGGCTGAATATACTTTGGATAAGTATATTCACTCTTGACCCTTAATAACCCAAATAGGTAGTTACTAGAGAAACTATTTTGCTTTCAGTAATCATCTTGTTTTTCAAGGTTTTTGGTGGTGTTTTTTTTCCCCCCCCCTCTCTCCAAGCTCCCAGAAGTATATATTCATATATAATGCAAAGAATTCTTCATGTTCTTCCTAAAAACAGACACTCGAACCTTCAGAAGCTGCCACCAGCTCTTTGCTGGGATAGAATCCCTCGCTGTGGGAGAGAATCTGATTGAGCAAAGTGTCATGAGTTTAATTCTTTTGCTTTCCAGGGTGCTGTTTTTTTTTCCAGCTCAGGTGGTCTCACGAAAAAGTAGGAACTCATAGGTAATTTGCAGGAAAGCAGGATAAATTTGAAGTAATGGAAATGCACAGCACATGAGCCTCAGGAAAATATTTCACGTATAAACTGGCAAATTTTTTGCTCAGCCTCTTTTGCTTCTCTCTTTGAAATACCTTTCTTCTCATACCCAGCTTTTACAGCTCTGTTAGCAAATAGACACAACATGCCCCTAAAAAGCCTTTTCTGAGGATGAAGGGTGTCTGATTCTCATCTCAGCCTCCTTCCCCTGTCTTATTTACAGCTTCATGTGCTGGATGCTTTGAGGTGCAGCTTTCCTCCTGCACGTGCTCCCACCCAAGCCTCCTATTTAGCCAAGGGAAAATAGCTTAAGAGAAGGTTTATGTGATGTGCAGAAAGCCTGCTCGTTTGAAGAGGTTAGGGAGAATTGAGATTTTTTAGGAAAAGAGATTGCCTTTGATGTGGAGACGAACCTTTTGTAAAGAGAAGGAGAAATAAGAGTTGGCTGAAAGGTCTCTAATGATTAGCCTTAGGAAGTTGCACTTTAACAAATTGAGACTCAATTATTGCTGGAAAAATCCCTTCTCCTCCCTCTACCTTGTCTGGCTTAGCTTTTCTGGCAACTGCCAGCGATCAGTGGGAGAACAGTGGTAAAAAATGCTTCTTGCAACTGATGCCAGGCAGAAATTATGCCGAGGCCTATAAGAGCCCTCTCTCCCTACCTGCTCATCTAAAACCCAAGGCAAACATTGTGGGGTTGTACTGGTGCATGGGGGTCCAGTTGCATGGTGTAAGGGGGTCCCGGGCCCCCAGGTCCAGCCCTGCTAGGGTCAGACAGCACTCGAGGCAGGAATTTGATGGTGCAGCACCATCAACCCAGGGGAAAGGTGTGCAATGGACCTGCTTCTTCCCCATCCCAGCCAAAAGCCCCATTTTTATGTGGATCCGGTTCCCATGCCCCAAACCTCAAGGTAGGCTTAGCAGCTGCATACCTGAGCAATTTTGGAGATCAGCACCTCGGAAAAAGGTCTTGATTATGGAGAGTTTGCGACGTGTCACTCTGGTTATTCCCTAATCATTATATCAAACTCCAAAGGTTCAGCAGCCCTAGGGCTGGTTTACAGTCCTATGGGTTAAACGTTAACCTACTCTATCTCCCAGCTCCCTGCAGGCCTTTGACCGGACAGCTGGGTCACCAGTGCTCTGACGACACCTACCCAGGTCCATTTTTTTTGTAAATAAGACTAAAGTCAGATTGTAGCTTCATAACTCACTCTGCACTAACATTTTGGTGCTGGTCTGTCCACTCCACGCCAAAGGCTTTCCTGGCTGAACCATTCCTGTTGCTGCTGCTTCCCCTATAGCAGAGATGTTGGTAGAAGGGACACTGCTTTGTGTTAGTCTTGCCTGCAGCAGGCTTTGGCTTGCTGGAGGAAGATGGCAGGAGTGATAAAACCCTCTTACTGATGACCTAAGTGCATGTAGACTGCATACTGCAGGTTTGCAGGAATTGTTAAGAAAATATTGTCCAACATACTTCCAGTAAGAAAAGCCAATGCAGGTTTTGAGGGGGTTAGCTGCACTTAGAAAAGGCTGCAAATAAATTTAGCAGCCATGAATTGCTGCAACAGGTGCCTACCAGGTGTGGTGACCTCTGAGCATCCAAATACCATGGTCCTTGGAGTGCTCTGCCGCACCTGTTGATGCAAGTGCCAAACTGAATGGTTGCCCCCGCTAGAATTCCTCTGGGCCCTAACAGTAATGAAATGGGTACTGACATGCTTTGGCAGAGTAATTTCTCATATGATATGTAAGTTTAGTATCCCAGCATTAGGATCTTTCACCTCATTGTTGGACTATGACCATGCTACAGCTTGTATATTTGCCAGTCCCAAAGCTGACCCCCCCCACCACAAGCAGCATTTGTCAATGCTGATGCTCAACTATATTTAAGGCACTCTCAGGCTTCGTTTTGAGGCATATTAAATGAAGCATTTATGATTAGATGTTGCTGACGCTTCAGGTTTGGAAAAGTGCCATGCTGCTGTTTGCTCAGCTTTAAAAGCATTAGATATTCCTGTGCAGTGGGTAAATGATGGGGGCCTTGCTCCCTCCCTCGCTCTTTTCTCAGCGTGACTGCTGTCTCACTGAGGTGCTGCTGCTTTCACCCATTTCTTGGCCCTAAAATTGTGATAGCTCCTGAGGAAATGTCTTCCTTCCGCTATACACCCCTCTGCCAAATTCAGGGGTTCAAATGAGGATTTGAGAGCATACTTTAAACAAACAAACCAGCCAACCAATCCCAGTTATGATCACCTACCACAGAGCACAGGACCCAGAGAGATACTGAAATCTGCTGCTTCTCCTGACCTCCTGGGCACAGCTTAAGAGCAATAGACAGACATAACGTTGGATTTGATACCTGTTAAAGGGATTAAAGCAAGATGCTGTGTGGTGCTTCTTTGACAGTTGGGCTTGAACCATGACAGTCTATCTCAACCGGATCCCTTCTTTTACCTTCCTTACCTTTGTGGTTCTCTCTGATAGTTTTCTCAGCTATTTTAACCAAGGCTGTGAAGCTGGTCGAGATCTGCAAGAGACTCTGAAGGCCATGGAGCTGGGTCCTTAGGAGCTGAGCTACAGGTGAAATTAAGTAAATCCTTACTGGAGAGCCAGCTGTAGCAGATTTGGGAGAACTAGATGCTAAGTGATGAGAGGATAAAAGGCTGGACCCAAAGCCTCATGTGCTTTAATAGGGAAAGAGTGACTTGTGTGTGGCTGTCTGTTATGTGGTGGGAAGGAAAGCAGAGGCTCTCCCAAGGTAAGAAGTAACGAGGATTTTTTTTTTTTTTTTTTTGAAGTGTAGTAGGGGAGAAGTGGAGTGCTGTGTATGGTCTTTCTAAAAAGATGGTCTTTCTAAAAGCTTGATCTGGCTTTGGATGCTGGGATGGTAAAGGGGCCTGAGACAGGGGCCTCTGTGCATCCCCACATCTGTGAAATGAGGTGGTGCTAGAGGTGGTTCTATAAGACCTTGTTCCTAGATGTTGTGCATGTTTCCCACAGAACCTAGTAAGTCATGTGCAGACCTCTAAGGGTTGGGATTTAACATACACATGACCTTATTGTAGCTTTTTTTTTGTGTGTGTGGAGCTGTGATATAAGAGCACTTGCCTTATTAAGCCTTGAAGAAACTGTAAAAATGGTGAAGTGGTTGAGTGTTAATACTCAGTTCAGGTGCTGTGTAGATGTGGCTGTGTTGCCACCACCCCTTTCTTGCTACTAGTGTTGGAAGCATCTCCTAAGTCTTCTCTTTCCTCTGCCTGGTGAGTTAGGCTGACCGTAGTGTGTTACAGGTGTGCAGAGGCCCTCTGGTTAATGGCATGCCCACTACAGATGGATGACCTGCTGGAAATAACAGAAGAAATGGGTTATTGCTAAAAGGACTTTGGATTTTCCCAAGTGGGCTACAGAGTCAGTAGGGCAACATACACGTTATTGGGGTTGTTTGTGTGTGTACTAAGAGTCATGAGTTACAGGTATCATTAACCAGTATTTCAACTCATTATAGCTGTATAAACATCATTATGCTTTTTTCTCCCAGAATTAACCTGTATAGCCTGATACTGTTGTGGTCTGTAATTATCAACAATTCAATTTAAGTCTTAATGGTTTAAAAAAAAACCTCCAATGTTATTGCAGCCTGTAGCAGACCTTGCTAGAGAATTGCTTCTAGGCTGCAAAGGAATTTATATTGGAGAAAATAGCCTGTGCATATGTATATTTATATACATATCTATATTTAAAACCCTTGCTTGGTCCCAGTTCCAAAACTGACATCAGGTGAAAATCAAGCTCTTTGTAAAAACTGGCATGAATGGGATTGCTGCATGCCCATCCTTTGGGCTGAGGACTTCTTAGCCTCTTCCGTTGTTACTATTCCCTTGTTGTGACTGAGACTTGTCCTGTTTGATCACTCCACAGAGGAAATGGAGAAGTGGAAACCATCAGCATAAGTTGTGCCTGGAACATGTTGGGTCCTGCTGCTGCCAAAGAAAATAGAACAAATTATAATAGTTTTGTGTGTCTGTGGCTTCAAGATAAATCTCTGGTGATAAGTACTCCTTTGCTTTATGATAGCTTGATACAACGTGTGTTTGTGTAAAGCTAATGTTTGGATATTAATCAAATATTGACACTATGATGGTCCATAAATATACTCCTAGTCCTCTGCTTACATGTCCAATATCTTTTGTAACACGGTGGATGAGCCTGCTGTGATTATAGCTTCTGCAGCCTCATGGGTTTCTGCAAGTGCTGCTGATGGGGTTTACAAGGGTAAAAGTAAAAACACTGATTTTATAACTCCACCCTTGTTCTTTGGTGTAATGCAGCCTCTGAATAATCATGACACAGAAGGTGAGTCCTGTACATGAGCACAGGTAACTGTGTATCATCAAGCCCATGAAACATGCTTGTTCCCAACATGTCTGCTTGATATTGGTTTTCCGTGTCAAAAAGTAGCTGCAAAAAAAGTCATTTAATACAGGAGCTGGTGGCAACATAGATTATAAAAAGATTTTTGTCTCCTTGTTAAAAGAAATGTGTTTTAATTCTGTATCTGCTGACATATTTTTTCCCTTTGGCAAATAATTCTTCAAAGATGACACTAGACCCAAATTCTTGAAGTTAATTGAAGGTTATGTTCAGCTATTTTTAGTTATACCTAAATTTTTCCAGCCTACTTCCTGACTTCTTTTCACCCATTCTGTTAATGCTGTGTCTTGGTAGTAGTAGTATTCCCTCTACTCAATCTTGGAAAAAGAAGTTTATCATGGGCCTAATAATACTTTACAAGTAAGCAATAAAAAAGTAATTATTTTTTTTCATAAAACAAAGTCCTCCTACTTAAATAGGAGGGTATAAAGACAAACTTTGGAGTCGTAGGTTTGAAGGTTTATGTAATATAGTTTGTCTTTAAAAAAAAAAAATTCTATTCTGCAAAATGTTCTTCCTGTGAAATTAAGGCTAGTTCATCATTCTCAATGGTCATGCCTCCTACAAAAAGGAATCAAGCGGTATTCATTTTAAGAGAAGACTTCTGAACACATGCTTCACAGGCAAAATAGCTGTAACAATGAAAATAAAGATCTAGGTGTGTTATTTCATACCATGCGAATGTCAGTACAGTACCAGTTAAAGTCTGGCTTTTGCTTTTATTTTCTCCTGCTCCTCTCACAGTAAGCTGACATTAAAATTATTTGATGTGGAAATGGATTTATCTAAGCTTTGACTTCCCAACCAGTTCTTCTTTCACCTTGAAGTACATTCTAAATAGGACGTTCTACTAGGAATGTTAAATGTAAGTGAAAAACAATAATTGCATTTATTGTGTAAATCACTGACAGTAAGTCAGTGATCTAATGCTGTTAAGACTTGTTAAAATAATATACTTAAATCTGTCTCCTGGCTGAAACCAAAGCTTACAAAACAGGTAAACTTAAAGGCCAGATGTCATTATTTACAGCACCTTTTTGTGGCTTATGTATATGCAGGAGAAAAGTTTCCTCTTTGATTTTTGTTTGTTTCAGGACAAATAAGAAGTGAGATAGAAAAGACAGGACTTACACAGTTATTTGTCTGTTTGTTTTGGAAGGACATCCTGCACAAGGTTGCATGAACTCAGCGTGCTGCAGCCTGTATGATTGCTTATAGCATATAACCTAGTTTTAATGTAGGAGAGATCCTGAAGCATTGGTTTAAATAAAACTATGCACATGGATCTCATTACTCAAGCTCTAATAAAGGTGTTACTTCAAGATCCTGGTAGCAAAGAGGCTTGTCTTGGGACAAAGACTCAAATGAGGTGAAACTACCCAAGTGACACAACATGACTTGAAATGGCTGTTGGCAGATGCTACAAAACAAAGTGAAGAAATGAGATTGGTTGGTATGTCCAAGAGAGGAAAACAGAAAGCATAAATTTATCCATTGGGCTACAAATCTCCTAAGGAAAAAGATGTTTCCAGAGACAAGTATGCTATTGAACAAGTGTTTGGTTCTGTTTGGAACAAGATTAATATGTCATTAAATTTTGTGGCTATTTCCTGGTCTGCCCGTTAGCTTATATGACAGGAGCCTGTGCACCTTCAGGCATAAACCAGCAGGAATTAGCTGAGACCTGAGGAGCTGGCAATATTAACACCAATCCAAAATCCTGTTTGAAAAGAGGAAAGCTGATGGTTAAAGGGAAACTTCCCTGTGGTTGGGTGTAGATGTGGAGAAGATGGGGGTCAATGCCACCATTCTAATGTTTTTGGAGGGGTCAAGTAGTGAACTATGCACACAAAATAGAGGATGTAGGAAAAGTGTTGTTGATCTTAGGATAGAAGTGTATGGATAAGAGAAATGGTAACAGTTTGGTAAAGTTATATAAATATAACTTTAAAAAATAAAAATACATGAGTGGACCTTGGACTGGGAGAGCAGGGAGGAAAATGAGATTTTTTTTTTTTTTTTTTACCTAGTAGGTTGGGCACTTGTAAGTCAGATCTAACCACTAAGCTGGGTCTCTTGCATCTTCTGAGTTTTTTACCCGTGGAGGCAAGGCAAATAAGTTGGGATGCTGTTTTCTTCTGTGTGGCTTTTGCTTTTTTCCACTTATGAAATGATCTTTGAAGTAAAACACAACCCCTGTGTAAGCCCAGTGAATGCAGACATGCAGAATATTCCCAATTCACTCTTAAAATGGTAGTCATGTTTCCATGGGTCATGGTATTAACTTTCTTCTGAAAAAGTGTTTCTAGAGCACATTGAAGTTGTGATATAGCAGGACAGCTCTTGAGGTAACTTTCATCATTAAGCATTAAATAAAAAAGTGTGTAAAACAAGTACAGAAGTGTTATCAGCAATTCAGGAATGAAGATACAGCTGTGATATGCTTTGGTGTCCTGACTTGGGCTTTTTAAGTTCCCAATTTAGTAATTCATTGAGAAATAGAAGGAAAGTTCACTGTTAAAACTGTGGTATGAGAGGAAGAAAAAAACCAAAAAACAGTGGGAAGCATAATTTAATCTCACAGCATATTGTACCAGGAGGCATGAGTGTGGCCTGGCTACTCCTCTGCAGAAGGGCCAAAGTTATTTTCTTGCATATGTATTTCACAATGCCCATGTAGCTAGAGGTGAGCCTAATCCAAATGCCAAGGCAAAAGCCAGTCCAATAACTTACCATCAGGATAAACCAGCAAGTAAAATGGGGAAATTGAGTTTTCTTTTCACTGACGCTTCTGTTGCTCTGCTGGTTGGCATTTTTGCAAGTGCACAAGGTTATTCTTTTAGTTTTTGTTTTTTTCTTCTCTGGGATTGTCACACAAGAAAAACACAACAAACAACAGGTGAAACGGTACATCTATTCTTATTTGGCAAATTTCTTGTGGGGTTTTTGAGGTGAGACTATGGCCAGCCTTGCATGGGACTGTGGTAGGTGTCCGGAAGATCTCGGACTGTAATGTGAGGGGTGAAGAGGAAGTGAAAGGGCTGGCACAGGACAGAGTGAGAGGAGGTGCTTATACCAGCAGATGTAAGTGTATAACATAAACAATAAAGTGGAAATAGAGCATCATCCATACCATATATGCAGTGATCCATTCCCCTCAGCGGTCAGTGAGCTGGAAGATCAGTCTGAACTGCCAAGTAGTGTTGTCGGCAGTGACAACAGGACAGATATGATGTTATATCTTGTTCAAGGAGCCTGTTGCCATCTTTCCTTCTTCTGTCACTCTTTCCTCATGGCAGGAATCAACAAATCAAGGTTAACTTTAGCTGCTCTTGCTCAAGCAGAAGTGCCATGGAGTGGATCAGGACTGTAGAGTCAATCCCTTGCTGTGCATCAACAGCCTGTACCAAATCCCTTAGAGATGAAAGAAGAAAAAGAGGATGTGATAATTGCAAAATTAAGGTTAAAAAAAAACCCCAAACCTTCCTGCTAAGCAAGTGAGGGCTGAGTATTACTGGGAAAGAACTGAGCTGCAAATGGGTGATCAGCTCCTCATGCTCTGTGGGTCTTAGGTAAAAATTACTGTACAAGTTGGAGAGATGCCAAACTGTGGTGTTACTCTGATGACATTGTTCTCTAAGCATGTGTACATCTTGATAGCAGAGACACTTAACTCTGGTCCAGCAGCTTTAAAGTACTGAGAACCAGAATTAGCGCTGGCTAGGAAATACATTTCTTTAAGTCTTGTTCTTCTATTTATTCTTTCTTTCCTTTCCTTCAGTGGTTTGTCAGGTGCTCTATTTTCTGGTATACTGGCTTTGATATGGGTGGTCTTGAGTCTGAAGGTGTAGGGTTGTCTAGAGAGCTGCTGGCCTGTAGTTCACTTGTTGATTATGAGACCTCAGTGGAGCCTGGGTCAGAAGTGGGCGGGCTTGTTTCTTCTTTAGGAGGTTACAAAAGTAGCCTGGCAAGGTTTGGCCCTTCAGCCTAGTGTAAATGTGAGTTTCCTGAGGGTTTGGGTTTGGATCCAGCCAGCAAAATCCCAGCTTTGTTCAGTGAGGCTGTCAAGCTGTCTCTTAGTTCACGTGGGTGGCTGGTCTGGTTGTCCATGTTGGGCCAAATCTCAATAAAACAGCATCTGTGATGCAAGGTAGTGGTGTTTATTTTTGAATGTGTGACTACAAACCACTAACAGAGTAAATATTTAATATAACAGAATGGAAAAAATAGACTAATATGAGTAGTTTAACCAGGCCTGTGTCACTTCAACATCAGTGTAAGGGGTATTTTTTTGCCATTTAAAGTTTTAGTTTGTTTTTGTTTTTTTTTTAATGGATCTGTGACCTTGTTAGGTTTTGGGGTGTTGCAGTTGGCTTTGCTATTCAAAATAAGCTCTACCATCCTGCCAGCAGCCTCCCTGAAGCTGTCCTGCATAATGATGTATGGGAAATATATTCATTCAGAAGTAGTGCTTTTGAGCAAACCGTTTTCAGCTGTGGCCACGTTTATAATGTTTCGACACCTAGAGAAATAGTGTTTCTTTAAAGTAAACAAAAACTGACCACAGCACTCCACAGTTGGTTCCTACACTTTTGTCTGAGCTGTGACCAAGAAGCAGGGATTGAGGCTAACTCTGCTTTAAGTTCACTGTAAATATAAGCCAGTTTAATGTTATGAGCAACAATTGGCAGTGACACGAAGCTGCAGGGATTTAAGTGTTTCAGGGTTTGTGGGGTTTTCCATACAGGTCTCTGAGGCTGGTGAACTATGTAAGGTCCAATGCATAGGTCTGAATCCATACTCCACAAATGTACTTGTTAATGGAAAGCTCAGCTTCTCCCTAGCAGAAAGTGTCTTTTCATATGACACCTCTGTCCTTGACACCTGTTTATCTCCTGGAGATAAATGCTGAATGGTCCTAGGGACAGGAGCGGTGAACTGGAGTAAGAGAGTGGAGCAACGTAGGGGATAAGAAGCTCTGGCACAGGTGGTGTCAGAGACTCATCCTCCTTTTTGCAGTGGTTTTTGGTGATGCAGGCTCCTTGCTCCACTGCACCACTTGCTATCATTTCAGATCCCTGCCCTGGAGGGGACTGTGCAGGAGTACAGGGTGTATATGGTCTTGCTAGAAAAACTAAAGTATGTAAAAATGACATCCACCCTACAGGCTTTCCTGGACACTATTTATGAGCAGAGACATCATCCTGGACTCAAGCAATGGCCTTCCCAAAGTTTTGACATTTCTTTGAGAAAGTTTCATCTGTGGCAAATTGTCATTTTTTTCCAATGGAAAAGTGGTTTATCAGGCAGCTCCAGACTAGCTTTCTGATGAAGCTGTTGCAAGGGAGATGTCCACCCCTTCTGGTAAACCTTGCTACCAAAGTTTACATAACATAGTGCTTTTTTTTTTTTTCTTTGAAAGCAGCCAAACTTGTCACAATTTTTTTTCACAGCTGGAAGTTGCTGAAGTCTTTCTAGTGCTCAGCAACAAATCACAATTTTGAGATAACATGTAGCCCTGGATATTGATTAGAAATAGCATGTTCTATATAATTTTAATTACTAATTTGTATGGCTGGAGGGTAAAAAACGTTCAGATACCACACACAAAAAGCCATATATGCATAAATTCTGAATTGTAAACAAACATTCTCCCCAGCATCATAAATTTTTTTGGCGGTTTACCAAAAAAAATGTGAGGTTTAAATGGGAATGCATTCAGCTGCTCTAGAATGCAATTAAAATATCTCTGGTATTTTGGGATGGGATGGGGCATTTCTGGCCTGCCCTGAACAATGTCAACTTCTCCTTGCATTGTGGTCAACAAGGCTTTTTAGCATTTGGAAGTAATAGCTTCCAAATGAACCTCTAGAGGTGGAGCCAAATGCTGCTTGGAGCAAACTCAAGGTTTTGTCCCATTTGTGTTCTGCATAAGCCAATTTTGTTTTGAAAAGATCACCAATAGGTCAAAACAGCATGCTTGTAGGCTGTTTAGATTCTTCTGTAACCTTGCTGGAGATTTCCCACTGCCAAAGCATCAGGTCTTTGAAACAGGGGTGCTGTGTTTCCTGGGGAGAAAGACTGGTAATATGGTGTCTATGGAATTGCTTGAGTAACACCTTGAGCAGGTAAAATGTGTGGTGATGCACTGTTCGAGGCCAAATTTTTTTAATCTGAGAATATCAACAGTAACTGATGCATAGTCATACAAATGAGTATCAACTGCAAGTTTAGGAGTGTGTGCTTGTAAGATTTCAGAGAATATATTTTTTTTCTATGAAAGAAAATAAAAGGGCTGAGAGAATAACAATTTCTCTTTCTAGAAAGAGAATGAGTAGGCTAAGACATCAAATCTCAAAAATATTCAAATACATTATTTTAATAAAATATTCTGGTACAATAAGTAGCAAAGGTCCCATCCCTGGTAGATGGGGAAAATTTGATTGGTTGTCTTATCTCAGTTTCTCTGCTGTAGACTACACAATTTCTACTACAACCTCTGAGCCCCTGCAAGGAGAGTAATATCTGGACTGCCTCTGTGAATTCTTGGACTATACTAAGCCTCTTTCTGAATAGATGGAATGAAACCTGGGCCTTTCACAAGGTTGGGAAGCCCTGGAGACCACCTCTGGAGCTACTTTCTGGATTTTAACTTTGACTTCCCACAGAGTTACCAAAAAAATAATCTAAATAGACCTGAACAAGCCCATAAACTGTTGGACCCTCTCTGGATTAGCAAGCTGAAAATTTCCCTCATTCTCAGTAATTTTCAGCACATCTGTGCTTCAAAGTCGTTGCCAAACAGGATCTTGAGCACTCATTCTATCTTTCAAGATAGAAAGGACAGTAGGACAGTCTGGACAACAGAGAACTTGCCGTGGTGTATGATGAAGAGGTTAAATCACCCTCATAAGTCAATGGGACATGATGGGATGCACTGAAGAGTGCTGAAGTAGCTGGCTGATGCGGTCACTAAACCGTATGCTCTCCATAATTTTTGAACATTCATGGAGAACAGGCGAGGTGCCTGAGGACTGGAGAAAGGCCAATGTTACTCCAGGCTTCAAAAAGGGCAAGAAGTACAGGAAAGTACCCAGGAAAGTATAGGCCAGTCAGCCTCACCTCCATCCCTGGAAAGGTGATGGAACAACTCATCCTCAATGTTGTTATTAAACATATGCAGGGAAATATGGTTATGGGAGTAGTCAACGTGAATTCAGCAAGGGGAAATCCTCTTTGGCCAACCTGAGGGCCTTGTGTGAGCGCTGGCTAGATGATGGGAGAGCAGTGGATGTCATCTACCTTGACTTCAGCAAGGCTTTTGACACTGTCTCCCATAACATCCTCATTAGAAAGCTCAGTTGGTGTATCTTGGATGAGTAGACAGTGAGGTGGATTGAGAGCTGGCTGAATGACAGAGCCCAGAGGGTGGTGAGCAATGGCATGGAACTGAGTTGAGGATTGACCTGCTGGAGAGAAGCTCTGTAGAGAGAGAACTGGGAGCAATGTGCCCTTGTGGCCAAGAAGGCCAATGCCGTACTGGGGTGTATCATTCTGGAGTGTGTCTGGCAGGTCAAGGAAGGTTCTGCTCCCCCTCTATTCTGCCCTGGTGAGGCCTCATCTGGAATCCTGTGTCCAGTTTTGGGCTCCCAAGCTCAAGAGGGACAGAGAACTTCTGGAGGGAGTCCAGTGCAGGGCTACCAAGATGATCAGGGGACTGGAGCATCTTCCTTATGAGGAAAGGCTGTGGTATCTGGGGCTGTTCAGTCTAGAGCAGAGGAGACTGAGGGGGGATCTCATTAATATTTACAAATATCTAAATGGTGGATGTCGGGAGCATAGGGCATCACTTTTTTTCTGTTTTATCTAGTGACAGGACAAGGGATAATGGAAAGGACCTGGAACAGAAAAAGTTCCGTTTAAACATAAGAAAAAAGCTATTTTACTGTGAGGCTTAAGGAGCCCTGGCACAGGGAGAGTGTGAAGTCTCCTTCCTTCAAGATCTTCAAAATCCATCTGGATGTGTTCCTGTGTGACCTGATCTAGGTGCACCTGCTCTGGCAGGGGGGTTGGGCTAGATGATCTCTAAAGGTTCCTTCCTACCTTTAACATTCTGTGTGCCAAGACTCCTTGCTGCAGTAAGTAGAATAGCTTTACGTTTAAAGTATGGTTGGAGACAACTCCTTTTCTTCCCAAAGAGTACTAGGATTTGATGCTACTCCAGGTGACGCATGTAGGTTTTTATAGGGTATTAGCTCCGAGTCAGGGCAGATTGCAGTGTGCTAGCCTCTCTTCTGGTTTACTCATCATTAAAAGAATTCAGCTTGCTTCCACTTGCAAAACCTTGCCCTCTAGAACAGAGCTGGGTGGAAAACTTTGCTTTCTGTTTCATATAGCGAACAAAATACATACTTTTGGTCAACTGGAATAATTGTGTGTAAGTTGTTTTTTACATCCTCCTTTTCTGGAACGAAGAAACCTAAAATTCTTTTTGGGTTGACACAACTGTTGGGACTGTTTCAAGACGAAACATTGCATTTTTAAAGCCTCTTTTTGAAAAGAGGTTAATCAATTTTAGTCACTACTGGATGATGGTATTTTTCTTTTTTCTTTTTTTCAAGGTCTTCATGGTATGTAGTGGTTGCCTAATGTAACTTTTTTTAATGACATGTTTGTGTATGTCAATCAGGAAACCTTACTGAGATGGTTTTTGAAGGGGATAAAACTGATTTCTGACAAATTAATGTTACTTCTAAAGACTATCCTTCTCTGTAAATGCACCATTAGCAGTCCAGGAAGAACCACAGACAGACCTGTGAATCTGGAAGGAGATCATCAGCTCTGAGCTGGAAATGGCTGTGAAGTCAGAGCTCAAGTACTGCGGCTTCATTTTTGTAGTGTTCTTGGAATCAATTGATTTGGATTTTATTTAGATTTAGCTTTTCTTGTTAACATCTTTTTTCTCTCACAGGTGAGAAATGTCACAAAAGACACTGTAAAGTGGTAAATATCTTCTGTTTGTAATGGACAGATGACCTGACCTGAATTTCTGCTTTGCAATTAAATACATCTTCATTTTCTTATAGAATAGTCTCTTAGCTGTGTGAATTAGTTTGTCTGGGTATTACTGCTGACAGTAATGGGCAGGGATGGGCAGCATGCTTTCCACTCACAAGAGAACTGCAGACTTTCTACTCATTGCCTAATATTAACTTTTCTACAGGCCGTAATGCACCATCCTTGTAACTAAGTTAAGGAAACCTTCTACAGAAACATGCTGGTACAATAATCCTACCAGAATACTCAAAATCAATGCCATTACAAAACTATATTTAAAACAGCTGTGGGAACAAATTTCAATGCTTCTGCTCATTTAGTGATTGTAGAAATCGTGGAAATGGGGGTTCTTACTCTTTCATATCCTACGTGACAACTTTTGAAGACTTTTTCAGTGTAAATGGAAGTATAGCTTGTACATTTATTGGAAACGTAGAACAGTCTAATGTGTCTAAAAGTTTATTTTTTTTTTTAAAGAAGTGCCAGTCCTGTAAGGATTTAGCAGACTTCCAGGAATGTCTCCTCATAAGTCCTCAGAAACTGTCAGTTATCTGGGGTGCAGTATTGCCACATGTCAGACCTCTATTGTTTTCCACGAGCTTATTGTATTGTGTGTGTGTGTGTTTTGTTTGGTTTTGGGTTTTGTTTGTTTGTTTGGATTTTATGGTGTTTTGTTTTTTGTTTTTTTTTTTTTTTTTTTTCCCTCTGGGCCTTTTGAGCTCTGCAAGGGGTGGTTATCTCTGCAAAAGGAACATATTTCTCTTTGGGTCTGGCTCTCTGTTCCTCTTGCTCAACAAACTCTTTTTCTTTTTTATTACCTTTTCTGGAATCAGAAGTAATTCCAGAAATAGCACAAATGTGTTTTACTATGCAAGCAGGCTCATTCCATTTCTATCAGATGAAACTTTTATGCTGTTGAATATGAAGTGTATATATGTATGTGTGTATACATATATATATATATATATATATGACAGAGTACAGAAATCATAGAATGGCAGGTTTGGAAGGGATTTTCAGAGGTGATCCAGTCCAATCCCCTTGCAGAAGCAGGTTCACCTAGATCAGGTCNCTGTGCTGGAGTCTCTTCAGCCGTTCTCTGTCCTTCTTGAGCTGAGGAGCCCAGAACTGGACACAGGACTCCAGATAAGGTTTCACCAGGGCAAAGTAGAGGAGGAGAAGAACCTCACTTGGCCTGCTGGCCACACAAGTTAATGTGATTATTCTGAAATTGCCAAAGATTCACTTGGTGTCTAAAAGTTGTCTTACAGGGATGTCCTAAATAATAAAATGGTGAAAATATTCAAGGTATTCAGTAATTCTACCTATTACTTATCATTATCAAAACTCAATATTGGGCCATATCATGTTTACCCCTAGGTTGGCTCCATTCAGGTCTTGTGGAGATGCAGCCAGATTTAAATCCAGGGAGGAAAAGGTCATTAGGTTAATTATAGAAATAGGAAATGCACACAGCAAATAATGACCTGTTACCAGGCTGTAAAGAGCTATGCTAGGTAAGGCTACTGCTCGCTTTTCTAAAATGACCCACTTTTAGCTGCCTATAAACTTGCCAAACTTAGGCTGAATGTTTCCCACTGAGCCTTAGATGTAGTTATCTGGAAAGATTTGAGAGACTGAAAACATAAAAAAGCTAGAGAGAAACAATCTTGTTACTGTCAGCCATGCTTCTTGCACTTCCATCCAGGAGCTGTGCAGCATATCTTGGCTTCAGTGCAGGCTGAACATGGAACTGATGGCTGATTCTTTAAAGCTTGCAGGCTGCACCACATCTCCCAGGATGCTGTGGTTTGCCTGATTTTTGTCTGATGCATCCAGTAATTTGTATGTGTCTGTCTTGTCATCAAAGATTCCCTCTCAAGTTTAAGTCTTGCTCATACCAAGAGATGTAAGACATGCCAAATGTCCTGCTACTGGATGGGGATGAACAGACTGGCTTTATGATGCTGCTGTAGGTAGTGAGAGAATATGGATTTATGTAGAAAGAGTGAAGCTTTTTGTGCTGTTTCTTTTTTGCAGAGAAACCAAGAGGGCGGGAAAACTCCTGAACAGGACTTAAGGGCTTTCAGATTTTTTTGAGATAGAGTTGGAGGTGGGAATGAACCTTGAAAGGGGGGAAAGAAAAGATTTATCAGAATCACAGGTCTTAAGGGTTGGGAGAGACCTTAAAAGATCATGTAGTCCTACTCCCCTGTCAGAGCAGGACCACCTAGAGTAGGTCACACAGGAACTCAGCCAGGTGAGTTTTGAATATCTCCAGAGAAGGAGACTCAATAACCCATCTGGGCAGCATGTTCCAGTGCTCTATCACCCTCATAGTGAAGAAATGATTCCTTGTATTTTTTTGGAACCTCTTGTGTTCCAGCTTATACCCGTTTCCCCTTGTCCTGTCACTGGACATCACTGAGAACAGCCTGGCTCCATCCTCCTGACATCTGCTCTTTACGTATTTGTAAACATTAATGAGGTCACCCCTCAGTCTCCTCTTCTCCAGGCTAAACAGCCCCAGCTCTCTCAGCCTTTCATCATAACTGAGATGCTCCACTCCATCATCGTTGTGGCCTTGCACTGAACTCTCTCCAGCAGCTCCCTGTCCCTCTTGAACTGAGGGGCTCAGAATTGGATACAATATTCCAGATGTGGTCTCATGAGGGCAGAGTAGAGGGGCAGGAGAAGCTCTCTTGACCTACTGCCCACAGCCCTTCTAATACACCCCAGGATGCCATTGGCCTTCTTGGCCATGAGGGCACATTGCTGGCTCATACTCATCCTGTTGCCCACCAGGATCCCCAGATCCCTTTCCCCTACACTGCTTTCTAAGTTCATTCCCCAAACTGTACTGGTACATGAAGTTATTCTTTCCCAGTTGCAAGACTCTACACTTGCCCTTGTTGAATTTCATTAGATTTCTCCCCATTCAACTCTCCAGACTGTCCAGGTCTTGGTGGATGGCAGCACAGACTTCTGGTGTGTCAGCCACTCCCCTCAGTTTAGTATTGTCAGCAAACTTGCTGACAGTGCCCTCTGTTCCCTCATCAAGGTCGTTAAAGAATAGATTGAACGGTTCTACAATATAGCTGGCTCCATTGCCTTGGTGTTTTTGTCTTAATATATGCATAAACACAACTGTATCTTGATGGTAAACAGTGACTCTGAATAACAATTCTAATTCTCCTCTGCATTTTTACTTTGAATAATGGATGGTGTTGTCTCTTAGCTGATGCATGAGGTGGTTCACAGGAGCAAAGTGTGCTTATCTTGCTCTTTTCAGACTTTAGTATAGGAAGTGGATGATGCTTAAAATGACCAAATGAAGCAAAATACAAGTTTATATGTAAAAAAAGGTAGCTTGTTTTGCTCACTGCAATGAACTGGACTATACTACAGATGCTTTCTTGCTGTCAGGTACCTCTTGCTGAACTTGTGCTTTCAACTTTAACAGAAAGTATACGAGAAGGTTGTAAATACAGCTTTGGGCTTCAGGAAAAAAATCCAAACAGAATCAGACAATATTGCTTCTAAAGACAGTTTGCAACAACTATATACTCTCATTATAAGCAAGATGTTTCAGTAGCATCAATAACTCATCTCATTTTTCACTATTTGCTAGATTTAAAAACCCCAACTGTAGCTTATCCCTAATCCATTTATGCCTAATGAGACAAACCTCCATAATTTTTTTACCTACTCTACTTGAAATACTTAAGATTTTGCTTCTAAAGTCAGAGAATCATAGAATGGTAGGGTTGGAAGGAACCTTTAGAGATCTAGTCCAACCCCCCTGCAGAAGCAGGTTTGCCTAGATCAGGTCACACAAGAACATGTCCAGGCGAGTCTTGAAGACCTCCAAGGAAGGAGACTCCACAACCCCTCTGAGCAGCCTGTGCCAGGGCTCCCTCATCTGAACAGTAAAATAGTTTTTTCTTATGTTTAAATGGAACTTTTTGTGTTCCAGCTTCATCCCATTACCCCTTATCCTGTTGCTAGATACCATAGAAAAAAGGGATGCCCCAATCTCCTCACATCCACCATTTAGGTATTTGTAAATTTTAATAAGATACCCCCTCAGTATCCTCTTTTCAGAGTTGACTGAACCTTGAGGTTGTATGCTCCAAACTGCAGAGCTGTTGATTTTTTTTATTATTATTATTATTTCTCCCTCCCAAGACTGTGAATATTTGTGATGAGCTGTACATGGTACTATTTCTTAGCAAAAAAAGTATTTAATCATTAAGAAGCCTGTTTCTAAGGAGAATTTGATGAAAACTTGTGTTGGAAGAGTTTGCAGGCAAATAAGGATCTTTTGTCTGTGAACGGACAGTAGCTTCCAGAAGCAAAGGGCACAGAAGCCAAATGTACAGTTGCTTTGAATTTTTAAATGAAAATGTATTTAGAAATTGGAGTTCTTAAGGAAAACAAGGTAAAAAAGAGCTGCAAAATGAAGCAAAACTGAAGTGTAAAGGAACACTGACATTCGGTATAGTAATTTCTCACAGTCAGAGATTGACGTTAACAGCTCTGCTGGGAAATTACATTATTATGGTTTAAATGCTGTGGAAATCCAAATAAAGACTAGGAAGCTACAGGATGTCTGCCAAGAATGCAAGCTTTGCTGAAAGAAAATAAACAATTAATCTCAAACACCTAAATATTGATACAAAGACTTAAAAGTCAAAAGGCTTCACAAAGCAGCACATGATGGGAATTAACAGGGTGCTAGCTAGTCTCAAAGTTAAATGCTCTCAGTGTGTCTCTAAAGCAGTTGAGGCTGATATGGTGTCCTAGAAAAGCAGGTTATGAGCCAAGAAAATGAAAGTATAACAATAAAAGTAGTTAATGGCTGCATTGGCTGGGGGTTGGGCTTACAGTATCATAGTCAGGAATGAGAACTGATTCTGGTGTCTAAAACTAGCCTCATGATGAATTAGGGGTCCCCTGGAAGAGCAGCCCTGGGACAGGGCCCTGAGCAGTGTATGATTGATCCTTGCCCTTCTGGATTGCCTTTATATATCCAGACCCAGCCCTCGGCAACTTCTCGTAGATGTGGTGTTGGCCCTACTGGCAGATGGGTCAGGCTGGAGACTCTCATCCCAGTGTCTCTAGCTGGGGCCTGTGGGATTGCTTGATGATCTGATGATACTAAGCCAGAGTGACTGCACGTGCTGCTACTTTATGAACACAACTCTTGAAGTTTTTTGTGTGTTGTTTTTTTTTAAGTAGGAATAGCACAATGAAGAGTCATTTATGGGAAAATAAACATGGAGTTCAAGGCTCCCCTTGGAGATCATTGCTTTCCTTAAAGTCATTGCTGGAATTTTATATACAGAACCCATAGACCTATTTTTGGCACAGGATCAGCTCACATTCAGCATTACTGCTGCTGAACACTCTCTTTATAGCAAGACAAGCAAGGATCACTTTCCAAATGCTTTATCACCTTCTTAATTTTAAACAGCCATTTTTGACATATCCAGTGAGTTTCTCCTTGCTGTTTATGTTTGAGTTACCTCTAGCGTTGAGTTCAAAGGCAAGGGTTTGGCAGACCTCAGGAAGAAAAAGGTGGATTATATCTCCAAGACTTCCACAAATATTCCCAGTTGTAGCACAGCCTGATTTTTTTGGAGCTGATCAAATATAAACATGGAGGGTACTTGGGAAGAGCAGCCTTTTGCAGCCAAGCCTGGTGTCATCTTCCTAAGATAACCAACGTCACATGAAGCATGCTTGTTTAATTTTGGAGATTGAACGTGAGTGTAAGGAGCAAAAAGCTTTTTAGATTTGTCGCTCATGAGATGCTAAGCATTTTACAGAAATGCTTCTGTCTCTGAATAGATATTTGGTGGCTTAATGTATTTGTGGTTGGCCAAGTGGCTGTCAGCAGCTGTGTTGTGCTGCTGGACAATGCCCTCTGACACAATGTTATTAGGCATGATACAGCATGCAGAGGAGAAAGGCTTAAGGCGGTTCGTTCCCTGACTGCTAATGGTTTGCAGTGTAGTGGAAAATGTTAAACCTGGACTCAATGCTTTGGAAAATGAAGATGTTGACGTGTAGACTGTGAAGCACCTTGTCAGTTCCCCAGCAGAAGAGGTGACTTTGGAGCAGAGCTCTGCTCTATGTCCTGTGGACTTGGGTTTGGGAACTTCTTCTATGTGTCTTGCATTGCAGCCCACGGCATGGCCATGGAGTTACAAGATACTGAAAAGTCCTTAGGTTCTCTATCAATATATTTCTCTTGCTGTTGTCAACTGCATGAACAATATCAGCACTGCTACTAAGTGGTGACAGATTTGGATTTACCTTTCCATTTCTCCAGTCCTTTACTTCATCTCAAGTGATTTTTCTTAGGTCCTGATGTCCTGATTTCTCCTAATCTGACATAGGTATAAATATAACTTTTCTCTCTACAAAAAAAAAAAAAACCAAAAAAAACCAAACCAACCAACCCAAAACAAAACAGTGAGATTTAATCTTGAACTGGAGATGCCTTGACTTGTCAGGACCCAGCTATGAGCAACCTGCTGTAGCTGCAACATTGACCCTGATGGAGTGGGGTTGAGCCAGTGGCAGCAACCTTGGTGCTTCTAGCCTAAGCCTGCTGCGGTTTTAAGACTGGGTGCTTGCTTGTACCAACTTCCCTGAAAATACCCTAAAACCTTCACAGGAGTCCATATCTCTTGGATTTTAAGAGTGATGGGTGGACCTTAAGGCAATCTTCATTCATCTGCATGATGGCACTTAAAAAAGTCTCTGACTGCTGTAATTTATGACCCGTTGTTTTCCTGACTTCAGAGATTTTGCTTTTGAGTCCCAAGCGTATTCAATTTGAAGATATCTGTAGTCTATGTCAACAGTACTTCAGAAAGGAGACAAAATAAAAATTGGGGAAGCTTCCCATGGCAATGGTTGGGCAACAAAGGGCCCTTTACCTAGACACAAAAGGAGCGTTTTCCTAATCTTGAGAACACCACCATGCAACAAAAAGAGAGGGAAATATTTAAGATCTGGAACTGCAAAAGCATGGAAAGTGACTCACCACTCCTTGGGAGACCACATCATTTGGTCAAGAGAACTGAAGGGGCATGGTCTTTGCTCAATGTGTTAACATGTTGAAGAATCACAGAATCTCAAGGGCTAGAAGGGACCTCAAAAGATCATCTAGACAAATCCTCATGTCCATCAGTGTCCTGTGGAAGGGACCCAATATCCACAGCTGTAACTGTGGGAAGGAACCTGTGACAAAGCAGCTCATTAAACTTATGCCAAGAAGAGGCCATGTCCCGAGGGAAGGACCCTATAACTGCAGAAACTGCAACTGTGGTAAAGAACCCACACCAGAGATATTCACCAAGGACTCTGTCCCGAGAGAGGGACCCTGTATGGGCAGAAGCTGCTGGAAACAACCCACACCAGAGATGTTTAAGGGCTGTGTCCCAGGGGAGGGACCCCGTATTGGAACAGGGACAGTATGCTAGGAGTCACCCTTATCTGAGAATAGAGAAGTAGCAGAGCCTATCTGTGAGAGGCTGACCACATCCCCCATTCCCTGCCCCCCTGAGCCATTGAGGGGGGAGGAGGTAGAGATATCAGGAGCAGTGAGCTGGGCCTGGGAAGAAAAGAGGGATGGGGGAGGGCGATCTTAAAGTGCTGGTTGTAAATTTCTCATCATCCTACTCCCTTTTTGCTTTTATTCCATTCTGTTTCTTGTAGAACAAACTTTCTTACTTTCCTCTGTAAGTCGAGTACTGGAGTCTGTTTTGCCTGGAACTGTAACTGGCAGCGAGCCCTCCCTGCCCTTGTCTTAATCCACAACAACCTTGCTTATCTTTTTCTTCCCATTTCTCTGGGGCCTCTGCCATCCTAATGAGAGTGGGGTGAATGGGGACACTGAGTAAGAGACTGTTGTGGTGCTGCTGTACCAGCTGGGCCAAACCATAACACAATGTCACTCCAGTCTTCAAAAATGACAGGAAAGATGACCCAGGAAAGTACAGGCCAGTCAGCCTGACCTCCATCCCTGGAAAGGTGATGGAACAACTCATCCTCAATGTTATCACTGAATATATGAAGGAAAAGATGGTTATTGGGGGGAGTCAATATGGATTCAGCAAGGGGAAATCCTCTTTGACTAACCTGATGGCCTTCTATGAGGGTATAAGCAGCTGGTGAGATGAGGGGAGAGCAGTGGATGTCATCTACCTTGACTTCAGCAAGGCTTTTGACACCGTCTCCCATAACATTCTCCTCAGAAAGCTCAGGCATTGTGGCTGGGATGAGTGGACGGTGAGGTGGATCAAGAGCTGGCTGAATGACAAAGCCCAGAGGGTGGTGATCAATGGCACAGAATTGAGTTGGAGGCCTGTGGCCAGTAGAGGAGAGGATTTTATTTTATTTTTTTGTACAGAGATGTAAGTCATCTCAAAGGCTCTTTCATTCCTGTGGTTTTGCAAGAATGAGAAAATGCTGTGATGGGTCTCATAGCAGAAAAATGTATATTCTCTGACTTGACTTTCTACAAATCTTGAAGTGATTCTTTTTTGCTCCCCACATGATGCCTCCCCCATATGTGTAATGGCTCTGGCTTTGTCAAGATTTGGGTTACAAATGTGACATTTTGCATGTATCTTGGAGAACAGTCTTTGTTCCTCCTGTGCAGGGTCTCTTAGTGCTTTTCTGAGACATACTAGTCCAATTTCTTCCTTTTGCCTTTGCGGTGTGTTTTAAATGTATCTACTGCCATTCCAGTTGAGGGATGCAGAACAGATGAAATTCTGTGGATGATGAGTTTTCTTGAAAGATGAAGAGTTTTTTTTTTGGTAAATTTTGATTAACAATTATTTTTATTTGAACTATATTTAAAAAAAAAATCATTGAAAAGACAATTCAGAAAAGTCTGAACCTAAATTTGTAATAAGACCAAGTCACAGAAGATGAAAATGGAAGTTATAACATGGCAACGGGTTTAAGAGGTGAGGGAGGGACACAACCCTTGCAGCAAGAGGCCTTTTTATTGAGTTATGACAAAGCTTTCAATTTCGTTCATGTTCAACATTTTGTGAAAATTGCCAATGTGCAGAATGGGAGTGAGGATACAGCTTTAAGAACCACAAACACCACAAGGGAAACTCTTCTGGGATGATATTGAGAGAAAAAACTCAACCAGCTGTAATTCAGGTATAGACTTCCAGAGCATCTAAATTTGGGTGCTGGATTTTTGTAGCCCAAACAAGTCTCGCTTGTGCTGTTTATTTTTTTTTTTTTTTTTTACTCTCAATATTAAAAAGAGAAGTGTTCCTTGCAGACTGTATGCTGGCAAAAATGTTCAGGGTTGCAGTGGGAGGGTGAAGGAGGGGGAAATGAGACAGCTGTACGTCATGGCTGCCTGCAGAATGAAAGGGAATGTGTCTGAGAGCATGTGCAGTTGTGCAGATGCCTACGGAGGGGAGAGTTAGTATTATTTATATAAAAACATGCCAAAGTCCACGTGGGGCCTAGAGGACTGGACTGGATAAAACTCAAATGAAATCCTCTCTATCCTTGGAGTTGCTGAATACTTTTTTTCTTACGCTAGCTTTGCTGTGAAAGCTCAGCAAGAAGAGCACATATATGATGATACTGATGTATCCAAATAAATATTTTTAGTTTGTTGTTTTCCCTAAAGTTAAGGAAAATGACATTCTGCTTGTAATGCTCCTAGGGTGATTTTAATTCATATCAATATGAGAAGAAGTTAAATCTATGTGATTACATACAAAAATAAGCAGCAATGAGAAAACATGTCAAAAGGCTAGAGAAGAATACGAGGAAATGTTTCCAGTTTATCACTGCATGAGTAAAAATTCAGTGTAAGACATCACTATATTTTTGTGAGCCAATGAGGTTTTGTAAGCCAAAATCCTAGATATCAGTGATCAGAACAATTTTTTTCCAACTCTTGGTCTCTGCAACGCTGTTTAGATGACTTGTAATCAATAGTGGGGATTGAACTCGATCCAGTTCTATGGAAATGCTTGAGCAGCATCACCACATGCTTTCTGGGATCCAAAGGATCAATGTACTTCTTGCACGTTTTAGTAGCTTACAAGGTAGTAGCTTGCAGGGCTTCCAGCTGTAAAGCCCTATATATACATCCTTACACAGTGCTTTCAGCCCAAAGCCAGCTTGGAGGTGCTCTTTAAAAGAGTCAGCTAGCTAGAAAGACTGCAAGAGCAGTGCAAGGAGCTCAGCACACAAGTCACTTGGTAGCATCAGCTGCTAGGGGATTGAGAGGCTGACTTATTTTTAAATATCAATATTTCCTCTTGCATTTTCCCCTAAAAAAAAAAAAAAAAGATTGAATGCTTTCTACTTTCCATTTGGGGAGTTACTGTGTGGTGAAAATGACTTATAGCTGCTAGTAAATGAGACACTAAGGAGGTGACACAGTTTATTAAATTACCTGGTGAATCAGGGACTAAAATAATGTTCATGAAGATGGAAACAGCAAAAAAGTTAATCATTCCATAATTGTAAAATGCCTTCCCATAACAAATTATCTTGTGTGTGATAAGAAAAATTATTAAAGAAAAATCTGGAAGAAGGCAGCAAGTGTCTGGGCTCCATCTGAACTCAGCACTTGAGCTGTTGCCATCCTGCTTTTGGTATCACACCTATTGCTGTGGGGTCACTTACCAAATTGAGCTGAAGGGAGAACAGGGCTGTGTGAACAAACCAGGGCTGGGAGATGTTATGATAATGTGATTGATGGCCAGTGAGGGCCACCAGCATCACACCTTCAATTGTGTGCATGGCCACATCTTCTCTTGCACAGCACCCATGTGTCTGGAGATAGACCCTTCACATAGACATATAGGAAATATCTGCAGTCCTTAAAAACAAAAATACCTTTGGATCCATTAAGTGCTGCTTTTATTAATACTGTTATAAATGCAAGTGTAAACTCCTCTAAATGTTGTAAAGTACTATCTGGTGCTCCATCCACATCTTCTGGTCCGTAAGACATCTGCATTTGTTAGGAAGCTGCCAAAAAGCTTTAGCTGATTGAAGGGGGAGGGGAAAATACGCTTAGACTTTTGTCACTATTTAAATAGCTCTCAAATACTAGTTTTTAGGTTATAATGTATCTGTTAACATGGGAGGGAATTGCTGACTTCATATGGCTCCTTCAGAACACACAGTACTGTGACCTGAAGTTTACTTTCTTGCTACAGAGGCTTTTGGCTTGCAAAAGTGAGTTTAAGGGAGAAATGGTGGGGGATGTACAGGCAGAATAAAAGCCAAGGTATTGATTTGATAAAAATCCAGCATCACCTTTGATACTCTGTTAAAGTTACACTAAGGGATAGCTGGCACAGCTTCCAGTGGGATAATTACAGCCCCAGTCTGAGTAATGTCTGCATGCCTTGGGCTTGCAAAGTGATCTGCCTTCATTAGAAGGAGCTTGAGTGCGAAATGAAGGCGCTGATCCTTCCTGGGTTCGATAGCTGGCATATTTTACATATCTATTTTCTGTAAACGGTTTTCTATAGTGGTTCATAACAGAAAAGCTGCTGGAAGCCAAGAAAACAAGCTCTGGCAGTGATAGCCAAAACTAACAAGGTTACTTCCAGCAGCATGTTGCATTTTTCCTCCTTTGCACATGAAAAGATGTTGCTGTGGGTGTTCGCCCATAGTTAGGAGTTAGTCATGGGAATGGAGGGACTCACCCCTTTAGGATGCTCTGGGACCAGCATATCTGGCAAATTGTTGCCCTGTATTGTAGATGGGATGGTAATTTTTGGATAAGCTCCTAATTCCTGCAGCTGCCTGGTGAATTTGCAGGGAAGGTGAGGCAAATATGTAAGCTTCTCCCTCCAGGAAGATGGTGGGATAATGCAGAATCTTCTCATTTTTGCAAGGTCTCTGGCTGTGTTGCTCCAAACCTTCTAGCCCTGAAGTGTTTCCAGTTAAGAGCTCCCTTGCTTCTGGCCTGGATTTTCATATATATGAGATGTCTGAGTGACTTAAGAGGGTCAAAAGCAATTAAGATATCTGACTACTCAGTGCCTTAACACTTCTTGCTGTTGCTTTGTTGTAGACTGTGTGTGTTCTGAAAGATGCTCAACCTTTGATAAAACCACAGCTGCTTTAGGCTAACTCCAGATACTGTACCAGGTGTGTTCCTGGAAGAGCCAATGCATGCTGCAGTGGGAACTGAGGGGAGGCTATGATTTCACAGGCTTTGTGTCCTGCTTGCTCCGTGTGTAGCTGTTATTTGGGCCTCTCCAGGAGTTCACTTTGAAGCTGCAGCAGTTGCTGGTTGTAAAATTGCTAATGCTCCTTGATGACTTGCTGAGGCTGTCAGTAAACTCACAGATTCAATTTGTTGTCTGTTCTTAGTGGTATGGTCATATTATGTATAAAAATACATGCCTAGGTCTAAATCTGGATCCAAAGTAGATGACTGAGTGTTTTTTTTGTTTGTTTGTTTTTTTTGTTTTGTTTTCGTTTTGTGACTCCCAAGCAACCAAAGCCAGACGGGATATTAATAATGACTGCATGCTGAACTGCCCATATGCTTAAAAGTGAGGTTGCATGGGTGAGAAGACAGATTGGGACCTGCCTCTGCTGCCCTCTGCTCCAGAGACTTCATATACGTCTATCAAAACAGTGAGGGAGTCCTAGCCAGTGTCTGTACTTGGAGCAGTGTTGTAGCAGTGAAGACTGGTGAGCCTGTGGTCATGACAAGCTCTTAGCTGTTGTTTCGATGCACAGCAAATGAATGCATGTCACTGATGTCCACTGGTCACTAGTGCTGCAAAACAAACCTGAAGGGGCTGTTATTGATGTAGAAACACGGTATAGCACAGTCCCAACACAAATTGTTTAGCTAGTGCACAAGTGGTTGTTGTAAGACAAAAGTTACATTTGGGAGCCGTGATGTAGCTGTTACTTGATGGAGGTCCCTGTTGGTTCTTCGCCCTCCATCTGCTTTCCTTGGTCAGAGGGTTGGGTTATGGAAGCAGCACGGCCAATATGAATGCTAACCCCCTTTCCTCGCTCTCCAAATACACTCAGGCCGTGTATATTTGGGGTTTGGTTTTTTTACATGTATTCTGCTGTTTTTTGGCAATTCTTCCAGGTCGGTCTTGGCAAATATTGAAGTGTGTCTTGGCAATTATTGAAGTGAGAAATTATTTCTGAAGTTATTAAATGCTGAAATTATCCAGGAATCCTGTACCTCAGGGGCTGGGGCTTTCAGCAATACTGGGGCCCCCAAGGACCACGGGAGGGACCTTTCCTACCATGCATGGAGGAGTGTCCCACATCCTGTGTCCTGACATTGCATTCAGATCATCTTAATGTTCTCAGGGAGTAAGGACTATCTTATCTCAAGTTAAAACTGTATGATGACTGTACATATGAAACACTTGTGTGGTTGCTTTGTTATCATTTTAAATTGTGGCTATTTCAGTATTTATCCTCGTTCCCCTTTCCTGTGTGTGGGCCAAAGCTTAGAAGTGGTCCTTGAATGTGAAGAAAGAGCAGTAAGTTTAAAGCCTGGGTTTTGTATAGGTGAGATCTGGCTGCTTGATTATCTGTTTTGTAAGGAAATGATGTGTTTTCTGGTGTGTGTCTTTGTCTAGCTCCCCGGCAGCAATTACTTTCACAAAGCCCCCACGGGAGCTCAGGGATGGTGCTCCGAGTTTCCGAAATGAAGCATTTAAACACAAGAAAACAACCAAGATTTAAACAGAGAGATGCCGAGCTCCTGGCTGCCCCTCCCTTCCAGAGCAGCATGTGAGGGTCCGTCCGTCTGTCCATTCTCGCCCCGTGCTCCGACGGCCTCTCCTACACGAGATGGCGCTCGTTGCCTTTCCATCGGCAACATGCAATCAGCAGCAATAGTGTTGTAATTATCCCCCTCAGCGCTTGCCCTCCCTCAGTCACGCCTGACCCCTTTGGCCCCAGGGATATTCCTGAGGTGAGGACGGGAATCGAGAGCAGCTCTGACCCCAGGAGGTTTACAACCAGATGCGAAAGGCCAGAGGAACAGACACAAATGTGAGCAAACGTGCTACTACCTCCAAGTCATTAAAAGAGAGGTTGTTAATTGATTATTTCCACCTTAATTTAGGCTTCATTTGATACAGCCTTGTCCTCCAAATGCAGCTCAGATGCTTTGTCCTGTCCTAGCAGGCCTGTGAACCCCAAACCCAGAGGACAAGACCCCATTGCTGACCCAGGTTCCTGGGCTGCTTTTGGGTCAAAGGCATGCCTGTGGGGCTGGGCCAGGCCCCTCCCTTTTTTGCTTGCAGTCAGGGGCTTCTGCCCTCCTTCCTGGAAACAAGGGTAGTCTGGGAGGGAAATGTGATAGGGGAGCTGATGGTGCCTTTTGCCAGCTGGCATTAAAAATTCATGTGCGTGATGGGCTCTTCCAAGTATGTCCAGGAAGAGTGAACTCCTGCCTCTTCTCAGCTGCTGGCCAGAGCTCAGGCTGACTGTCTTCCCCAGCCTGTAGGAGTAAGGATCAAGTGCCCCCAGGGACTCACTGCATGGGGTGCAGATGGTCCATGTATGATGGGATGATGAGTACCCTGGCTCAGGGGAAGCTGGATGACCTACAGGATAATGGGAGTAGCTGGCATTAGTGTGAGGTGACCTAAGAGGGCAGGGATGTGGGGATAGCCAGATGAAGTAGGATGTGGGGCATGTGGAAAAAGGTGGGGAGCAGGGAACCCTGGTGGAAAGGGATGCAGAGTCCTTGGTGAGGAGTGATGCAGGTGTTCAAGAGAGGTGAATGTGGGGAAGGATGCTGGGTGCGATGTTGGGTGTTCCAGCAGGAGAGTTACACAGGATGTTCTGGCAGACAGGGATGAGGGGAGTCGGCACGTAGGGTGTCCCGGCAATGACAGAGTTCGGGTACTCCAGGGATGGGGGCACTTGGCAGGGACTGGGGTGCCGAGGAGGGGGATGGGTGAGTGGTAGTGCCGTGGGGTGGGATGCTGAGCTTCGGGCGGGGCAGGGGGCGGCTCCATGGGGCTCATTAGCACAAAGCAATTTAATATTTATGAAGTGCTCTTGTTTGAATCCCAAGTCTTCGGCTCCAGTTACAAGGAGCTGCGTCACCCTCAGATCACATGGTAATTGTTGCTATTTCCAGGATCCCAGCCTCGCAGAGTGGCACAAAAGCTCTTTCCCCTTTCCCGGTATCTTTTTTTTTTTTTTTTTCCTTTTTCTCCCATTTCTCTTCTTTCTTGTTGTTATTTTGGGGGTGTTCAGTTATTTTGGGGTTTGGGTTTCTTTTTTCCGCCCGCTCCCGGTTTCCCACTCGCCGGCTGCCACGGAGCGCCGGGCNACCCCCAAAATGACCGAGCTGGAAGGGGACTTCACGAAGCTGCTGCTGCTGAAGGAGGAGCGGATCAAGGAGCTAGAGCGGCGTTTGGGGGAGAAAGACGAGGAGATCCAGGAGCTGCGCCGGCGGCTGCACAAATGCCAGTCGGTGCTGCCAGCCCCCAGCCCGCACATCGGGCCCCGCACCACCCGGGCTCAGGGCATCTCGGCAGAGCCGCAGACCTACCGCTCTTTCCACGACCTTCGCCAGGCTTTCCGCAAGTTCACCAAGGCCGAGAGGTAGGGACGGGTTATTTCCCCCCCCCCCAACCTGAGCAAAACCTCTTCCCGAGTGGGTTGTCCGGGAGAGAGACAAGCGGCGGGACACCGCTTTCCCCCCTTGTCGGGCCCGCGCAGAAGCGGTATCCATCGCGCCGGGGGAAGTTGGAGCAAGCGCCGGGCGCGTTAGCGGGGATCAGAGAGCCCGTGCCCTGCCCGGCCCTTCCCTGCTCGGCTGCGGCTCCACGGGGGGATGCTCGGGCGCGGGAGTGGGTCTGACAGGACCCGGCGGGCCGGGAGGCGGCTGTGCCTCCCCTGACGCGCGGCAAACTTTTCCCAGCGCCGGGAAAGTTTTTTTTGTCGCTGCCTGACAACCTCGGGAAGTAGGAAGGCAGTACCCACCGCCCACTCTCTCCCCAGGGCAGGTGCTGCTTTCNCCCGCGCAGAAGCGGTATCCATCGCGCCGGGGGAAGTTGGAGCAAGCGCCGGGCGCGTTAGCGGGGATCAGAGAGCCCGTGCCCTGCCCGGCCCTTCCCTGCTCGGCTGCGGCTCCACGGGGGGATGCTCGGGCGCGGGAGTGGGTCTGACAGGACCCGGCGGGCCGGGAGGCGGCTGTGCCTCCCCTGACGCGCGGCAAACTTTTCCCAGCGCCGGGAAAGTTTTTTTTGTCGCTGCCTGACAACCTCGGGAAGTAGGAAGGCAGTACCCACCGCCCACTCTCTCCCCAGGGCAGGTGCTGCTTTCTCACCCCTGACTCTCCGTTCTTCACCCCACCCACCCAACGCGTTCCCCAGAAAACTAAAGCCCGTGCTCCTCAACCCGCGGCCTTTACACTGGTGCTTTGCCTCCCGTGGTGCCAGTGTCGGGCGTCCAGGGCGCGGGGTTTGCATCACTCAACGTTGGGGTTATGGGGACCCCAAGTGACTTAATCTACTGTGTGAAAACGTGGGAGCCGTGCTGCTCCGGCTCCCGGGGGATTTTGAGTTGGACAGGGAAGTTGCTGTGGGAGCACATGGAGTTCCGTGTGGCTGCAGCGCATGCAACCCATGGTCACTCTGCCTCCGGCAGAAGCCATTGCTCGTCTGATTTCTTCCATACATAGCAATTTATTTCAGAAAAAGCAGTCCTGATTAGTAATTGTTGTAGCCGGGTGTATCTGGGTGTGGACCCTGCTTTTCTCCTCAGTCTTCTCACAAAATGTACTTTGCCATCACCCAGAACCAATTTCCCGCCCTTTCCTCTGTGGTTGTCTCTACCCTTTGCTAATGAGACTGTCACTTGTTTAAAGATAAACAAGGAATGCTTGGTTTTGGGCTGCTTTTTAAAAATTACTGTTCTTTTTCCTGACTGTATGGGGTGATTTAATGAAACGAACACAGTGCTGTGCCTGGGAAGGTGTGTGACTGCTGGCCGTTTGGTTCATCCTTCCCCAGGTCAGTACATCCCTTCGTAACCCCTGCCCAAACAAGAGGCTGAGTATTGCAGCCAGAGAAGAAATCTGGATCCAACTTTTGCTGCTTTTGGAGTCCCAAGCCTCAAGCAGGGGAAGGTGACAGTGACCTGGCATATGCTGTAACAGGGACCTTGCAGGGACTGTGGTGCCCACCTAATTTTATTAACTTATTTAGGAGGTGTTAAACTTGCTCACGACTCTAACAAGGTTTAATCCGCATTTGAGGCTTTCCCTGCTGTTCCCAGCTTGGGCTGGCAGGCCAGAAAACGCTGTGTCCATATGATGTTGTGAAGGTCATTTATTCTGTCCTACATCGTTCCCATCACCCAGAGATGTTTAGATGTACAGGAAAACTTTTGCTGGGCTTTGTGGGCATTTCTTGTCATCCTCCATATGGGCATTTCATTCCTCTGCATCTTCTTGTACCTTGGCCTTGCTCCTGTTAGCCATGACAATGGTAACCAAGCCAGTTTGGGATAGCTCTCAGATTTTAATTAATGTCCACTCAACTCTTCTCCCATCACATTGCTGGAAGAGTGACAGCTGCATAGCGTACCAAACACACAGCACCCACAACTTGACTCTTTTTCCCTTTATTGCCCCCAAATTAATACTCACCAGTGGGTTAAATAAATGTGTGTTTTTGTGGGCCACGTCTGAGCCATTGATGTACTTTCAGGTTGCTGCTACAGCATCCTGAATGTGGAGGTTAAAGGACATTACTGCAGTTGGCCTCTGCCAAGAGGATGACAATGTTTCCCAGTTTTTGGTGCAGACCAGAGGTATAAGTGGGTCTGTCTGGTGCCAGCTCACTGTAATACCTCTGTGGGTTTCTCTGGCTTTTGCAGCTAAAAACTGCTGACAGTGTTTTGGCTAACTTATTTATGGGGTTCATTTATGGACCTGTAACAGCCTCCTGCCTGTGTTTTAGCAACAACAGCTGACAGCATCATCTAAGCTGTTCATCCCACAAGCCTTCAGGTCCCTGGGAGGCTGGAGATGGGCAATATCTTTTTTCTAAAACCCAGAGACAACTTCTATATTCTAAACACTTCTATATGATGTCTAGACCCATCTGGGCTTTTTTTTTTTTTGCGTTCATTCCAAATTAGTGCTCATAGAAACATTTTTATTTAGGATGAACCTTCAAATGTTTTTTCATCTCTGAAAATAATATAACTATCAACAGTGTAATCAATTATATTTAAGGCTTATCTGTAATGTACACTGACATTTAAAACTCTTAAGAAGTTGAAACTGGTAAATGGGATGATAGAAACTCAAAAAGGAGTTAACTCACAGCTGAAAGCAGAAAATAGAGTTTGACAATATGGTGTGCCTCTTGTAACCCACCCCTGTAATGTGTAGCAGAGGCGAAGTTGTAAAGACTTTCAAATATCTGAGGAAAGGCCTGTGAAAACAGAGAGGTATTGAAAGACCTGTTACTTTTTGTCTGGCCTTTTTTTTTTTAATGCTCTTATTTCTTCAAGTAACTTAATTGTATGAAATAGAAGAAAGCATTTCTGTGTAGACAGTCAGGTGGATTCTCTATTATGAGATAAATCAGATTTTCTTTCAAAATAGAAAGTGGGAGTGTCCAGATTGTGTCTGTTTTCCAAAATATAATTATTCCTTGCTGTTGTCTTCATCTGTTCCTGCTAGTAGAGACTTGTGTGGAGGAGAGAGATGTACTTCTTGCAAAAAAAGTCAATAATTTAAATTTCTTTAGTGAGTTTTTATTCACTTGCACTTAAACTCGATCAGTGCTTTGGATCATACACAGATTCAGTGCTGTCTGACATTGCATCTGGGAGGTGCTTATTGCAATATAAAAGGGGAAAACCAAATTGTTGTTTTTTCTAGCATGGTAAGAGCCGCTGGCAGCGTGACTGGATGATACAGCAATCGAGGCACTTTACTAATGCCTCAGAAAGTGGTTCCTGGGAAGTGATCCCCAGTTGCTAAGCAAAGGCTCTGCCACAGCGCCAGTGCTGTACATGATAAATGATGCAAAAAGTAAATGCTGAGGTGTACTCAAAGCACTTGGTTGGGACTAACAGCTGGGCATGGACCTTGGATTTTCAAAACTGTGGCGAGGTGCTTATTGAAAGCCCCAGAGGTACCAGTCTGCAGGTTTTCAGTGTATGAAGATGCTTCATACCATTTGAATTATTGACATAAGCCCTAATCCCCACCTTTTAATTCATCCTTTTGGTAAATTCCAGTGAGTTGATTCTTTAATTTAGAAATGCAATATCTAATTCCAGCTTAATCCTGCTTATTGGGATTGATGAGCCTTATTTGAACTAGGGAGATGCTAAATTACTTTGGAAATTGTTAAAGATTTTGAAAAATGGGCTAAATCTTTGCTGGTGTTAATGTACCAGGAGTGTGGCTAAAACGAAGTCATAGCTGTACAAGCAATTACACTTCATGTGTGTAATTGTATCCTTAACTTTGTAAATTTGGTTTGGACCATCCTGTCTGTTTTTCTCCCAGCATGGTGCTACAGATTATGTCTCTACATCATTAAAGACAAGTGATGCGTTTCCCCTCCTTGTTCCAGATAACTTATCCTCGCTTCCTTGCACCAGCTAACTTTGTCCCCAACTTTTTAATGGGTTTTCCCCTCTTTTACTTTATTTTTGGGAAGCATTTACCACAAGATGGCAGTGGGGTCTAACATTTAAGCCAAAGTATTGGACTGTATTGTGTCTTCAGCTTCACAGCCCTGGTCCAGTTGTCCTGTAGATAGTTTTCCAGATAAAATCCTGGCATGAATCTATTATTTTCTCTACTTTCACATTCTCTGACATGCTGAGGGATACTTTTCTGAGGGCATTTGTTCACCCATAATGTCTAAGCTTCAAGTGGCCTATAATATACTGTGGATGAAGCAGATACTTTCAACTTTGTGGCTTCTGATCCCAATGCTTGTGATAAGCTGGAGTTTGATGGCAGGATCAACCTTCTTTCTGTTTTGTCCCAGTTTTAGTGTATCTTATTGCCAAAGTGAGTACTCTCATGGCTGCTTAAATTGGGCTTTGGGTACCACTCAGGCCAGGACTGACTCTGTAGAGGGTAGAAACTGGGCAATATGGGATGTCTCTAGTCCAAAACTCAAGTCAAGGTCATCTTTAAGGCTGAACTGCGCTGCTTAAGATGCAGGAGCCTTGCGTGATCCCTTGCATGACCTTGTGCTTCTTCATCACTTCTTGTTACCTTATAACACAATTTTGGCTTACGGCTTACCCACTGTGGCTGTCTCTACCACCCCTGGTGTTGGGGAGGGCTGATCTGTTGATAGATTCACCCATGCATTGCTCCAACTGTCGCAAACAAGGCAAGAGTGTTTCTCCCTCCCAGGGGCAGCCAGGGCTGTGCTACTTCCTCCGCCAGCCCTCTTTCTGGGAACTCAGGTCTCAGTTGAGTGGCTGAGATGCATTAATTTAGACATGATCTCATCATCTGCCAGCCACTAAAGCAATATCGATCTTGCATTCAGCCTCCATGTGAAAAACAACCTAACTGCTTCCCCAGTACCTGTAACCACTGTCCCTTGAGGCCTTGGGAGAATGGAAGATGAGCATTTGCATTGCTTTTTGACTACTGGGGAGCAAATGTTTAACCTGCTGCAAATATTAACACTTCATTTATGATGCCAGCCTTTAAGCTAAGGAAAGGACGCTTTGAGGCCATAGCTCACCTTATATTAGATACAGCTATGCCTTAAATAGTCCATGCAGACAGGTTTTGCTATCTCAGAGTCCTCTATGTCTGCTGTTTCTCTTTAGCAATATCTCAATAAGAATCAGAATCACTTTCCAAAGCTCAGAGGAGGAGTACTGGAGACAGCAGGAATTTTGACATTTGCTACTACCCTAAGAAATGCCTCTGTTCTCTTATTTACCTGTTACTGATCTCCTCCCATGTGTTCCTGGTGCACTGGGACAGGTGCTTTGTCCCTAGGTGATTGACATCAAGGATCCTAGGGATTTTCTTAGATTCAATTATATTGGTGTAGGAAGAATTGATGCTACTCTTACTGCTTACAGTGCCAGTAGCACATTGCTGGCCCAAAGACAGAGGAAAATATGAAGGAGGGAACTTTGATCGGGTGTTATTTAAACTTTTGGGAGAACTGGAAAATATTGCAAGGGGAGCAATTGAAATGGGAGCCAGACTCTTTGCTTGGTCAGTCTCCTCTCTAATTGTTTGGATGGAGCAACTTAGTTTGTGATGTGAAGCAGTGAATGATATTGAGTGAAGTTTGGAAACAAGTGGGTGGTTGTGCATTGAAGGAAGAGGTATGGCACAGTTCATTGAGTCCCCTGGGAGGGCTGAAGTCAGTAAAGTAAGTGGAAAGATTTTAGAGAGAGAGAGAGAGAGGAGCAAATGTTTATGGTTAATCAATTGAAACCATTTCCCTTTTAATTTTTAATGAGCTGAAGTTACCACTCCCCCTTCCCTGGGCATTGCTTTTCTTTGGCTCACAGGAGATCTGAAAAGTGAGCTGCAACTCAGGGAAATTACAGTCCTGAAGGGCATCGATGGCACTTCTCTGCTGGGTATGGCTAGGCGTCCATCCGTCTGGCTGTCACCAGCAGCCCTAGCAACTGACATTGCCTTTGCCATTAGATCTGTTCAGTGCTTCCTCACAGGGAGAAGGGCATCAACTCTCTGGCAGCACCTTCAAAGCAGCTAAATTGAGTTTTGCCTACCACCTCCTGCAAAACCAATGTAAAATGTATGTTTACTTATATATAAGTATGTGAAACTTAAAAAAGGATTAGAGTATTTGTTGTGATCCTCAGTCTTGTGAAAAAACACAGGCAAGATGGCAGAATGAAATTTTCCAGGTGGCTTTAAATGAAAACTTGAAATATTTGGCTTCACTGTTTTTTGGGTTTTGCCCTGAGGAAATCCTTGAACCTTGTGACATGATGTCCCAAACCTGATCATTACCATCACAGCAAACAGCTCATGCATCACCTGCTGGAGTTCAGCTTCCTTGCACCAGCACCGCTCTGTGTGGTGTGATATCATGGCAAGATGCGAGTCAGGAAAGGGATGAGCTGCCGCTGCCCATCCCGCCTGACGCCGAGTTGTCTCCAGCGGCGTCATCACAAATTCTTCTTTCTGCCTGTTTTTAAATGCCTCAAGTCATGAGGCTTTTCGTGTCTCCCATGGGGCACTAAACCGCAGGCGGATGGATTTTCAGGCAGCTTCCAGATCACTGTATGACCCACCTTCTGCCTGCCTAGAGCTTGCCTGCTTTGGTTACAAATCCCTGAAAATGTGATTATGTGTAGATTTTAGACCTATAGCTGTGCTCCTAGGCAAGGTCATGATAAACTCAAGTCTTTGATGCGATCTCAATTTAACAAAAATAAAAAGGGAGATGGGATCTAGCAAATGTATCATGTTGTTTTTCCACAGCAGCTTGTGGACGTTACTTTGTTTGGAGGGAAAAAAGGGTCCTGTGTCTTGCTGCTGCATTTTTAAAAGCAGTGCTTAAATATAGGCATACACAGTATTATAAACTGCTTGGCCACAGTTTCTCTATGTTTAGCTTCTTTTTAGTTACAGCAAGTGTCATTTCTATCAGAACTGTACCATGGAAAAGGTAATTCTCTAGCAAAAATTCCCTGGATGGTGATCTGTATTAAAGCGCAATGAGCCAGAAAGGACTAAAATACAACTTCAAGTTCCTCTTTACTGCTTTGCTAATGAGAATTCTGAAGAACAAATGGCAATGTTTAGATATTTTTGGGCCAAATTCACATTTAGGTCAGAGCCCAAGATTTGTGCAAAATACTACAAGGCACACAGAGCAACCTCTCCAGCAGTGCAATCAAATATCTTGGCTGTGTCCAGTTAGGTCTTGTGAAATGGAAAAAGCTGTGGTGTGGTCACATTCTTAAGAAAGGGGCTTTTTGAGTCAGTGCCCAAATCTGTCCTCCTGATGCAGTGGCTTGTGGGCTCTCGGTCCTTGGGGACTGCCTGACTTACTTGAACACAGCCCTGAACCACCTGCAGTAGCTGCAATGTTGGCTGTGTTGGGAGCAGACCAAGAGACCCTTCAAACTGAATCCTTCAGGGGTTTCTGAGATGCCAGGGGCTCAGTGCTCCTGAGTGATGAGCTGAGGTCAAATCTGCTAAGAAGGTGATTGTAGCTGTACATAGGCCTCATGGCACAGAAGAGCAACAATAGTTTTGGTAGTGAGGAGAAACAAGTCTGCTATACAGCCAGGGAAGGACGATCCTGGATTCTGCACTGGCTCATGTGACTTCCTGGTGAGCCTGTGACTAGAACTAGGTCTACTGTCTTCACCAGCTTCAGTTTTGGTTGCTGCTCGATGATTAATAAGATCTGCTTTGTTATCAAATGACTCCTCCTCTCAAGTAGAAGTTTGAATTAATCCTTGAAAACTTGTACCAAAGGAGAATGTTTAACTGTAGGATAAATTAACTGATTTAAACACTGTTGGGCTAAAGATGCTCACTTGAGTCCTCCTCTGCCGTTGAGTCCAGCTAACAGACAGTAGTTGGTCAGGGGAGTAGGAGGGGCATTGCGAAGGACTCCAATGTGATTGATTCTAGCATACCAGAGCAGGTATAACTTTTAATTTACCCTAAATGTCAATTAGAACAGGAAATGACATATAATCCTAAAATATAGCTGATAGCTTTCCTGAAAGATGATGAGCTGTGAAGAACACTCTCAAGCATCTTTGTGTTGTATTTCCCTTACCAAGAGACACTGGTATATCTGAAAGAGTGAGAGTCCATTAAAGTCATGAATGTTGTGTAATTTTATAGATGCTACTATGGAGCAGGACCACCTGCTTTCTCAGGGCTTGAAAACCTTTCTGTGTTTTACAGATGAGAATATATCAAGTGGAACTTTAATAGAGGCATATTATGGACAGCACGTATTGGTACAGCTGCAGTTGGACATGACATTAAAGTCTTTATAACCTGTGGTGATGGGCAGTTTGAGTTAGAGATGGTAGAAAAATAAAAACTGAAGCTGTAACTAAGCATAAAGAAAGTTTGGCCTCCTGTTTGACTTAAATCAGTTTTATCATGCACTCATTTGGCTTTGACTTTCTTACTGCACCTGTGGTTTTGAGTTTTCTTGGTATGTAGAGTGGGTAAAAACACATACCTGTAACGTTCATGTAGCAGTAAATTAATTACAAGCAGATTGTGTGGCTGTAGGATTCAGAGAGTGTATAGACACAATGATAGGAAAAAAGCTATGAATATAAAAGGCCCCTAAAGTAACTGTGCAGGTGAGAAACAGAGTCAGAACATCAATACTTTAGTTTTTGGGGGTTCTGTCATACAGTTGGCAGTAATGGAGTACAGGGTGAGATTGTGACTGATGGGAATTTTGAGTCACTTTCATTTGCATTTTGCTCTTTGTTCTAAGTTTTTATAAAATCCTCCAAGATAAAAATCACCACCAGGATTTGAAGTAACTGAAGCTGTGTAAATTCTGGTTTTTTTTTTTGTTTGTTTTTTTTTAAGGTTTAAAAGTTCAATTGAGTTCTTTGTTGAGTCCTGAATCTTATAATTCTACTGCCTATTGATGTATCTGCATGCAATATTGTCAGTATTTAGTTTCTTCGTTAATGCTTCATGTGCTGAGGATTGGCCCAAAAGCCATGCTCTGTATTATTTATCATGTGGTGCATGAAAGTGGGAAGGGTAACTGAGGATAATTTCTTAAGCATCTAATGTGCTGAACTCTCAGACTAATATACCCAAATCTTCTGAGTGGCATAACATGTGTGCCAAAACTTGGGTGTATGTATTGATGTAATTATTAAGCAAATTACAACTTTAATAGCTGGAATCAGGCAGTCTAGCAGAAGGATTCCTTTAAGAAAAGCATCCTGAAGGGTGGCTTCCAGCTGGGCTGTTCATAAGGATTTGAAGACAGGTGAGAAGCAACTATGGTGCAGAGAAAGATACAAGAAGAGGTACTCTGCTTGGAGTAAGGCTAACAAGTAAGGGAGTAAGTAAGTAAGGGTGTCACTACACTTCAAAAGTTATTTAAAAAAAAGAGACAGAAGGAGTAAATACATCAAATGGTACCTCTTGCTAAAGTCCATGGATGTTTTTGCAAATCAACAGAAAAGAAATCTGTGTACTGGGAAGACTCTATGGAAATAGGACAAGCACAGAAAAATTTGAAGTTATTTGAAAAGCTGGTGCTGTGAAAAGCTGTGAAGGAGAAATTAACTCTTTGGAGGTTTGGGTGGGTAACTGCTTTATATAGTTGCTCTGAAACTGTATTTTTTTTCCCCTTCATCTATAGGAATGTACCCATGCTTTGGGGCTGCGAGGGACTGTAATACAGCTCAGTGGCAAGAAAACTTTTTGTGATAAGAAGCAAGGGGCTCCCAGCTAGGTTGGGATTGTTACTGCAGTTATAAGCAGAAGACAAGACAGGCTGCAGCATGACAGAGGGTATTTTTTTGTAAAATAACTGGGAAGTTGCCTGAGTCTGGTAGGCACAGGGGAAAATTTTGGCAAGTTTGTGTTGCCAAGGGTACTCCGAGGCATTTTTACTTTCCACCTCCCAGCACTTATCACTGGAGGGCAGTGGTGTCTGGGAATGTGACTAGAAGAAGAAAAAACACAGCTAAGGACATGGCATAGCTCCTGGGCACCTAATGCAGCACATGCTCAAGAAATCGAGCATGTCATTGAAGTTATGAAGATAAGAAAAAGGAGGTGATTTGTTAAATTTGTGTAACTTGGGCAAGTGGGATGAGCTTCCTTTGATGAAACGTATTTTGGCACCGGTAAATGTGGTATGTCTCCATCCCATGCATATCCATTTAATAAGAGTGTTTCCTGGTGCAGCTCTGCAGTTGTCCAGACTAGGGGCCACTCAAGTACAAAGGAAAGAGACACAACGTGGATATTTCCACCACTGTCACAAAGAAGGGCTGAAGAGTAGGTGGCTGAAGAGCACTATTTACACACTGTTGCAAAGGGCAGCTTGGCTGGTTTTGGATGATTGTCAGAGGGCAACAAGAAGTGCTTTATTGTGGGGTTTTTTGTTTGTTTGTTTTTTGTTAATAGGAAACAGAACTGAGAAGGAGGACCTCGTGATGTTATTTGCTTTCTCAGTGAAGGGGCTGAGCTCTGAGCAGATGAGTGTGGCAAACTCGGTACATCTATATTTTGGGGGTACCACTTGCTGCATGTAGCTCATTTCAGAGTTGAAATTGGTCTCATTTTTGGCTAGAGACAAAATTTGAAAGCCTTGTTCTCATGTTTCAAGTGAAATCCAAGTGAGCCCACTGGACATCATGATACTTGAATGAGAACCTCTGTGAAGATGGCTGGCCATAAAATGGGCGTTTGAAAACAAGCAAACAGTAGTGCTTTCTCCCCCTGATTTTTCTTCTCCTGTTGCCTTTTACTAAGAAAACTTCAGTCATCCTATAATTACCCAAAGACAAATTTAATTTTTTCCTAAAAATACCTAAACTGTTTTCCTGTTCTTCAAATACCAGATTACTTTGGCAGTTTGGGAAAAAAAAAATCTTGTATTTATGTAATTAAAAAAAATGTAGTTGACTTTTAAATTTATTTTTCTATAAAAATAATGTTGGGTGAGATTTAACTAGAGAAGCACATCCTATAGGCACGAGCAGTCTTAATTTGTATTCCTCTCAAGACCAGAACTGGGTGGTTTGTAATAGCATGGGATCTTTCCTTTACTCATGTATGTTGGTTTATTTTACAATTTGATCATTGATAAAGTTGTTTAGAACAGGATAACAGTTATCTACTCAGAAGAAGTATCTCCAGGCTTGTGTTACCTGTCAGAAAGATTTAATATTTCTTAATTATTATTATTGCAAATGACTAAATTATGATTCTAAATACTATTTACTTGCCAAAACTGCATTTTCCTTTGCTTTGGCATTCACTAACAGGAAAGGAGCTGCAGCTGTGTGCAGAGTAAGAGAGTCTTGTCTTTGCAACATGAGATTTGACCCTGGCTACTGTGACATGAAACTAAGCAATTTTATTCCCAAATCTGTAGTGGAGCTCCTGAAAAAGCTTCCAGGAATAACCAGCTTTCTGCTGGATTTCACTTGCCCACTTACTTGGCCCCATAAATCCTCCACACAGCTTGAATGGCTCTTGAGTTATCAAATTCAACTTTCCAGCAAGGGAGTTTCTCTGTTAGCTGTGTATTTACTGTGTAATTGAGGGGAAATGGTGGAAAAATACCTTTTTTTTTTTTTTTTTAATGCAATTAATGTGCTAAACACAGGGAATCTTGGTAGTGATGCACATTTTGTTTCTCTGGAGATGAGGGACAAACTTCAAGCTTTTGAAGAAATTAGAAGTCTAAGTGTGGTAGATGGCAACAAACCAGGACTGAATTTGGTGTGAAAAGAAGAAATAAAGAATAATAAAGCTCAGTGAAAGTGGGGGAATATCTATACTTTATGATGCTGGGGTACATTAATGGCTTAACCAGATATGATTTATGTGAATGTTTCCACCACAACGTGGAGCAGGATAGAAGATGCTATGGTCAAATTTCTTGGCGAAATTGCTCATTCGTTTTTGCTGCATCTGCTTTTAGACCACTGGATTCAGCTTTGCAAACAACAAAACCCTCAGATAAATGCAACAATACCAGTGAGAGAGCACAGCAGCAATACATTTGGGTAACAGGGTGAGGATGGGAAATAAATATGGTCATGATGATTGGATTCATTATGGCAAGTGCCAGTGATGTTATACATGTGGGCAGTGGCTCGATAACTTAGTAAATGGGTAGATGACTTGTTTCTTTTATTAAATGGGAAAGCATGAGTCTATTAAAAAATAGCATGTTAATGTCCGCAAAGAAATTGAACCAAAATGAGGCTCAGACTGTACATAAGGACAAAATGCCCTGCTTGATGCAGTGCAACAATACACCATTTCTATTTCAGATGAAATCTTCTATTTTTCTTGCTAATATGATAGACAGCTGGGGATGTAGCACTGAACTGGAGGCTAGTAGTTGGCTGGGGTCATAGTGAAGTCTAGGTTTACCCTTTTCACAAAGTCTTGTGGATAGTTCTGATGGCAGATGGAGGGGGAAAAAATAGTCACAAGATCAGCTTTTATAGGGAAAACTTTCATAGCCCTCTCTAGAATAACATCCCAGGTGTTAAAATGTTTTTTATCAGTAGGTTTAACAGTGCTTTCCTTTGAAAATGAGCCTCTTTACCCCAAATTTTCAGACAGGGAATGTGAAAAACTTACCCAGGGTGGGTATATGAGCTGTTAGTGAGGTCAGGAGGAGACCTTGAGGTATCAATTGCATTTATAGCCATTGCTCAAAAATAGAGCATTCACCTCAGCTGGGAAAAGCTGCATTTGCCCTATTTTGCTGCCTTTTTGTGTTTCCTTCTGCTAGCAACAGTTCATAGATTGGAATTTCACAGTAACCTTCAAATCAGCATCTTGTTTCAGATCTTTCCAAGTCATTTCTGATGGCCTTTGCTCCTTGGGTTTGGACATCTGTGAGATGACATCTGTTCAAGTACAATCCTAGAAGAAAGGCTCTGGCTTTCTGTCTGGGCTTTGTGGAGGTGAGATGCGGACCCTGTCAAAGCTCAGACCCTAGTGCAGTGAGGAGTTGCTTCTTCATGGAGCAGGTTGTGTGAACACCTGGGTAGATGATATACCAGTTGCCTTCCTGGCAATTTTATTTATCTCTTAAGCTGCCTCTGTAGCTCAGAAAAGGACTACTGAATATAAATAAAAACCCCAAACTATCAAAGCAGCAGTTTTTGGTTTGGTGTCATGTCCTCCTCACCTTGATTTCTCATGCTGTTACAAAATCTGTGTGAAGATAAAGGATGAAATCCATATGTTCCCTTTCATCATGTAATAATTGGCTGGGGGTTTAACACAGTGTTTTAGCAGTCAAACTCTCCCTGCCAGGGGGATGTTGCTTGCTTTGGTATGCAGTTTTATTATCAGATGCCCAATTAAGGAAAGGGACTGGATTGCCTTTTTGGAAACACAGACCAGAGCAATTGGTCTTCTTTTACAGAAACCCCGATGGTTTGCATCTTCTCTTCCCTGCATAACTCAGCACTGCTGGAACAGAGGGAGCTGAAGCAAAATGGAAATTTATCCCTATTCTCCAGGGCATTAAAATAATCACTTAATATAATTTTATCTTTTGATGGGAGATCACTGATTCCTCTGGGGGAAGATGCTGGGAAAAAAATGGGTTGAGATGGTGTGAGTATTATGGATATGAAATTTCTTGCTCTATAAAAGCATATGTTGGGGGGCAGAAGAGCAAAAATGCATGGGAAGAGGAAGTGGAAATGGTGCAATAGGTCAACTGAAGGCCAGTTCTACGGGAAACTTCGGTGGCTGATTAATCTTTTCTGAGCCTGTGCAGCTAAATCTAGCCTAAAGCGTCAGTGAATATAATCACCCCATCAAAGAAAATATTTGCATCTAGAAGATGTTTGACAGACTCGTATGTCTCCCATACAGCTCATTCTGCTCCAGCTTATTTTCAGCTCTTGTACTTTTTGGCATGGGTTGACCCATAACTTGTAGTTGGGACCCTGATATCAGAGAAGAGGTGGAACTGATTTCTGTTCTTCATTGGTTGATTTCTGTATTAAAAAGGAAGCTTATGCTTCTCTTTGTCTTTCATTCTGTTGCTAAATATTAAGTAGCTAAAAATCATCTCTATTAAAAGGCTTTAAATAAAATGTGAAAATACAGGGGGAAAAATTTGCATGTCCTCTGAAATTATGTCATTAATCTCACCAGCTGGTGTTTCTTTGATTGCTCTTGCCTAAGCAAGCATGTGAACCAGCCCATTTGAGCTGTTTTGGTTTGTGTTTTTTGGTTTGTTGGCTGTTTTCTTGTATGTGTGGGTTATTTTTTATTGTTGTTGTTTTTTTCCCCACAATGACTATTCTTCTGTTCTGGGTCTGTGATTCATTAGGAACTGGAAGCAGGAGTTATTTGCGTGGGTGTTGGATTTACTCATCGTGCAATCATTTTCACTTTGTGAAGCATAATGCAGAGTTGATAAAGTCCATACATCTGTATTCTGTGCGTGCTTCCGGACTGAAAAGTCTGCAGGATGTTGGACTGACAGCTTTGTAAATTCAGCGTGTACCGTTGATTTAGAGAAAGAGACTTTACCATTACATTTATATCCACATTGGAGCCTTTTTAGAATACCCTAAAGATATTACGTGGCAGAAGAATGAATGAAAATTTCTTTAGTTTTCATGAGTATCTTACAAAGTCAGCAAGGCCAGCTGGGCACCCTGATCTGCAGGAGATGGACAATTAGCCTTTTCACAGGTGTTGTTTTCACCAGTGTATTTCTGGTTTTGTTTTTTTTTTTTTAAGTAAGTTTTTCCAATCATGGTTTAAAACTTTGTTGGTGACTGAGAAAGCACCGTGGTCTCCTGCAAACCTGCTGAAAACGTTAATTGCCCTAATTGCTCTGCCTTAAATATTCCACTTTTCAAGCCTGAATTTAACTGACTTTATGGTCGTTCTGTTAAATCCTGCCCTCGCTATTTGCTGATTAGCCATCCGTTCTCACGCTTCTCCTGAATGCTTTTCTGATGGCAGCTCATTGCTTTTAACCTCCCCTCCACTGAGATGAAAATCCCTGGAGCTGGGCACACACTCAACAAGCTCAAGTGTGTAAGCCAGTTTACAGCAGCCTAATCACATTAAATCACTGCAAATGCTTTTTCGACCCACTTTTCAGGTAGTTTAATAAAACTTGCTAAGTTCATTCCATGAGATCTACTTTCTATAGAGCCATCTAGATTGGCACTTGCTATATCGCCTTAATTCCTCCAGCAATTAAATTGAGAATCATACATCCTAAATGATGTCCATGACCAACATCAAGCTGATACAATTATCTGTGATTACATTTACCTGCTAAAAATCTTAGTGGAACATTTGCTTTCCTCTGTCCCTCCAAAATATTTTTGTTCATATTTCAAACCTTGCTGAAGATCACAGAATCACAGAATGATGGGGTTGGAAGGGACCTCTACAGATCATCTAGTCCAACCCTTCTGCTAAAGCAGGTTCAACTAGAACAGGACACACAAGAAGGTGTCCAGGTGGGTTTTGAAAACCTCCAGAGAAGGAGATTCCACAACCTCCCTGGGCAGCCTGTGCCAGGGCTCCTTCACCCTTACAGTCAAGTAGTAGAACTTTTTTTATTCTAGCTTATGTCTATTACCCCTTAACCTATCACTGGACACTACAGAAAAAAAAAGTGTTGTCCCATCCTCTTGACATGCACCTTTAAAATACTTGTAAGTATTAATGAGATCCCCTCTCTGTCTCCTCCAGTCTGAACAGCCCTGGTTCCCACAGCCTTTCCTCATAAAGAAGGATGCTCCAGTCCCCAAATCACCTTGGTGGCCTTCTGTTGGACTCTTTCTGGAAGTTCCTCTTGAGTTTGGGAGCCCAAAACTGGACACAGCACTTTAGATAAGGCCTCACCAGGGCAGAGGGAGAGAAACTCCCTCGACCTGCTGGCCACACTCTTCTTGATGCATCCCAGGATGCCATTGGCCTTCTTGGCCATGAGGGCACATTGCTGGCTCATGGTTAGTTTATTATCAACCAGGACTCCCAGGTCTCTCTCTGCAGAGCTGCTCTCCAGCAGGTCACTCTCAGCCTGTACTGGTGCATGGGGTTGTTCCTTCCCACATGCAGGACTCTGCACTTGTCCTTGTTGAACCTCATTGGTCTCTTCCCATAGGAGACAGTCCATCATGAGCTTCTCCAATGTGGGTCCTTCCCACAGGCTGCAGTTCTTCACAAACTGCTCCAGCATGGGGCCTCCCATGAGGGCAGCTGCTCACACCCTGCCCCAATGTGGGTCATCCACCTGGGGAACTGTCCTTCAGGTACCAACTGCTCCAGTCTGGGTCCCTCACAGGGTCACAAGTCCTGACAGCAAACCTGCTCTGGCCTGGGCTCCTCTCTGAGGTCCTCCATGGGCTGCGAGTAGATCTCTGCTCCCCTTTGGCCTCCGTGGACTGCAGGGGCACAGCTGCCTCACCATGGGCTGCACCACAGGTCACAGAGGACTCTTCCTTTCAAGGCCTAAGCACCCTCATCCCCCTCCTTCTCCAATGACCTTTGTATCTGCAGAGATGTTTCCACATTCTTACTCCTGGCTGCAACTGCAGTTTAGCAACTGTGCAGCAACTTCTTCTCAAATACGTTATTCACAGAGATGTTACCTTCATTGCTAATTGGCCAGGCCAATTAGCTACAGGGGAACCTTCTGGCAGTTGTTTAAAGAAGCCACTTCTGTAACAACGCCCCCCCCCGATCATTACTAAAAAACCTGGCCCAGGCTAAACCACTGTAAAGATCCAGGGATTTGCCTTTATAGTAGTAATTTTGCTTCCTAAGGAAGTTGTGATCAAGTTTATTGTCCCAATTATATGACTTTTCCTGTGCCCTTCAATTAATGTGAACTGCTTGTAGCCAGGCTGGGTGCAGTTGATGGGCAGGAAACTTCTCTTTCTAGCCTGTGCTGTCTTGATAAAGCCATACTAAGACTTCAGTTTTATTCTATAGAGGCCCTGCTTTCTCTCTTATTTTAACACTTTTCTTCTTAGGCTAAGGTTTCTGGTCCCTAAAGTAAAGCTGACTTTTCACCTGAAGACCATCAAGATTGCCACAGCTCTCTTGCAACAGAGGGACATGAGGTGGCTGAAGGGGTCTTCACTGCTTTAGAAATGAGTTTACTTCTGGTATATCCCATATAGCTCCCAACATGCTAATTCATATCTATAGGTGTACCATATATGCATGTATACATAAGATATTTAGTTCCTATATATACTAACACATGATATATAAGTCTTTAGATATGTTATTTGCAGCTGCTATGCTGAAAATACGAGAATGTCTTTGATCTTGTGTGATTTCTTCTGCTCCTCTTCTCTCTGATGGTCTCATCACAAGCATTTCTCTCCTCAACCTATATAGTAAGAGGCAGTTTTAAGTAACAGGATCTTAGGGGATAGCTGAGACACTGTTTCAGGCTATTCCTGTTATCTGGGTGTCTGTTTGCAACAGAAGCTGCTTGAGCTTGTTACTCTGCTAATGAAACTATTGAAGTAATGATTTCCTAGTATGGAGGCAACATTTTCCACTGATATTATCTTGATCTAGCCTTCAGACCCATGCAATGATAATGGGGTAATTATGACCTAATTTTATGTGCTTACACATTGTTTTAATTATAGACACATGTTCCTGAAGACATGCAATGTCATACTGTTACTGGCCGATCTTAAAAACCTTTAGTTGGTCTCCCATTTTTGCCTTTACAAATATAGTTTCTCCTCATATATATTCAAAGGTGTATTCAGTACAAAGTAAATACTGTGTTTATCACCATGATAAACCAGGCCTGGCACATTAAAATAGAAGACAGCTTACTGACCTTTAACCAATAAAAGTATCTAGGAGGTTAAACTGAGATTTTTTTTTTTTTTAAGTGTATTTCTCTTAGGTACAGTGAAGGAAAATTTAGGCTTGGAATGAGAAACAACACAAGTTTATTTGAGGCTTGCATCATTGACATCTCCAAAATAAGATCAATCTCCATGTGGAGGATGTACCACTGGTTCCAGCTTAGGGACTCCAGTGGATTTGTCTTTTGAGAAGCAATAAGGCACAAAGCAATACAGGACAGCTTATGTGACGTGTTGTTTGGTGGACGTGAGTGCCAGGCATGTTTCCTATGCACCTGTGTTGCCTTCCCCCACAGAGAGGGGGTGAAGGCACTAGTTTGCCTGGAGAATGATGATGTGTGGCACTGTTGAGAAGGACCTGGCAGCCTATCACTTATGGGAGATGTTAAGTGATAGGGAGTTGTTTGAGATTGCAAGGTATCTGTGCTGTTTTAATGATTAATTAAATAGCATGTGTTCATGTGAATGTTATTTATAGGCTTGGAGATTCACAGCTACTGTCCTCATGAAACTGTGACATCACCTCCAAGTTATTGTGTGGCCACAAGTGACTAGCAGAAAGCAGAGAGCAAAAATCCTAAATTAAAAACTCCGGTGACTAGAAGTATATGTGGAAATATTTCAGATTGTGAAGAGCTTCAGAAGTGTATCTCTAATTCTAAAAATACCAAATCTGAGATGAAACTAGAGACTAAACAGAGGCTTTTGTATTGGAACTGCACTATTTCTCTAGTGTAATAAGGATCTGGCTTTGCAACCAAGCAAAATCTCAAGTTGTGTTTGACTTGTGCCACCACTTAGTTCCAGGAGATGGACTGAGAACCTCACATGGTGGAGCAATGGGAAGAAATTATTATGTTAATCTCCATATTGATAGCTTTCCTGAGTGTATGTAGATGCACCTTGAAATGGATTCTGAACTCTGAAAATGAAAAACCCTGGCTTGATAGTAAAAGAACTGGTAAAAATGGGGTACTTTTCCTATTTCGTTTGTATAGCCAAACTGTCTTGATTTTTCTGTTGTGGTGAACTTGACAAAGTAGTTGTCAGCACAAGGGAAAAGGGATTTGGTACAACCAGATGGATTTAGGTCTGGACAGAGCATTACTTTAAAACAGGTTTAAGCCCGGGAATGAATAGATAGATTCTATGCCATCTTCTTCCTGGCCATGAAGTTTTACAGGAGGCAAAGGAGACATGAGAGGAGAGAGCAGGTATGAGCACACGATATGCAGCAACACTCACAAGTGTCAGGTATGAAGTATAGCAGTGTTACCTGTGGTCTTTGGTTGCCGTGGAAGATGAGGGCATCACATATGTTAGGGACTGCTGGGCTGGACTGTATTCCTAATGCTGGCTTAACATCTCCAATAAGGGACTATCCTGTTTTTGGCTGGGTCAGTGTTCATTTTCTTCCTAGCAGGCAATGCAAGGCTGTGTTTTGGGTTTGTGCAGAAAACTGTGGTGATAACCCAGGATGTTTTAGTTATTACCACAGCACTTGCACAATGTCAAGGCCTCTTCTGCTCCTCACCCTCTCCTGCCAATGAGGAGGCTGCGGGAGCACAGGATGCTGGGAGGGAGCATGGCCAGGACAGCTGACCCAAATTGGCCAAAGGGCTATTTCATACCATCATGCCCAGTGAAGAAATCAACAGGAGCTGGAGAGAAGGCGGATCACTGCTTGAGTGGATCATTGTTTGGGCCTGAGCCAGTAGGTGCTGAGCAATTGCATTGTACACCACAAGTTTTTTTTTTTTCCTTGTATTTTGTGTCTGTCTTTTTGTTAGATTCTTTTTCATTGCAATAATAATTACTTTTATTATTATATTTGATTCTTCTTACTGTTGTTATATTTTAGTTTAGTTATTACACTGTTCTTATCTCAACCTACGAGTTTTGTTTTGTTTTTTTTCAATCCATCTCCCTGTCCTCAGAACTGCCTGCCATGGTTATTTGATCCAGTGGGGAGGGAATGACACCTGTTTTGTGAAGGGGGAGGAGGGTCCGGGTGATACAGGTGCTGCCACTGACCCCTCTCCATGCTGGCGCAGAAGCGGTGACTGATGACGAGAAGATGCACAAGGCTCTGGGTAACCACCATGCAGGGGTAGGGGACTGAGAGCATTATCAAATAGTCTGAGTTTACCAGTCAATCCTGTTGATTAAACACACTGTTAGTTCAGTGTTATCTTCCATGTGACAGGAAACGTTTAATGATTGAGACAATGATAGACATACGTCTTGTAGCCTTCAGGTTAGGCATCCCTTGAGACCCTGGTGAAGAAGGTGAGATGCAGGGGATGGACAGACTTTCACTTTAATGCTGTGAAGTGGTTAAAAACAACCAGAAAATATGATGCTTTTATTGATGAGGAATAGAGTAAGACTGCTGTAGAGGGAAAAGCTGGAGGTGTGCACAGACCCCAAACTTTCCTGGTAATGAAAAAATGCTTTCAGGCCTGCTCCCCACCCTCAGCTCTCATAAAGGCCTCATAGACCAGAAATCTTTAAACAGATGGTTTGAATAAGGTAAAGTACATAGCCAGCAGTGCCCTCAGGTACATCTGGGTAACCACATTGCCCTCTGAGGAGCTCTGCAGATGCAACCAGGTGTTGTATTGGCCCAATGAGACCAGGGGAGGTTGAAAGGCTGAACTGTTCAGACACTGGTATTTTTATCAGTTAAACCCTGGGGAAGGATTCCTGGGTGAAAGCTGCCAAACCTCCAAAAACAACTGTTAGATGGGGAAAAGCATCTCCTCTGTGCTGGCACACATTGACTATGCAAAATATTTTCCCATCAGTATGACTCTTTATAGAGGCTGTAAAATGAGGGGAGGTTGGATGGCCTGCACACCAGCAATGGCAGCAAGCGACTCCAAGATGGAGAGCAAGCAGGAAAACTTATAAATAAATATGTTTGGAGAGGAAAAAAGCTGGCTGGTATAGGGCTTTTATAAATCTGTTCAGCTGTGGTTGTGGTACACACCTTAGAGCTCACCAGTGGAGCAGAGTAGAGAGTGGCTGAGGTGGCACTTTTAACTACCTTAGAGTTGTGGATAGAGATGCATGTGGTCTACCACTTGGCTTGGGAGTTATTTTTGTAGTTATTTACCTTTCATGTTCAAAATATGTGCCTTGTTTTTAATTTGAATTTACTTGTCTTCCAGTTTTTTCCCTGCTGCTCCAAAAAATGCTATTTAATACTGACCACTTTACCTACAGTGTAGTGTCTATATAATACAGTAAATTTCTCTTAATCTTTTTTTGTAAGTTAAACAAATCAACCCCTTTCTGCCTTAATAAAGGTATTTTTTTTCAGCTGTCTGATATTTGCTTGCCTTCTTCAACACCATCTCCAACTGCTCAGTTTCCTTTCCCACAGTGGAGATTTTAGCAAAATCCAAAAAAGCAGTCCAGCCTCAGCCACCAGTAGATACATGTTGTTATTAGTCTCTAGTTGTTCCTTCTCCGTTTGGTTAGTTGTTTCCTACTTACACACTGATCATAGCTTCAGCCACTGGGTTTGCATGGAGTCACTTCATCGAGGCCAACATTGAAGCAAAGTGTGAAAAGGGAGAGGTTCTTCCAGAGCAGAAGAGCGTACCCTGGCTTTTTTGGCAGCTTGCAGAGCTTGCTGGTGGGATAGCCCTAGATAAATCTGTGACTAGGTGATGGTCAACATACCCTCCTTTTTTTAAGGTGTTCTGATGGTTGTATGTTCTCTAGCTTGAATCCTATAATGGTTTGAGTTGAAAACAACCTTAAAGATCATCTTGTTCCCTTGGATCACCTGGATTTGCTCTGACCTGTTTATGTACTCCTTATGTTGAGGGTCCCAGAGCACTGCAGGTTGGGTCTCATGAGAGCAGANCTGTGATGGGCTGTGATGCCTTCCACTAGACCACGTCACTCCAAGCCACATCCAACCTGGTCTTGAATGCTTCCAGGGATGGGGCACTCACAACCTCTCTAGGCGCCACCTCTCCCAGTACCTCACTAACATCAGAGTGAAAAACTTCTAATGTCTCATGTAAATCCACTCTTTGAGCTTGGAGTCATTAACCATTGTCCTGTCACTACAGACCCTTGTAAGAAGTCTCTCTCCAGCTTTCTCGTCAGCCTCTTTAGGGACTGGAAGGCAGCTCTAAGGTCTCTAGAGTCTTCTGTTCTCCAGGCTGAACAATACTAACTTTCACAGCCTATCTTCGTAGGAGAGGTGCTCCAGTCCTTGGATCACCTGGATTTGCTCTGACCTGTTTATGTACTCCTTATGTTGAGGGTCCCAGAGCACTGCAGGTTGGGTCTCATGAGAGCAGAGCATGAGGGGAGAATCACCTCCCTCAGCCTGCTGGCTATGCTGCTTTTGGTGGGGCCCAGGATGCAGTTGGCCTTCTGGGCTGCAAGTGCACATTAGTAGGTCATGTTAAGCTTCTTGTCAACCAACACTCTCTAGTCCTTCTCCTTTGGGCTGCTCTTGATCCATTCTCTGCCCGCCTTGTATTTGCACCTGGGATTGCCTCAACCCATGTGCAGGATTTTGCACTTGGCTTTGTTGAACTTGATGACGATTGCATGGGCTCACTTCTCCAGCATGTCCAGGTCCCTTTAGATGGCATCTCATCCCTCCAGCGTGTCAACTGCACCTCTCAGCTTGGTGTCATTGGCAAACTTGCTGAGGGTGCACACCATCCTGCTGTCTGTGTTGCTGACAAAGAAAAGATGTTAAACACCGGTCTCTATATTGACCCCTGAAGAACATCACTTTTCACTGCTTCTCTCCACTTGAACATCAAGCCCTTGACCACAACTCTTTGACGTGACTGTTCAGGCAATTCCTTATCCACTAACTGGCCTGTCTGTAAAATCCATGGCTCTCTAATTTAGAGACAGGGATGTTATGTTGGACAGTGTCAGATGCTTTGCACAAGTCCAGGTAGATGCCAGCAGTTGCTTTTCCCAACCATCACTTTGTTTATTGGATGTGATAGGATGTTTGTGTGGAGCCTTGTTTTTGCTTGGTAACAGGGTAGGGGGCTGCAATGGTGGCCTCTGTAAGCAGTTCTCAGAACATCCCCTGGCTCTGAGTTGGACACATCTCTGGCCCAGTCAGGCCAACCTGGCACCTCTGTCATCACTATTTAAGAAGGAAAGGTGGACAGGGTGGAGGTAACTCCACAGACTCAGCAGCGAGGGAGGAGGCACATTGGACCATAGACCCCCTTGCACCCCATGGCGAGAGAGCAGCTGTTCCCCCTGCAACCTATGGAGAGTAATGGTGGGACTGATAGTTGCCTACAGCTTTGAGAGGACCCTGAGCTTGAGGGGTTGGTTGTTGTGGACCCCATGCCACAGGAGGCAGAGAGGAGCGGCAACCCTTGGGATTAACACGCATCTGAGCAGCCCATGCAGGGCTGCCTGGCGTGAGGGATCTGTGCTGGAGCAGGGAGGTCCAGCAAGGAGTATGCCTGGCGTGAGGTATCTGTGCTGGAGCAAGGAGGTCCAGCAAGGAGTATGCCTGCCTTGAGGAGAGACAAGCAGCAGGAGCCATCAGAGTAGGACTGACTGCACCCTGTTCCCTGTCCCCCTGTACCACTCAGGGCAGCAGGAGGTAAAGATACTTGGAGCAGGGCCTCGAGCCTGAGAAGAGGGGAGGAATGTGGGGAAAGGAAATCTTGAAGGGGCTGATTTTACTCTTCACCATCAACCTACTCAGTATTACTCTCAGTTTGGTTTGATTTCTGTTTGTTATGGTTTTGGTTGGTGTTGGATTAAATTGAGTTTAATTTTCTTCACCAAGTCAGCCAGTCCTGTCTGTTTTGCCTGAGACTGTAAGTTGTGAGTGAGCCCTCCCTGTTCTTTCTTCCAAAGGTCCTTGGTACTTCTCCCTCCCCATCCTGTTGGGAGGAGTGAGCCAGTGGCTGATTGTGGTTCTTTGTTCCCAGCTGAGCCAAAACCACAGCACTGGAAGAGAAAATCATTGCAAAGATTATGGGGGAAGAATGTCTGCTGACTTGCAAACTTGCTCTTTAAAATATATTATATTGACTAGCTAAAAAAAAAAGGTGCTTAGCAGAGAGTTGCGTTTTTTCACTTTCCTTTGAACTTGCTGACCATCTATAAATCAAGTGCTGGGTGTAGGGAGATTTAATGCATGATGCTTTTTAGTGGCTAAATGCGATCCTTCCCATTTCCCTCTGTACTCCCTGGGCTAAAGCAGGCATGACAGTGAATCTGGCCCTCATGGGATAGCGCTTGGCTTTGTCTGCCAAGTCTAATAACTGGCACTGATTCTGAAAAACTCCTTTGAAAGAGTTATAAAATATAAATAATTAATAATTCTTAAATTATTCAAGCTGGAAATACAGTACATGAATTCAGCAACCTGACCAGGATATGAATGAGTAATTATGTTAATTAACCTATGCAGATACCAGCAGTTGCAATTAGTTCATGTTTTAGGCTGCTCTGTGTTTTTAAGGAACAGAAATGAACTAAAAATAAATAGAAATTAACTGAAACTGCAGTAAGAAATCTGAGTTAAACAATATTGTTTGAATGGTCAACAGTGAAACCATTCAAATTCAGTTGGATTTATGTTCAAATTGCTCTTCTTTCCTTCGGAGGAAAACAAGTACATTTTTTAAAGCTTTAAATGCTACTGTCTGCAAGAACTTGAAGATGTTTCTGAAAACTATTAGTAGCACCATGCAAGACATTATCCTCTAGGTACTCTGCTCCAATCTCTGCACTTTTCTACCATTTCTTAGAATTGTAGGATCATTACCCTTTAATATCATCAAATCCAATCACTAACCTCACACTGCCAGGTCCACAGCTAAACTGAACCATATCCCTCAGCACCTCATCTATGCATCTGTTAAATATCTCCAGGGATGGTGACTCCACCATCTCCCTGGGCAGCCTGTTCCAATGCTTAATAACCTGCTCAGTGAAAAAGTTCTTCCTAATGTCCAATCTAAACCTCTTCTGGTGCAACTTGAGCCCATTTCCTTGTGTCCTGTCATTCAATACTAGAGAGAAGAGATCGACCTTCATCTCACTGCAGCCTCCTTTCAGGTAGCTGTAGAATGTGATCATATTGTCTCTCAGCCTCCTCTTCTCTAGGGTAAACATCCCCAGCTCCTTCAGCTGCTCCTCCAAACCTTGTTCTCCAGACCCTTCACCAGCTTTGTTGCCCATCTCTGGACACACTCCAGCACCTTCTTGTAGTGAGGGGACCAACGTCGAACTCAGGATCTGAGGTGCAGCCTCACCAGCACTGAGTACAAGGGAGACAATGGCCCTGCTGGTCACAGCAGTACTGACACAAGCCAGGGTGCTATTGGCCTTCTTGGCCACCTGGGCACACTGCTGGCTCACATTCAGGGAGCTACTGATTAACACCTCCAGGTCCTTTTCATCTGGGCAGCTTTCCAGCCACATAGTCCCAAGCCTGTAGTGTTGCATGGGGTTGATGTGGCCCAAGTGCAGGACCTGGCTCTTGGCCTTGTTGAACTTCATGTGACTGGCCTTGGCCCATCGCTCCTCTGAGGAGCCTTCTTGCCCTCAAGCAGGTCTATACCCCACCTAGCTTCATGTCATCAGCAAATTTACTGAAGGTGCACTCAATTCCCTCATCCATATCATTGATAATGATATTAAACAGAACAGACATCAGCACTGAGTCTTGGGGGAACACCACTGGTTTCCGGTCACCAACTGGATTAAACTCCATTCCCCACCACTCTCTGGGCCCAGCCATCCCAGCAGTTTTCCATCTATCTCAGAGTAGGTCCATCCAAGCTGTGGGCAGCCAGTTTCTCCAGGAGGACTCTGTCAAAGGCCTAACAAAAGTCCAGGAAGACCACATCCACAGCATTTCCCTCATCCACTAAGCAGGTCATCTTGTCATAGAAGGAGATCAGATTAGTCAAACAGGATCTGCCCTTTGTACAGCCATGTCGAGTGGGCCTAAACCCTTGGTTATCCTGTATGTGTCCCAGGATAATCTGTTCCATCACCTTCCCCAGCCCTTGAGGCCAGTCTGACAGGCCTGTAGCTCGCAGGACACTCCTTCCAGCCCTTCTTGTAGATGAGTGTTACATTTCCCGTCTTCTGGGACCTCCCGTGTGAGCCAGGACAGCTGATGGAGAGTGGCTTGATGAGCATTTCCACCAGCTCCCTCAGTACCTTTAGGTAGATTCCATCCAGCCCCATGGACTTGTGGGTGTCCAGGCGGGGCAACAGGTCACAGACCTTTTTTCTTTCAACTAAGGGGGCTTCATTCTTTCCTCTGTTCCTGTCTTTCAGCTCAGGAGGCTGGGTGCCCAGAGAAGAGCTTGTTTTATTATTGAAGTCTGAGGCAAAGAAGGCATTAAGTACCTCAGACTGTTCCTCACCCTTGGTCACTAAGTTTCCATTAGCCCTCCTTTTGTTGCTGATATATTTATAGAAATCTTTCTTATTGTCTTTTACAGCAGTGGCCGGCTTAAGTTCTAGTTGAGCCTTGACTCTTCTAATATTATCCCTACATGATATCCCTACATGACCTCACAACATCTTTATAGTTCTTTTGGGCTGCTTGAGCTTTCTTCCAAAGATCATAAATTCTCTTTTTCCTCCTGAGCACCAGTAGAAGCTCTGTGTTCAATCAGGATGGTCTTCTGCCTTGCTGACTTATTTTCTTGCACGTGGGAACAGCTTGATCCTGCACCTTTAAGAATCATAAAATCATAGAATTATTTCAGCTGGAAGACACCTTTAAGATCATCTAGTCCAGTCTTTGTCCCAGCCCTATCAACAACTAGACCATTTCCCTAAGTACAACATCCACCTTTCTCTTAAATACCTCTAGGGACAGTGACTCCACGACCTCCCTAGGCAGCCTGTTCCAATGCCTGACAACCCATTCAGTAAAGAAATTCCTCCTAACATCTAGCCTGGAGCTGGATATCCAGCCTGAGATTTCCTTCTTGAAGAATGTTCAGTCTTCCTGGACTCCTTTGCCCTTCAAGACTGCCTCCCAAGGACTCGGGCAGCCAACTGTGTCTAAGTCCACCCTCCAGAAATCTAAGGTGACAGTTCTGCTGATCACCTTTCTTGCTTCTCTGGTAATTGAGAACTTGATCATTTTGTGATCACTGTCCCCCACCAGACCTTTGTTCGCAAACACCAAGTCCACCAAGGTGCCTTCCCTTGTTTCTTTCCTATGTGGTGCTGAAGTGGGAGAGAGATGGTGGAAAATATCATTTAAACTGCATTTTTTTTTTAAAAAAAACATTAGCATAATGGAAAAAGTGATGGACAAATCAAAGGTCTAGTTTTACAAACATATAATGTACCATTCAGTAGGCAGTAAGACCTGAGTGTACATTAAAAGACTTTTCTAATAAAAAGAAAACAAATTTAGTAGGTACAAAGGAAACATTGCATTAATTGGAAGCTTTGAGTTCAACTAATTAGTCTTAACTGATTTTTTTTGGACTGGAAATGGTGGTTATCCTAGTGCTCTGTCTGCATGGCTGTCTCAGGTTGATGACTAACACCTAACCTCAGGAGAATGTCTTCTTTCCAAAAAGTTGGAACTGGTTGTGTTGTAGATGGATAATTGATTTACACTATAGAATTTCATATGGAAACAGACATACTCTAACTCTTCCTACTTATTAATATAAGTGACTATATTCAGATTTAGTCTCTAGTTGTGTGGCATTTATTTTCACTAAAGGTATTGTGCTGAAAACATGTCTAAGCCTCCTTATTTACAGGAGGAGGCATCTGCCGTCTTGATTCCTTGAAGGGCATTTCACTAAGTGTGTTTGGGTCTAAAGGAAAATCTCTTGGAGAATTCTCCTTTTCCTCTTGCCCTTGTTTTGTTATTAAGTACTGCTTTTCACTGCAAAGGTAATTCTTAGTATGGAATTTAAGTGGATACAGTTTGTTATGGAATGAGAAGAAACTTCTTAAAATGGGTTAAGGAGAGAGACAAATAAGAAATAACTTTTGATTCCCAAGATCAAATGGAAATGCTTGGCATTTACTTTCACTCTGAGCTTTCCCTCTCATTGAGGAATTACCCTGATGAAAGGAATTCTCCACTGAAAATCTCAAAACTGGCTTCAGCTTTAATAGTTTTGGTGAAACTTTCAATAGGTTGCATCAATAGGCAAATGCCAGTTGCATACCGCAAATAATGCCTCTTAATAAAAAAGCAAGAACCCATAGGTGAGAAATAGACTCATTTCTAACAATGAATGTGTAAGTACATTATTTGAGAAGAGGGTCATGTTGCAAAGCAGTGATGCTTGGGGCAGTTCTTGTCCATAAAGATTCATAGACATGTATTAATATTCCTGAGGTTTCAAATCCAGCTGTAGCAGCCTGTGAACAAGAAATGATTATGACCTATCAGTTGTTGCTTATGCCTTCAAAAGTGCACATATTGCAGAATTTTGCTTATTCTTCAGCTGGATGTCAGACATCTCCAATTTCATCACCTGATAGGTATTTTGTGGCTTATGTCACATAGATATTGCAAATATATTGTGTGTCTTAGCCTCAAAATTACGCCTCTGTCTTCTAGCATAATTATCTGGGATAATAAAAGGTTTTACCTCTCTCTACAATGTAAACTGGGACATACTTCTTCTCAGCTAGACTGTGGGCTAGACTTCAGCCTGAGAATAAATTTATTTCCCTGAATCTCCTAATCTGTTTGGATTTAATTTACCTTTTAAAAACTTTATTTATCCCATCACCTGAGTGTACCCTACAAAAACATAGAAATTTGAGGGTAAACCCCCCATCTATTTAAATCTTCTATTCTAGTGGGGTTTCTGTATTGATTTTTTTCACCATGCTCAGCATTTTCTGTTCTGCAATTCTGTCTAGAAATTACGTTAATGTTTTTAAAATACGAGTTTGCTTGGAAAGTTTAACTTTGTGTGTCTGAGGAGTACGGGGAAGTTGTTTGGTTTTTTTTTTTTTGAGACAATTCGTTAATTGCACTTGCAGTGATGTGTGTTTATGTGCATGATGCTGTTAACATAAACTGTTTTAATTTCATTGACTTTTCTGAGAGGTTGCAAAGGAATATAAATGGAAAAAAAAGATTCAGACTTCTGAAAATGGAATAACTTAAAATCTAAAGAGATGACGCTAAGTACAAAATTGTGGTATATAGTGAAAATGAAATGTCTTCTTTTTTTCACATTGGTCATTCGGTTCACCATTACTGATAAAAGACAGAGCTTTTTCGTTTTTTGTATCTTGTGTGTGTGCTTGGAGTTGTCATGTGTTACTGTAGTGGCAGCATGCACTGAGTGTTGAGCCAAGAGCCAGGAACTGGTGGAAATAAATGGTTTAATGTCAATTGCTCAATCAAATCACTGATTCAAACTTTCAACAAATCAATCTATATTTTCCATGTCTTTAGGGGAACACATGTCAGTGTGGTAAGGAAAACCCACCTAAAATCTGGTATCTAGTCTGCTAGGACTTGCAGGTAGAATTACATCTCTGAAATAACTTGCTTATCAAGTAACCTGAATATTAAGAAAGAAGACTTTGACTACTATGACGGACAAACAGACACAGCACTATTCTATAACAGACACAGCATACTATTCTATAAATGTGACGATTAATGTGCCACACTCTCCTTGTTTCAGCTAAAATAAAGCTAATTTTCTTCCTAGGAGCTAGTTCAGGGCTGTGTTTTGGATTTAGTGTAAGAAAAATATTGATAACACACAGATGTTTCAGTTATTGCTAAGCAGTGTTTATACTAAGGCAAGGATCTTTCATCTCCTCACCCTGCCCTGTCATGGAGGCGGGGGACGCACAAGCAGCTGGGAGGGGACACAGCTGGGACAGCTGACTCAAACTGGCCACAGGACTATGGCATACCAAAGGACACTGTGCCCTGTATAGAAACTGGGGGGAGTTGACTTGGAGACATGATGGCCTAGAGATTGGCTGGGCACTGGTCAGGAGGTGGTGAGCAATTGTATCAGGCATCACTTATTGTGTTGTGGGTTTTTTAATTGTTCTTATTTTCCTTGATATTTAAATTTCCCCTTTCTCTTAAATTTCCCCTTTCTCTTTTGTGCTATTACACTGTCATTGTCTTGACTCACAAGTTCTACTGTTTTTTTCCCTTTTTTTCTCCTGTCCCACTCATTGGGGATAGTGAGTGAGCATCTGCATGGTGCTTAATGCCAGCTGGGGTTAAACCATGACACACATATTCATTTCTCTAGGGCTGTAGTAGCTAACTCAAGAAAAGCTGTCAGTATTAATCCTACTCTCTTGCTGAGAAATACACTATATTCATGTATCAGTGGGAACTTAAAGCTGAGTTCAAGCAACACTCTTGACCCCTGTGGTCTCTTTTTTTTAATGCATGCATAATTTTGTTTCCATATTGCCTTAACTGAGTGTTTATGGGGGGATTTTGTTTTGATTTATATATTTTTTAATGTTTTGTTGGCTTTTTTTTGTGATGTCATTAATTCTACAGGTATTTGGAGTGCAGGTCTGCAGCTGTGCTCCTCAAGCCAGGAAAGCAGAGCAGTAGAGGGCAGCAATACTCCTTCTGTTTTGTGTTTCCTGCTCCTAAAATAAAAGAAAATTTAAAAGCAAGGAGAAAAAAAGAAGAATGTGGAGAATGCTATGCCTACCAGAGCTGCAGGCCATGTAAGGGAACAGAGCTGGGCCAAACACCCACTGAACACAGAGAGATGGCACACAGCGCTTCCTGCTACGTCACACTCAAATCATAGGCTGAAAATATTTGTTTTGCTGATAGTCATGGCTTTTAAGCAAAAAAGAAAAAAGAAAGTAATAGATTAAAAGAAAATAAATAATAGTTTGTGTATCTGTAAAGAAGCAAGGGGATTTTTGAAGCAAATTGTCAAGTTGCAGTCGTGTTCCAGAGAGCAGTATAAACTGCATTGCCTTTATGCTTGTCATGATACAGGTCTTTACACTGTATATCAATATTGATCCTTTCTATTCTAACACAAGACCCTTTCACAGTATCTCAGATGCTTGAAGGTGAGTTTGTATACTGAGCTTTGTGTATATGGACTGCATAAACAAGTAAGAGTATGAAGAAATTACCCTGTTGTTTGGGCCAAGCTGTGGAAGTAAAAGCATAGATGATAAAGCTCCATCAGAAGTAGTTCTCGGAAAGAAGTAGCCTACAAAAGGTTAATAGTAACCTAGAAATCTTTCTAGATCATAGAAAAGCAGACCTGTTACCTTTGCAGTATTGTCACCTGCAAAGGATTTTTTCCTTCTAGGTTTGAGGAAGCTCCCATGAGTCACTATCGTAATCAGCAGTGAAAATAGTGCTGTTCTTCACTCAGAGCAAAGATTAGGATGTGGTGGGGAAGATGTGCAGGAGTAAACCTTCCTGGTGTTTTTTATGATGAGGATGAGTTGCATAGATGAACTTTCTCAGCGTGTTTTATGGTGGGGAAGAGATGCACAGGTGAACCTTCACAGCATGTTTTAATGCATGTTTTAATACTGTGCAATAGAGAGGAGTTGGGGTCAATGGAGCTGGAGTCAGAAAAGGTGCTGCAGCCCTGGGTTTGCACGGCCAGACTTGCCTGTGGCTGGTTACACATTCTTTTCCAAGGTGGGGTAGTGAGTATGTCGTAAGAACGAGGAGGGAGCCCTGCATCTTGCCCATGGGTTTAGCTGCTGATTTGAAACAGAAATTGTATGAAGGTGAGAAGAAAAGCTCTGCCCATCCCCTGATGTATCAGGGCAGTCAGTTAAAAGCAGTTGGCAATGCTTAGGAAATCACGTGAATACCGACCTCTAATGCTCTGATGAGTAGAGCAATCAGTTCGAGCAAACACTGACTAAGAGAAAACTGTGAGCATAAACATTTTTACACACTCAGAGGGATCAAACTGATGAAGTTTCTCCAAGCATAAATAAGAAATAGCTGTAGAAGTCAGTCGAGTGCTGTAAAACCTTTGTGAAACCTGATGGGAACCACTGTTAGCAGATTGTGCCTGGATGATTCATGGATATTTCCTTGGTACCTAAATGAGCTGGGTCCTCTGTGGGATGCAGCCATTTATTTTGAGCTTTAAATGATTGTGGGGATCAACTGTTTGAGCACAAACCTTTTGAGGAAATGTGTTTTCCAAAGAAGGGCTTAGTGTTGCAAGAATTGTGAACATAAACTTCTAATACTTAACTGGAAGTCTGGCACTTCAGTAAAATATTTCTACTTGCTCAGGGTATGCAGATGTCAAAGACTTTGGAACAAATTTTAGCACAAGTCTATTTCTAAAAAGCTAGGCATCTTTCAGGGCAACTTTTCTTTATCTTTAAGAAACACCAGTCTGTTGTCTAGGTTTGTAAAGCAAAGATTTAAAATCTATGCTTCATGCTTATTGTTATAAATACTATCAATATTAAAATAATAAATTTTAATAAGAAGAGAAATTAATTTGATTACATAAAGAGAGAGTGCAATTGTTCTCAATGCATTCATCATAAAATAATGATAATGCACTATTTTTCTTCATATCGTGGTAGTGGAGTAAGTGTTTATTTCCAATCCAATTTCAAATAGAAATGAATTGTTTTAAAGGTTGAATAAATTGGCCCAACAGACCAAGGCAATTATGGTAGGTGAGTGGTGCATGACTGGTAAAGAAAGATAAGAAACACTGCAGAGCCCAAAAGGGCAATGAGAGGGAACACCCGGAATTGCAAATGCTCAGGGCTAGCAAGTAGTTTGCTACTGTTAAACTGGGGAGGTTAAGAAATGGCATCAAGCAGCTTCAAATTCAGAAATGCGCTGCTATCAATTAAAATAATGTAGGGAGAAACAAGTCTCTTGCTGTTCACAAATTCCTGAGTATTTACTTTCCACCTCTTGCAGCCAGAGCACCATGATTAGAGAATCAGCAAGTTGTGAAAGGCAATGGATGGAAAAAAAGAAAGAAAGGAAAGGAAAAGATGTAACTGCATGGAAACAGATGAGTTTAGCTGCATTTGTGTTGTGTTTTAAAAGCATACTGTGAATTGCAGGCTGGATCACAAGACAAACCCCATTTTTGATGAACACATTTTTTTTTACCATGCAGTGCAAGAATTATTATTCCAAAATGTTGCTCTAGAAGCTGTTGTTGCTAGTCAGTCCCACATAAAGACAAATGAAGAGACATTCTCACACAGGAAAGGTTAGCAGGAGCAGAAACAAAGTCAGAAAGCTGGGATTTGACCTCAGATGTCCTGACACCTCATGGAGTCCCAGATTGCCTGGACTATATAACACAGTAAGGTCAGAGCTATGTTCTGTGCAAGCGCTTCTCCTAAGCAATGCAATACAAAGGTAACATGCAGTCTGTGTTGGGCAACTGCAGGATTTCTGGCATGTCAATGGCTTTGTAAGGGTCTTGCCTCTGAAAAGTGAGGTTTGGGAAATTTTTGGTCGCTTGTGCATGTTGATGGTTCAATGACAATGAGTTGCAGAGCTTTTTGGCATTAGAGTATTGTCCCTGTTGTGTGATCAGGCTGGATTGTTTTCATCCTCATGCAGTAACCCTACACTGTTTGATGTGTGGGTTGAGTGATGGATGAGCTGTTGAGCTCTCCCACTCCTCCACTGTGACACTGAGATATCATACAGCATATGTAGAGTAGTGAAGATAAAAGAGTCACTGATTGTGGCCTGTCCTGAGTGGTTAAACTCTGGTTGATGAAAAGTGCAAGAAAGCTGGCCTGGCTTTCACACGTGTGTCTACATGAAAATCGGTGGCCTCAGATCCAACACACGGCTCCCACCATCCTTCAAATGTCTCATGGATACTTGCATGAGAGCCAGAATGAATCTGTTTTTCCAACTACATCAACTGAGTTGATGTTTTCTACAAACTTTATCTCCATTCTGTCTTGTGTCTTGTGGCTCCAAGACTAGATCTGCATCCTTACATTTAGTTTAATTGGTCCCTGGGTTTATTTGTCAATAGCTTAAGACTGAAAGCAAAATAAAACTATATTTCCAGGGCTTTCCTTGTCCAAATGCTGCTTTTGTTCTACATAGTCAGTGCCCTGGGACTGTTGACAAAAGCAGAAGCATAGTCAGTGTATAATTGTAGTATCTGGAAAACAGCACCAAGTATTTATGTTGGCAGTTTTCAGAACAAGTTTTCAGAACAAGTTGCTGCTTAATATGAGCCTAAAAACTTCTTAAGGCAAATGAATCATTTTGAAGCCACTTCTGACTTAATCCAGACCATAGGAAGATTTATCTAAGGTCTGTTTGTGTCTGGCCTTGGCAGGTAGTCCAGCATTTCTGGCAGGTGAGAAAAAAAATCAACCAGCTATGCAAGGTCTGTGTGGGCAGGAGGGGTTGGGATCAGGGACAGTGGTTCTTACACCTGACCTCCCTGGAGATCTGCTGCTATTTGCAGCCCCTATCTAGAAAGAAAATGAGTTTAGTCTTTCCTAGAGAAAGCCCAGACTCAAAGATTTCATTTAGGCTGCTGATATGAGAAAGTGCTACAGGGAAGCCTGTAGTATCCCTTCCTACTTGATAGACACTTCCAAGCTGCTAAACCAACACTGAAGTAAAGGGCTACAGAGACCCACTGCCACAAGGTCAAACCATCTGATGGAGTGAGCTGTCAAATATTCAGCTTTCCATGTGAACATGGGAGAAAAAAACCCATGGCTTAGAAAGATGTCTTTCAACTAAAGTGTGTCAGATGCTTGTTGGAGGGCAGAGGATCTGTGGTTTCTGTAGATACATAGGCAGCGCTGATGTGAATAGGTTCTTGTTAGTGGGGAAAAGAAGCCAGAGAGGCTGTTTTTGTTGCTCTAATGGAAGGAAAAAGCTTTGAAGGACTTGTTGAATATGTATTAAGCTTCTGGATATTGAGAATAATTTATTGTGCCGTTTTTATGTAAAACCCATGTTCCTCCCATAAAGATGAGTGATACTCAGTTCTGCAGCCCACTCAGCAGGAACCACAGGTAGAGGCTTTCCTCCAGCCCAGGAGAACAACAAAGGGAGCATTATCTCTTGCCTTGCCAGAGTGTTAGGTCTTTCATGCTATCAATTTTCTCTGGGCAAAGGGCCCACAAAGGAGAACAGGAATCCTGCATCTTAAATCTGTGCACACAAAGGGAGAAGGTCTTGAAACCACCATATCACGCAGATATTTCAGTGCTGTTAAACACTCATAATATTTCATCCTTTTGTCTATTTATATTTATTTTTCTGTTATTATGTATATGTCTAATGTGAAAGAAAAACATAAGTCTATTACCAATTGCAATACAGCACTATTATTTTTTTTCTTGTCTCTGCAGTGAGCATTTTTTGTAACATTAATAGGTCTTGGGGTATTCTTTTTCTCATGCACTTTATTCCAAATGATCCTCATCCTGGGAGGATTTCTTAGGACTGGCTGGAGCATTGAATGCTTTCCACAAAAGCTACTTCTCAGTGTTTTTTAGCGATAATGAAAGTATCTACATACTAAAAGAAAAATCTTAAGATAATCCATTTCAGAAGTTGATTTCGCTTTCAGCACTGAGGAATCAATGGGTTTTAAAAGACAGCATCCACTGCCAAGAGTGCTGAATATTGGATATCTCTATGCCTTTGGTCGGGAAGAACAAACAGGTTCCAGCTTCATTTGTAGAGGTCCCAGAAAGGACCAAAGTAAGAGGGGATGTCCAGCATTATGGTACAATAGAACTTATTTTAGGAGATAAATGGGAATGAAGCACTCAAATGCTGACAATTCCTGCTCCTTGGTCTTGGTGAAGATGCTTTGACACTGTAGTTCCAGACTCATCCTCATCCTTGAGGGCTAATTATTTTCTAGCTGTCCCCTGCAAATCTGTAGAGATCTAAAGCCCCAGAACGAGCTATTAGAGGCATTCTCTTTGGGACAGAAAGGCAAAAAGAATGCCAAATGTATCCTAGGGATGAGTCAGATGTGTTCATGTTACAGTAGGTGGCACTCCTTCCTCTGCCTCAGGGATGATGTGAATTTTGGGTGCATGGTGGAGTAGCAGGTAGCATCTTGCAGATGAGATGTGACTCTCAAGGATGAACTGCAACTTGAGTTGGTTATAATATGCTTTTACAAGTGCTCAGATCACATACTTGTGGCTTTCCTCTAGATCTCCCGCTATTTTTAGTCTTTCCTTCTTCACATTATAAAGGTGTTGCTGTGAATATATACATAGGGAACACATTCAGCTTTGAAAGGGGCTGCATGCCAGCAGTGGGTAGAATCCTGTAGGTCACACATCTTCCCAAATCTGCCCAAAGCCCCAACCATTGGAGAAAGAAATAATGGAACCCGAGCAATTTAACTTGCTACCACAGGTTGATCTGCTCCTGTAGATATTTTGGGAATAGAGTAAGGAGTGGATTAGACAGGGGGGGAAAAAAAAAAAGCTTCCAGGAGGAGGAGGAAAACGTTTATTTTTATGTACTCGGTGATGCATCTCCAGCTTCTCATCCATGCTGTCCTGGCCAGCTGTAGCATGGTGACAATTGCCTGTCAGTAATCCCACTTACTATCTGAGTTTTGACTGGCAATCCCAAGGAGATGTTTGCAGAACAGAGAGATTTCACATTGCTTTAAAATTGGAAAATGGCAACTGAGTGGATGCATTTGGTAACAGATGATCCTTGAAAGGTTTAGAAGCAAAAGCTATTAAAACCAAGGAGCTGTGCAGAGGAAAATAGATTCTGAGTATATCAGAACCTCTCCGAAGAGAAGAAACATCTCTGTTTCATGAGATTCCCATCAGCAAGCCCTTGCATGTGGTCTTTCAGGGCAGAGAGGATGCCATCTAAAGATGCTCTTTTATTTGGCTTCTGGATTACTGGACAACCAGGCACAGTATTGCAATGCCAGATCAGCAAAAGGCCCCCTTAACAAACCACAAGCAACTCTCCTCCCAAAATGCAAGCCAGTTGCTGCATTCTTGTCATTCTTCTCCCTAAAGCTATTTCTTTCCCTTCACTGGATCAAGAAGACAAAGCAGCTGCTCTAAGAGTGTGAGTTTTTTTTTATTGGGAACTGCAAATTAAAAGAAATGGAGACAGAGGGTTTATTGTTATCATAGTGGGGCGGTACCTTGGGATTCCCAAGACTACACACCAGCTGGCACAAGGAAAGTCTGAAGTATGAACTGCAGGGAGATTATCTGTACTCGCCTGATGGTTTCTTTGGGATAGCAGTCAACAGTTGAAAATAGGCAACTTCTGGCTGCCTTTCTGCAACAGAACTCGGCTGTCAGATTGTGAAGCCCTTTGGGCTGCTTTAGCATCATCCTTAAACCAGCAAACACTGACCTTAGAGTTGTCAGGTGCTGGTTGAGGTCCCAAATCTAAAACCAAGCTACAAAATCTCTCTTTAGACCTCATAGGTCTTAAAAAACTCTGTTTCTCACCTGTAAATAAATATCTTCTTTAGATATACTCAGCTAAATTTCTCACCAGTTTTATTTTCCGTTATTTGTCATGCTTTTCTCCACATCCTTTCTGATCCAAGTGCTGTTGTTTCAGTTCTAGGCTGTACAACTTTAATAGAAAACAAGTAATGTGACTTTGCCACTTGTCACTGGGAAATCATGCACAAGTTTTCCCCAGGGCTGTTAATATTTGGAAGCCAGGTGAGCTTCAGTTAACTGTATTGCCATCTCCCTCTTTCAGAAGTTGGTATCACCTCTGTAGGGAGGAAAACCATAAAACTTGAAGAATGTTGTCTGACTCCTATTAAAATATTTTATTTATCATTGATCTCTAGCTTGAAGGCAGCAGGAATGCATTTATTTAATGCTGATCATCTTTAAAATGGAAATGTAAAGATATTGAGTACTTTTATTCCTAGCAAGTTATGCATGATCGAAATGGAGGAAATATACAGTAAAAAAAAGTCTGCACTTAAAACATGTTATGTCTGAACTTAAAGCATGTGTGAAAACAACCAGGAGACTTGGCTTTTGTGCCAGGAAGAGATATATCAAAGTGACTGAAAACTGCAGTATTTTGCATAGCCCTTTTTTGTTGTTGTTTTTCATGTGCATCTTGAAAAATGCAGGAGGTACCAAATACGCTGAAAAACACAGTAGTGTTGAGCAGAGAACACTTTTATTTCCTCATCTGCTCTTTCTTTCTTTTTTTTTTTTTTATAATTAGTTTATAAAGACCAGCTGCAGGTTTCAAGTTGGAACTTTGCACTCAGCCAAGTGCCAGTGTGTAACAGTAAAAAAACCCACAAACCCAAAAAGCTCTATCCCATAAAAACAGTCTATGTCTGGATATCTCTCATTTCTAGCTAATGCCCGAATGGGAGGTCTAAACACACTGCTAACGGCAGATACAAACACATAGGCACCACCCCCAAAAAATGTATCCATGGCTGCATCCTACCTCTCTCCTCCCCATATCTAACTCCCAGAGAGGGAACCGAAGCAGCTGCTGCTGCTGTCTGAAAACATCTGAGCACAAAACTCTGCAGGTCCCCCAGAACTGCAGGACCAGTTGCACTGAGCTGGGCTGTGGTGAACTCCCAGTTCCTCCAGACTGTGCAATTTTATGGGAAAACCCCAAAACCAGATATTTTCTTGCCCACAGAGCTTGCTTTCTGCCTTGGAGGGCCAAGCCCCAGAGTGGCCTTATCAGGGTGTACATCGCTGTCCCTTCTGTGCCTGGCAAATGCAGGTAAGACAGAAGCAGAGCCATTTGGCACCCAGGGCTTAGCTGGTGTGGCTCATTTATTTGCTTTTGTTATTTTTGTGCTGCAGACCTGTGAACCAGATGGCACAGGTCGAACCGGCATGTAGCGGTTTGTTGAGCATGGAGAAAATCCTGGTGCTTGAGGGGTCACACGCTCACACACTGGGAAAACCCAGTCGTGTTTGGTATGGCAGAAACTAGCTCTGCTTTCACCATGAGGTATTTTAAGTGCGGGCTGTTTTAGTGCTCAGATACCCATATGCCTTGCCTCCAGGCATCTCCAGTGCAGACATACTTGACCAATATTCACATTAAAATCTCGGTTTTTGGAGCCCAAAGCTTGCTGAGACTGAGCAGGAGCTGTGCCAAGCTCAGGCTTGTTCTTTTATTCAGGGAAGACAACAAAAATCGCCTATTTAAAGATAAAAAGAAAAAAAAAAAAGTAAGCGGGAGATAAGCCAGGCAAGTTCTGTAGGGGAAAAAGTAGCACCCCTGAGGAGCAGAAGCTGTGAAGGGGGCACCCTGAAAGCGGGACGGGGAGGCCAGGTTTGTGCAGGCATCTCCCAGGGTTCAGACCTGTTTGATGGCCTCCTCCTGCAAAAGAACGGGAAGGGAGGGCTCCACTCAGGCTCCCGCAGCCCGGGGGGAGCCGCCGGCCAGCCCCCTCCCCGCATCCCCCGCCGGGCGGGTCGGCGGCGCGGGGCTGTGGGCGGTGCGGGGAGCGGCGGGGCCGGGAAGGAGGGAGCGGGGAGGGCATGTACGTCCTCGCAGGCGCCCCTGTCTCCCTCCCCGCCGCCGTCTCTCCTTTCCTCCCTCCCCCTCCGCGTGTGTGTGTGCCTCCCGCTCCCTCTTCAGCCTAGCCTGACGCAGCCGGATCGAAATCGCCCCTAAGAAGCCGTCTCCAGAGCGCGGTGCCGGGGGTCCGGCTGCGGCGGGGGCCCCGGCGGGTAGCGGGGCCGCGCCGGGCCGGGCCGGGCCGGACGGGGCGGCAGAGACGAAGTTGGCCCAAGTGCAGGAAGGAGGCACCGGGCTAGAGGGGGAAAAGTTGCCGGCAAAGGCGAGGGGCGAGCTAGGCGGCAGGACCATGGGCACTTTGCGGGATTTACAATATGCGCTGCAGGAGAAGATCGAGGAGCTGCGGCAGCGGGATGCGCTCATCGACGAGCTGGAGCTGGAGTTGGACCAGAAGGACGAACTGATCCAGAAGCTGCAGAACGAGCTGGACAAGTACCGTTCCGTGATTCGGCCCGCCACCCAGCAGGCGCAGCAGCAGAGCGCCGGCACCTTGCAGGGGGAGCAGAGGACCAAGCGGCAGGCGATCTCGGCCGAGCCCACCGCCTTTGACATTCAGGATCTCAGCCACGTCACCCTCCCTTTCTACCCCAAGAGCCCACAGTAAGCAGGGGGGTCACCCCGGGTATCCACCGCGCAGCGCTCCCCGCCTCGTCTTTCCCACCGCCGCGCTCAGCCCTTCGCCCTCGCCACCTTCTCCCCTCCGGGGCAGCTGGCGGACGCCTCTACCCCTCCATCCTTCGTCCCCGCTGCCGCCGCCCCTGGGGAGGGACCGGAGGGGGACGGAGGTGGGGGGCGCGAAGCGCAGCCCCAAAGAGCGGCTGCTCCGAATGCCGCCCGGCCCCGCACCCTCCTGGGTGGCCGCGCAGTGGGAAAGTTGCGAGCTGCGGGCTTAGGCGCCTGAAAGGGTATATGTGTGACAGGAGCGAGCCTCGAGGTGGAGGAAGAGCCGCTCTTCTCCGCTCCGGCCCAGACAGACTCCTGTCGGACCTGGGCCCCGCCCCCCCCCCCGTCCCGTCCCGTCCCGCCGGGGGAGGCACAGCCGCCTCTGCTGGCAGGGGAGGGCGGGCGCCGGGGGAGTTGCTGTTGCTGGCGAGTGGAACCGCAGAGAGCACCGCGGGCTCAGGGGCTTTACCTCTGCGTGAGGGGGACGGGAGAAACTCGGGGGTCTCTCCCCTCCGGGGAGGAGCGGCGTCCTGCAGCAGGCGGGCAGGGAAACTTGGAGGCCGGCCGAGTACGATGCCCGGATCTCTAGCAACCTTCTCGCCGCCCTGCCTGGCCTCCCTTGCCCCCGTGGGTGCTAGTGCTTTTTTGGGGTGGAAGGAGGCAGTGTCAGGGACTCGCTGCAGTATCGTGGTCCGGTGGAAGAGGTGGAGAGGGCAGCAAGCAGGGAAAGTTGCGGGGAACCTCGGCTCCCAGCACGACTGGGAGATGCTCTGCCCTGGTTCCACACTTGCCACAGATTAGGCAAATTACAGCGATTTCATGGAGAAAACTAAGACCTCAGCTGGAGCAAGATCGCTTCCCCCCACCCTTAGTATCTTTTCCTAGCCAATAAATTGCAATGCATTTGGTTCAGCACTCCTTAAGGAAAAAAAGAGGAAGAAAAAGAAAAGATGAGAAAAAGAGACTGTCTGCTGCTGAAGCACCTTGCTTCATGTGCAAGCACAGTGAAGGGTGGCTTGGCACCTGCTGCTGCCAAGCCAGGCTTCTCGGCTGATGGCAACAGGGGCTCGACCTTCCTATTGCCAGTGCCAGTCAGTTGTCAAATCCACCTTCTCGTTGTGGCCGACATCTTCCTGGCTGAGTTAAACAGGAGCGCTGGAGTCACAGAGGATAGTTTGAGCCATCCTGGTAGTTGGGGTTGTTCTACTTTTGGGTGGGCTTTGGGGTACAGGTCACCCCCAGCTGCTTCTTAGAGCACATGGTGCATGAGGCCCTCAGCCTCTCAGTGCTCCAGTGAGGTCCCTCGTGGGACTTCACCAGCCCCACGTGTTGCTGTGGCAGGGCAGGTGCTGGTGGTGGGGCAGGAGCAGCCGCGAAGGACGCTGCCTAGCTGCTCCCCACCGCCCTGACCAGGGATGCTGCAGATGGAGCTGCCAGCCTCCCCGCCGCCGGGACTCCCTCCTTTCCTCTGGTAGGTTGTGGGCTTGGGACAGAGGCCGGGAGGTGCCGCCGGCCGTTCCTGCCGCCGTGGCGGGGCCCCGCCGTCTCCTGGCAACCGCCGCGCCGGGGTTGCTCGCCCCGGGAGAGCAGCCGCCACGGGCCACCCCACCGGCGCGGGGCCTGTGGCGGGGCGGCGGCTGCCGGCTCTGTGCCGGCTCTGCTGCCGGCTCTGCTGCCGGCTCTGTGCCGGCTCTCCTGCCTGCCCCCTCCTCCCCGCCCCGTTCCCGCCGTCATTTCTCCACAGATATTTTGCCCTTTTAAGGCGAACGAAAGCGGCTCCGGATTCAAAAGGGTGGCGTGGAGAAACTGTAGAGGACCAAAAAACCCCCCAGACTCACCCCTAAATCAAACAAAATCCGCTTCCAAAGCGGAGAGTCTGTCAGGTGATGGAGACAGCTTTCCTATGAACAGGCAGTTGGCTGAGGTGCCGTGCAAGCCATGGCATGTCTGGTTAGCATCTAAGGTGCAGTAATGCATCCCAGAGGCTTTACCCAATTAAACTGTAGGACAGTGTATCACATCCAAACCCGTTTCTTTTTCTATCAGGAGTTTGCTCCTTGTTGCCCTCAAAGTGTGAATCGAGTTCCCCAGAGCTTGGGGAAGCGCTTCAGATTTTAGCAGAATGAGTCTGGATCCTCTGCTGTGTACAGTGAAACGTATAGGAAGCCTGATAAAACCTTGAAGTAACATTTTCCAGCTTGAAGTTTAATTGCTCATTGAGCAATTAGTTGCCTTGCGATAGTCTTACATGGGGCATTGCACACTACACACCTGCAAGAGTATTTCGTATTGACCTTCCATGATGAATAGTACTATTTGTGGTAAATGAACTTGCAGCTTCTGACCTTAATTGATGAGGTGGAAGAGATACTTGCTCACTATTTCAGGAGTGCATGTTGCTCTAGAAAGCATTCGCTCTTCTGTTTGAGCCATCATGTTACAGTGATGAGAAGCCCTCAAAGCCTTATACTGAAGGATGGATATCTACTGAGGTGACAAATCTTCTGGCGATAGATGATCATCTTGGGTGCTTGCCTGAATTCATAACTGCATGAATGAGCACTTTGAGTTTGAGCATCCCAGTGGAAAAGAAGATATGGCTGCCCAAGTAAAGGAAAACATGAGCCTTGCATTTTGCTTACCTGTAGTTGTGATGATTAAAATCCAATCCAGATGGCCTGCTGTGTTAGTAGTAGATGTGTCTGGAAGGTTGAATGAGAAAGCACAACTGTTTTAATTTTTTTGAGACCATTAATACCTAAATTGTGTTTTTTCCATGCAGTCACAATCAAGGCTTACACAGAGTTCATGTGGAGTTGAGAGGAAGTCCTTGTCTTGATTAAACAAATGGTACAGAATCCTGATAACACTTTGATGTTCAAGATAACTGTGGTGGTGCTGGAGGTTAAGGTAAAGAGGATCTGGCAGCAGACCAGTAACTACCAAAATACTCAAAGAAGAGTTGACTTTTTTTTGCCCTGTTCATGCTAAGCCTCAGTAATTCCTGAGGTAAATGACATCCAATGTTTGGTTTTAATAAAGCAACAAAGTATCAATGTGTTTCCCAGCATCCTACAGAAGTAGGAGCACCAAGGGGGCACACAGGAAATATTTGGTTGTTTGGTATCCTGTGGATTTTTTGTGGTTAAGTGATGCTGTCCTGATGTGATTAAGCACCTAAACCAGTTGGAGATTGGTAGTAGTAGTAGTAGAAAATGTGTTAGAAACGAGAAGGAGGGATCATGAGGGTCATAGTAGACTGCTGATGCTTGTGGGTCTGACTCAGTGAAGTGTCTATGGAAGCTGCTGCAACTCCATGTAGAAGAGTCTGGGTTATGAAATGATTAAACTCTGAATGACTTTAAAGTGTGAAAGTGAATTTAATTGCCTCATATGGAAAAAATGCCATTAATTTTCCTGCAAGATCTTACCTTGCACACAACTCCACCATTTAAGACACACAGAGTTTAAAAAGTTTCTATTTCAGTGTTAAGAGTTTTGGTTGCCATTGCAGGATTGGGCTTATTTTGCCTCTAAACTTTGATGTGGGTTTTTTTTTGTTTGTTTGCTTGTTTGTTTGGGCTTTTTTATTTAACGTGAAACAGGACTTTGTGGATTTAATTGAGGAGTTTATCGCTAAAATGCAAGGAGGGACACATTCTTCCATTTTCTTCGAAGTTGTGAGACCAGTGAGAGAAGTCAGGCATTGGCATCTTTATCAGTCTTCCTATTAAAGTAGTCAGTTGTCTAAAATAAGTGGCTTTTTCTTTCTACCTTCGAAGGAAATAACTTGCAAGAAGTAACTGAAATAAGCAGGCACAGGCTAGAAAGCTTGATGGTAGAAAAATGCCATGGTAAATCCTTATCTCCCCTTCATCTTCTAAAATTACTGCTCTGTTTGTTTTTCCACACCTTTGACCTCTCATAGGATATATCCTGACTGCTAACAGCCTGTCTGCATGAAAAGAACACTGTGAGACCTGAGCTGGTACCAACTGTTATCCCAATTAAAATTTTACAGAGCTGCAGACCAAAGAATAGCCTTTTAGACTCATAAGCCTCTTGTTTCTTCTTCAGTTTCGTTATTTTGTACTTGCCATGGGAAAATACCCAGGCCTTTAATTTTAAAAGGCTGTTTTGTTTGGTGATTGGCCACAGCTGTATGCTTTTTTGGAAGACTCTGTAATCAGCATATTTTGTTTTCCAGAAGGGGAAAAAAGAGATGTAGAAGCAGAATGTAAAACAAAGCAAGATTTTGTGATTGTGAAGAAATGTATAGGGCCCAATACTTTCTTGTCAGAGGTGGCATATGCCCTGTCATTAACTGAAGTAAAGGCAAAATCACAAAATCATAGAACAGTAGGGGTTGCAAGGGACTTCTAGAGATCATCCAGTCCACCCTCCTGCTAAGGCAGGTCCACCTAGACCAGGTCACACAGGAACGTATTCAGGTGAATTTTGGAAACCTCCAGAGAAGGAGATTCCACAACCTCCCTGGGCAGCTTGTGCCAGGGCTCTCTCACCCTTACAGTAAAGTAGTTTTCTCTTATGTCCAAGTGGGACTTTTTTTGTGTTCCAGCTTTTGCCCATTACAACAGGACAACAGAAAAAAATGCCACCCCATCCTCTTGACATCTACCCTTTAAATACGTGTAGGTGTTGATGAGATCCCTTCTTAGTCTTCTCTAGGCTAGACAGTCTCAGATCCCACAGATTTTTCTCATAGTAAAGATGTTGCAGTCCCCTGATCGTCTTGGTAGCTGCTGTATCATTTATAGAAAGTGTTGAGTAAGATGAAAAAATGACTTGGTTTTGTGAGTTAGGAATGCTTTGAATGTAAAGCTGGGGAATCTGCCAAAATCTGAGAGATTCATTTTTTTTTTTTTTGTGGAGAGGAGCAGCCTATGAATCGTATTTAAGAGTTCTGCTTTAAACAAAACCAAACAAACACTTGGTTGCGTAGCCTTAGGGAAAGTACAACATACGGACAAGAGATTTAACAAAATCCCTTCAACGGCCAAATTGGTTCTTTGAAGGCAAATGTGCACATCTTCTGTGAAGGAGAGGTGTATTTTTAATTGATCATAATAGTAGTAAAGCCCCTAGAAACATTTGAAAAGCACTTCATAGTTAAAGTGTTTGCATTAAATTATCTGCTGGTATTTATAAATTGTATGTATGCTGCAGTACCCAGGAGCTGTTCATTAATTAAAACTCTTAAACTGTAGTTCTAAAAACCAAATCCAACCCGGCCCAACCCAAACCTCTTTTCTTAAACCCCAGCCTTTCCTCTTGCTAAAATAATTTGGAAGATAGTTGCAGCATAGTTCAACCATGAGAAACTGATGACTGAGGGACCTGTGATCAGGAACAGAGACACCCTCCTGTGGTGATTGCTCCTTGAAATGTGGGACAGGAGCTGCAAAATCAAATGAAGGGTGATGGCCTCTTAAGTCCTGTTACTTTCTGGTTTTGGTGTTGTGCTGCATCATCTCAAAAGCAGTCAGCAGTGATGGATGTAGTGGTGCATCCTTATTTTCTTTTTTTGAGATCAAGATGTAATTCAGTATGATGTGTCCAGTGACCAATTGAAATGTGTTTATCATTTCAATTGTGGTTGCTTTTATATGCTATGTGCTAGAACACGGAATCCACCCAAGTGTAGTTTAACATTGTTCTGAAAAAGAATTTATGTGCCTGGAAAGATCTGCTAGTTCTTGATTAAACATTGACCTCCTTTAATGTCAGTGGAGTTCTATCAGTATGCAGGATTTAGGGGGATAGAACTTTAACATGTGTCAAATGGTGATGGGGCAGTCCACTGGTAGGAGGTCTATGAGAAAGGATGATGTGCTCACGAATATGAGATGTGGACAAGAGCATTGCCTTGTGGAATGATCTGCCTTAGACCGCTGTTGACTAGCTTTGTGTCTTTCAAGGGGACAGATCACCTTTTCTCCTACTGTTCTGGCACTGCTGTGCCGCTCAAACTCTAATGCGGTTTTTGTGTTTGACTTCAGCCAGCTGATTTGCATGGATAAGCTCTCTGGACAGCCCAGCAAGTGCTGCTGAATATGGGTACGTGGGGCTTATTGCCCCAACCAACAACTCAGTCCTAAACGTACCTCATCTCTACTCAAGCAGTGTGGCAAATCTACCTTGTGAACTGTCTCTCCTCTTGACTCTCCAAACATCCAGCTTGTGCCACTTCTGTTTGTGCAGTGAGGCTGAGAGCAGAGCTTCCTCATGCTTCAAAGGGAGGAGGTTTTCTTGTGGAGGATGATATGCTTCCTGATGGAAGTTTTAACATGCAGTTTATCAAGGATAGCAGTGAAGGCAAGTCAGTAAAATGTTATTTTCGGCTTGGTGGTGGTGGTGGATGGGGCTTTCCTCTATGCAGGAGGCACGTGTGTGACTCACGCCTCAGAGTCTGTACTGCTTAATGTGTAGTAAAGTGGCAAGTGTGAGAATGCTCATAGTTCAGCTTTTTGTTTAATTCAGCTTTCCGAGGCTTTGCTTGCTAGTGGTAGTAAGCAATGATACTATTTAGCTATTATGCAGAGGACAAAGATTTTTCTCTTTTGACAAGTAGTGTCCTGGCTCATCTCTGAAGTGCACTTGTTTAGTCAGATAATGTTTCTGCTGAATGTAAACTCCAAGGACCAGAGGTGTTTTAGTCAAAGGAAGGTAGAAAACAACTCACTGGACAAAGCTGTAAAAGCCACGTATTGTTTTGGTCATTTTCTGCCTGATCCTCGTATTGGTGAGTGATGGCAAGATTAAACATCACTGCCATTTGAATTATTTTTCCTTCTGCTTAGTAGCAATAACCAACACATGCTTCTCTGTATTTCTGCTGCTTTCTGATATTAATTTGAGCAGTGTAGTGTAAATACACTACATTCTGTTCAGAAACTACATCGAAATCCTTATGGTGGTTATATGCAAAACAAAAGTATTCAAGTACAGTAGTTTCAAGCAAGCTAATAGCACTTAAATCAAGATGGCCATTAACAGAGAAACTGTTTCTAAAATTGTAATACATCTCCATAAATTAACTTGCTACAGAATTAACTTTCTGTCCCTTTATGTGTATTACTGGGTGAATGTTGTAGGTGGAATAATTTCAAAGTACATCAGCAGAAAATGAGGTCCCATGGACACAAATGCCGCCTTCTCTCCAGACTGTCTGTGAAAGTAGTCCTGAGCTTTAGCATCCTGTGTTCCTAAGCACAGTATGTGTCTTACATGTCTGAAATGAATCACACCCTCCACCTCCCCCTCCCACCGCTCCCACCCAGGATCCAAGTGCTGATACTAAACAAAAGCAAACTGTGTTGTAGGCTTGCTTAGAGGCTGAGTAGACTCCATGCCTTCACTATGTCATGCTGAGCACCAGATGCCAAATACGGGTCAAGGGGAGAAAAATCACTCCTTTAGAAACTTAAAAAGGACTCGGTGACTTGACATGTACCTGTTTCTTTGGTTATCCTGTTTGGAGTAGAGACTGTAGGCTGCTAAGATTTCAGAAGTCATTGAATATGAACTTTAAGGTGGGGGGTCCTTGAAAGCTGTGCTTTTTGAACTGAAGATGGTGGTAATTTAAATGTCATAAATGATACCCCTTACTACCTGTGCTGTGGGTATTGCTTCTCATTTGGCCTTTCATAGTGCCAAAATACTTTCATTTGTAGCAGGCTAAAGGATAAATATTTGTATACATGCTTTCTCATCTGCTGTTTTGCCATTTCTAGGGGTTATCTGCAGGTAGAGAAATCCCTGACATTCACACTTTGTGTGGCTTGTCTTTGTTGTGAAGGACTGATAGAACAGGAAAATAAAAGAAAGAGTATTTGTTAACACTGAAGCCTAAAACAATGCAAATAAAAAAAATCCTTTCTCCTCTCACAATATCCACAGAAAGTCATTTGATTGTGAGTTTGCATGTTTCTTGGATATATAGTATGTATACTGACAACCTTAACATCTGAAATTATATTAAGGTCATTTAGAAACAGTGGTAAAGCACCTACCTGGATGTCATGGAAATAGCTACAGTGTACTTGTGAAACAGGGAGCACAGGACTAGCATTTTGCAATGCTCATGCAGTCACTGGTTTCCTTGGAAACTAGTGCCTGAGTACATATAGCCAAACTTGAACACTGGTGCCTGGTTTCAAACTAGAAAATGAGTTCCCAGACTTTAAAATTTCCAAGTAGGATTGGGATGTTTGAACTGTACTTGTTGCTTGTTTATTAGGAGTAATCTCAAAGTAGGATAACACTGCCGAAAAACTGAAGGATTTTCCTGCCCAGAGCTGTGTTTCTTTCTCCAAAATTCTCTTTTTTTTATTATTAATTCAGTTTGTGAGCTTATTTATTGGAGCTGTTTCCTGTTACAGACACAAACTGTGTCAGGAAAGTTGTGGGCCAGCTCTGCAGCCTGAACTCGCTTCAAGCTCACATTGCAGAAGATTTGAAAACTGCCCAGCCGGGCCAGCTCAGTTGGTTCACTTACTTAATATTCTGTAAGCTGGTGATCATGAGTGACGTGAATAGGAGAAATCATCATGTAGCTGTCTGGATTGTCTAAAGTGCAACTGGAGTCTTGTAAATATACGTGTTCTTTGTGTTAAAACTGATATCCTGGGTTCAAGAGAAATATATATAATGACAACTGTCTATTTGTATGTGTGAATGTATCCACACATACAGGAGTATTGCATTAACACAAATATACTACGAGCTGTACTTTTATTAGGCTAGAAAACAACCACACTTTAATATTGCTAGAGTGTTTTATTCAAAGAAAGGTAGAAAACAATTCACTGGACAAAGCTATTAAAGCCACCTATTGCTTTTGTCATTTTCTGTCTGACTAATATCAGCTGCGCTCTGGGAGCGTCAAAATGCTATTGGCATCTGTGGCTTAGCAGCCACATAGTATAATTCAGAATAAGTAACTGATGACATGAATGTGATAGAAATCTAAAGCATTTGCTCCCTGCCCTAAGTGTGTGTCCCTGGGATGCACCAGCGCTTTTTACTTTGAACTGCATATTTGTTATCAATTGTGGGCAAAGATCTAGCCGAAGGAAAGGATTCATTAAAATTAAACCAGATATACCTTTAGGTAAAATGGAAGATCAGGCATCCACCTTTCTGAGTTGGAAATAGAGTGGAGTTAGTGTCTACCTCTTTGCCTTGAAGTTTCAGGATTGCTTAAAATAGTGAAAGTCTCTCAGGTTACAGGTGAAGTTTAACCGTGGCTAAACTTGGTCACGCAGAGGACAGATACACATAGTTTGGCAACTACTGTGTTTTGTAGTTCAAAATATATATATTTAATGAAGGAAAGAGAGAAATGATTTTGACACCTATTGAGAAGGCAACTGCGGTAACAGCAGCTCACTCTGCTGTCTGTGCCTAGGCAGCTGGATCTCTGCTCTGGGGGTTGCTGGAGAATTGTGGTGCAAATGGCAGAAAGAATTTGGGGAAAAGGCTGGAAGAGGCAAATGAGGCAATAGGGTTTGTTTTCTCTCTGGTCCTGCTTTAAGAAGGGAGGAAAAATTAGAGTGCTCAAGTGAAAGAGGAAGCTGCAAAGGGGAAAGGAGATGATACTTCATTTCCTGTTTTATGCAGTTAGGTATTAGTCTGCAAGGTGGGATTTTTACAATGCGGGAATATTGAAATTTGCAGTTTCTATGGGCTGAATTAATTATATATGTTTCCTTCATCTCTGCTTCCAGGTTCCTATTGGGGTCTCCCACATGTCTTCTCTGTCCGCTTTCTGGCAAGTGTCCTGACAGTGTGTTAGCAGAGCACTCTGCCCTCATGCCACTATCCTTTCTGCCCACCGTGATGGGGCAGACTGCTCTTCCCATCATCTTCTCCTCTCTCTTCTGTGTCTTGTGTTGCTTTCTTGGGTCTCTTGTTCCTGCTTCTCCTTCATCTGCCCAGGATTTTTCTCTCTTCCTATGAATGCTTGCCCTTCTCTTCACTCTAAGCCCCAAAGCCCTTCCTTCTACAAAGCTGTCTATCATATTGATAAAGTCTGGAGTTTTCATCTCCCTAAAAACTTGCCTTGTTTTCTCTCTGTATCAGGAGACAGACAGCCTCCTGTGACTGTAGCAGAAGATATCACAGGAGGCTTGATTTTCCTGACAATCCAGCTTTTCTATTGTGCCAGTTTGTACAAAATCAATTGACTCGTGACTGATCAAATGTGACATCCCATGGGCCTCCTGTTACAGGCAAACAACAATTCTGTCACCTCAGCTGCCTGCACCTTGCTCAGCTCAGCTGAAGAACAGATAACACCCATCCCCTGCCCTAAAGAACTAGCACCAAAGAGGACACAAAGCAAGAGAGCATCTGGTGTCAGGGCATTTAGCGGTAACGACTTTGAGTTGTATTGACAAAAATCATGGTGCACACCGTGGGATTGCTGAGTGTCATCCTGCAATGACTCAATAAATCTTTGCGTGCTGCTTGATGAAGTGCTACGCCAGCTCCAGGAGGCTGTGTTTTAGCATTTATCATTACTTGTCCTCATCACAGTCCTGCCCATGGACCAAATAACAGCAGCGTCTCGCTGGTGGGGAGTGTACAGACTAGAGTGGGCTGAATCACAGTCAGAAATGTGTGGGAGTGTGGATACCTTCATGCATAGCTTGTGTCTGCATGCTCAAATAGTTCTATTTATCTAAACATTCTGGGTGCTTGAAAACTATGGAGTGTGTGTGTGTTATAGATATAAATATATATATAGGTAAGGATTTTTTCCTTACACATCTTTGCACAATAATCCTGTTAACACAGGAATTGAATGAAGGGGAGAAAACATCTCCTGCTCATCAGATACTTGATTGCTTTCTGTTTTCCCAGTAGAAACCTAGCTCTGAAAGGCACACAAGAGAAATGAAGCATGGAGAGTTGATGGCTTTTCTCTATTAGCACTATAATCTGAACACAGATGTACTCAGATACCATGATAATGAATATGATGGGAATACTTAAGTAAGGCAAATACTCTGGTTTTCATGACATTTCCTTGGTTCAGGGCATTGCTGAAAGGAAGACAGCCTCTGATGTGCCACTTGAAGTTAGACTTGTTTCTGTGGGAAGATAATTGAAGTTTTGTGCAGCTTCTGCTTGGAGAAGGGACACAGGTGGTACAACTCTCTTATTTTGCTGCTTCTTAACTGACTCTGACAGGGTATCTCAGAGTTACAGCTTGCCTTTTCAGGAAGAGCTCTTGGGCTTTTTTTGGCAGTGGCACAGCGATCTGTTGCAGGGTGGATATTGTATTGCGGCCCAGCAGTCTTTCATTAGAGGAGTCCCAAGGGAATGCTAACTATCCATCTTATTTCCCTCCATTCGTTTACTAGATTTATTATTGTGCCTGCAGGAGGGCATGCGCCATCAAGGAGTGTTTTCTGCAGGCACAGTGAGCCTGTATAGCTGAGCACATTAGCTGGTAATTGTGAACGCAGGTATGTTCCTTGTGCCACCACTGTTAGGGATTAGGCACTGGGGAAAATGACGTTTGGCTCTGCATAATGGCAGACCCGACCTCTGCACCTGGCATGCAGAAAGCAGCTGCTCTACCTTCTGCTTTGCAAGTGGTGTTATTTTCTCATGAACCATCATGGCTGATACTTCAAGAGCATGTGTTGTCCATGACTCGGAACAAATTATCACTTCTTCCCTCTTAAATCCCCAACTGGTTTTTTTTTTTTTTTTCCTTTGGACATTGTACAAGGATGATCATGACCATTATTCCAGGTAGTTAAAGCAAGTCCAAAACGGACATCATCAAGCAAATCTCAGGCTTTTGATTTTGTGCCATTACTCTTGTACAGACACAACAGGTGGGTTTTTTTTTTTCATTTTAAAGCTAAAAAAAATCTCAAATAGGAAACAGTAACCTGATCTTTAAAGCATCTCTTAGGATGTATAAACCCAGTTTAAAGCATTATCCCAGTATTTGCAAGTACAAATGGAAAAGCTTCCACACAGAGTGAGGCTGCCCCAGCAGCACAGTGAGGACAAATGAATGGGATACCTGACTGAAACTGGGCAGAGCCAGCAACATGAATTCATGTCACTCAAATTTCACTTCTGGAGCACAGTGTCTTTTCTCTCTCCTTGTTTCAACTGGAAATTCCATCTGTGAACTGTAGAGGACTCTTCGAGTTGCAGGTTTTATAAAAATAAACATGTTTCCACTTATTTTTTAAACTTTTTCAATCACAAGTTTCTTAATACAATCTGTGATTGGCAAATGTTATAAATTGGGCCCCCGTTATTTGATTAAGCCCTCTGGATTTAGTGGCCACCAAAATGTTGGCTATGGGGTAAGTACTGAAGAAGGTTACTGTTTAAATACAGCCAAATGTTCTTCCAGAGCATTGTGGCAGAGTTGTTACATCAATGCAAAATTTATGAACATGTAGCAAAAAGAAGATAGAGCTTTGTGAACTTATGCCCTGTTTGCATAGTGTAAAATCTGTAAGTGTAGGTTAGGACAACCTGACATGCATTGATGTGAAGCAGATGTCTTAAGAATGGTAAAGACAACTTATGTAAAACATAGATGCTTGTGGGACAAACTGAGAAAGTAGGATCTTTATTTGAAGTTTTAATTTATGCTGGAAGAGCCTTATGAAGCCTAAATGCTAGCTCCTAAGTCATGCTTGAAGTCTGAAAACATGACATTTTGTACTTGCATATTTGGAAGCCTCTAGCTCCATTACCTGTCCTGCTTTTCTTCATTAGCAATTGGAATGTTTTTTGACCTTATTAACACGGAAGAAATGGTACATCAATGGGGAGATGATATTCCGTGATTTTTCCAAGCTTCTTAATGGAATTTTAATCATTTCACTTGAAGAATATGGTGCATAGAAAGGTTAACTTGATGTCTGCTAGTTTACTCTGTTTTCCTCAGAGTTACCTTTGTTCTCCATTTGACTTCCTGGTACAAAATGTGAGAGGTGAGGGAGACCATCTCACCCTAAATCACAGGTGTCTGCAGCCTGACATCAAATCAACTTGGGTCACCCAGGAGACAGGCAAGGCAGAACTGAAGGTTACTGAGTCATAGAATCTCAAGGGTTGGAAGGGACCTCAACAGATCATCTAGTCCAACCCTGTTGCTAGAGCAGGACCATCTAGAGTAGGTCACAGAGGAACTTGTTCAGATGGGTTTTAAATGTCTCCAGAGAAGGAGACTCCATGATCCATCTGGGCAGCCCATCCCAGTGCTCTATCACCCTCACAGTGAAGAAATTCTTCCTTGTATTTCTTTGGAACCTCTTTTGTTCCAGCTTGTACCCATTGCCACTTGTCCTATCGTTAGACATCACTGAGAGCAGCCTGGCTCCATCCTCCTGACACCTGCACTTCACATATTTGTAAACGTTAATGAGGTCACCCCTCAGTCTCCTCTTCTCCAAGCTAAAGAGCCCCAGCTCCCTCAGCCTTTTATCATAAGGGAGATGCTTCACTTCATCATCTTTGTGGCCCTGCACTGAACTCATTCGAGCAGCTCCCTGTCCTTGAACTGAGAGGCCCAGAACTGGACACAGTATTCCAGATGCTGTCTCACGAGAGCAGAGTAGAGGAGGAGGAGAAGCTCTCTCAACCTACTACCCACAGCCCTTCTAATACACCCCAGGATGCCATTGGCCTTCTTGGCCATGAGGGCACATTGGTGGCTCACGTTTATCCTGCTGCCCACCAGGACCCCCAGGTCCCTTTGCCCTACACTACTCTGTAACAGTTCATTCCCCAACCTGTACTGGTACATGGGGTGATTCTTTCCCAGTTGCAAGACTCTACACTTGCCCTTGTTGAATTTCATTAGATTTCTCCCCATCCAACTCTCCAGACTGTTCAGGTCTCATTGAATGGCAGCACAGCCTCCTGATGTGTCAGCCACTCCCCTCAGTTTAGTATCACCAGCAAACTTGCTGACAGTGGCCTCTGTTCCTTCATCAAGATCATTAATGAATATATTGAACAGTACTGGTCCCAGCACTGGCCCCTGAGGTACTCCACTAGACACAGGCCTCCAACTAGACCCTGCCCCATTGATCACAACTCTCTGCCTCCTTCCCTTCAACCAGTTAACAACCCTGAGCAGGGATTCTGAATATCACCTGTTGATGCTTCAGATCCATCACTGGGAGATGAGCAGTACTCTGTCTGTCTCTTACATTGCTATACAACTGTTCTTCCTTCCACCAACATCATGTACTTGTTTTAAACCTTTCCTGTGCTCTGCATGTTTTCAGAAGACCTAAAAGTGTGTGGTTTTGCCTATTTGTGTTGGCAGTCCTGAGATTGCTCAGATACAGTCATTCAGTGCCTTCATACCATTTTTCTCTGGATTACTTTGTAGACTCAAGTGCACTTTCCTGCTGTATATATATTGAGAATAAAAGAGAGGTACCTCAGCAAATTAGTGAGAAATCATTGGAGGAAAACAGTAGAATATGGGCTTTTCATTGAGTAAAAAGCTATCTTTTTGTTGCCTGTGGCCTAATACTTTAAATAAATGTATCTGTGGTGCAAGGAGGGATTCTGAGAAGTCAAATAAATTGTCTACTTGTGCATTCATCTATAGAGGTAAATCTGATGCTACATTGGCAGAGATCTGATTGTGTGAGAAAACATCATTAGACAAGATTTTATTTAAGAGATTATGGGGGAAAAAGCCACAATAAATCTTTCTATGTAATCCTAATCCTAATGCATGATAATTTTCATCATAAAAAAAAATCTTTCCTTCACATGCTGCAGGTGTCTGGATATGAAATCTCATTCCAAAAAAAAAAAAAAAGAAAGAAAAAAAAAAGAGAAGAGAGGTGTGTGTGCAAAAATACTCTGGAGGGTTATAAGGATTTTTAAAGAAGAATCTCAAAATGATGAAACTTACAAACCTATTTGGAGCAGGTTCAGAGGAAAGCCATTAAGATCATCTGAGGGCTGGGGCACCTCTGCTATGAAGACAGGCTGAGAGAGTTAGGATTGTTCAGCCTAGAAAAGAGAAGGCTCTGCGAAGACCCTATAGCTGCCTTACAATATTTAAAGGGGCCAACAAGAAAGCCAGAGACGTACTTATTGCAAGGACATGTAGTCATAGGACAAGGGGTGATTGCTTTAAGTTGAAAGAGGAGAGATTTAGATGAGACATTAGGAGGAAGTTTTTCTGTGTGAGGGTGGTGAGGCACTAGCGTAGGTTGCCCAGAGAGGCTGAGGATGCCCCATCCCTGGCAGTGTTCAAGGCCAGGTTGGATGAGGCTGAGAGCAACTTGGTCTAGCAGGACAAGAGGAAAGAGCCTCAAGTTGCACCAGGGAAGGTTCAGGCTGGATATTAGGAGGAATTTCTTTACTGAAAGGGTTGTCAGGCATTGGAATGGGCTGCCCAGGGTGGTGGACTCACTGTCCCTGATATGTTTAAGAGACAGGTGCATGTTTACTTAGGGGAATGGTCCAGTGGTTGATAGGGCTGGGACAAAGGCTGGGCTTGATGATCTTAAAGGCCTCTTCCAGCTGAAACTATTCTATGATTCTATGATTGTAAGATATCCCTGCCCATGGCATGGGGGTTGGAACGAGATGATCTTTAAGGTGCTTTCCAACCCAGGCCATTCTATGACTATGTGATTCTAGTTTTTTTTTTTTTTTTTTTTTTACTGTCTGAAAAGGCTTTTCTTAGAAGCAGCCTCCATTCTGAATGCAGTTGGTTGAAACCTATCTTCTACCGGCAGCTGTGTCATGTTGGATAAAATATCTAATCCACCTGTGGCTGATCTGGAATGGCAGCGTCTCGGTGTTTCCTCTTTTATTATTAGAGGCTTGTTTCACAGCCAGCAATAGCTGAGCAGAGCTGCTTCGTATAAGGCTAACATTCAGAGCTCATCCTTACTGCTGGTGCTTCAGCTGAAAACTGAATTTTTATTCCCAATACTCAGGTGAGTGGTCATGGTCGCTTCATGATATAGGCTTGTTCTGGGAGACAAAAGCAAATTCCCCATCAGAATGTAATAAAGTGATGATGCTACAGCTGGTTCCTTGCCGCCTCTAAATATAGATAAAATAGCATGTAGTAGAGAAAAAATGTTTGCTGAGTTAACTAGGCTATATTTAGGTGCCAAATAAAGAGATTTCTGCTTTTGACCTTCCCCCTCACACCATCAAAACCACTTTTTATACTGTCTGCAAATGTCTTAGCTGTTCGTGGCTTCTCTTTGCAAAAAAAAAAAATTCTGAGTTGTAGGAAAGGGACATCTGTTGCAGCTGATGATAAAAAAAGGCAAGCTCTGAGGCACACAGTCCCTGTGTCCAGACTTGTTCTCTCTCTCTTGTCTTAGAGAGAACATGATATCCATAGGGTGGTTTAGGTACTAAATGGTCAGTGCTTCAAAAATCCCAAACCTGAAATCTCCCCAAAGTCTTTTCCATAACCAAAGTCTTATTGATTTCTATAAGAAATATGAGCTAAAAAATAAGCATCTTCCCATATGTGATGCATTTTACATCGTATTTTTAGCTTGCAGCAAGTTCTTTTCCTGGCACTACTGTTGGTACTGATTGTATGGTTGGCCCTTTATTCATGTATGGATAAAGCTATTTTTTTTTTTAAAGGAAGCAAATAGTGTAGTCATCTTGCCAGAACAGATTAGAAGAGGGAGTCTGCAGATCTGCAACAATCCTCTTCTGTGTCTAATGAAGAGGATTTCATGTGCCTGCATAAATTACTGCTTGCAACTTCAAGGGTGGTCAGAGTGGAGTATGAAGTTATTTTATTACTTTATTTTTAACTTGTCAGAGGTGCTTGTACTGTTTTTGCCTCGTAATTTACAAGAGGTTGGGCATCTTGGAGCATCCAATTTTACAGGAAGTTGGGCAGCTTAGGGCATCTGATATGATACCTGAGAAGGAGAGAATTGTGGCCAGCACAAGCTTTGGTCTGACCCCATCATTGCAGGCTTTGATCTATTTGGCTTTCAATGATGCTTAACTAGCACTTGTAAAGTCTTAATTTTTATATCCTAGTGAATGTGTTAACTACAATTCTTTTGTAAGCAGAAGCACTTGGTGATTAGAAATTAGGTTTCATTCCTAATTAAATAGCAAATGACAAGACATAGTCTTTTAACAAAAACAGGACACTTAATATTCCAGTGCTCTGATTTAAAGGGTATTGATTTTCACAGGCAGAGAGGCTGTCCCCAAATTTCCACCTGAATGACAAAACTTAATATATAGATTAATGACAACCTTTTCTGATTAACCTAAGGTAAATCACACAACAGTCTTTAAATTTGAGTTTATTTCTATTATAGAGATATAACAAGAGTGTGAAGAGCAGATAGTTTTGAATAGTTAAAACTGAGGCTGGAAACTTTCTGTATGTTTGTTTTTTTCTGGTCTAAATGTTATGTGGAGCTCAGCTTGATTCTTGGAAGGTATAGGTGGTTACTTGGGATTTCAACTGCTTACTTGAAGCTGAGTGTACTGGGCATATCTGTCCAAAAAAAGGGAAATTAGAGCACCGGCAAGTAGTAATCCTCCCTGGCACTTCTTTTTCTCCTTGACCTCTTTTGCCTCTACAGACTTCTCTGAACTACTTGAGGGAGAAATATGAAAAGTGTAAACCAGATTTTTGGGGAGATCTTTTCCTCAGCTGCATTTTTGATTGCACTTACATTCTTTGATGTTGTCACAATGGCACAGGGCAGCTCTCAGGCATGCACTGGACCTTAGAAGCTGTGACAGGAGAATGCCAAAGATGAAATGCCATCGGGAATTCCATTTCCTGACCAAGTTCTGTTGAGGAATTTCTTATGTATTGTGGTTTACAGCACAAGTTACTGTGTTTAACTGTAAATGCTGAGATTTGGATTGGTTTAGATGGGATTTCTGTGTTTGTTCATTAATTTGCTGCCTTCGTCAGAGTCCTGGATGGGCTTTTTACAATATTAGCGTCTCCATAGGTACTGTTAGCTGTGTAATTGAAGTGATATCATGCACATGCCTCTCAGTCTTTTACTGTGGCATGATGATTAGTATGATCATAAAACCTGTTTAATTTGAAATTAAAACGTCTAGCTGATTCTAACAAAACAAAGGAAGATTTGAATATAGTTAGAGACCTCTGTTGTTGAAGCCTTGTCTGATCTCTTCAGTAATTTGTGGCAAAGTATCAGTCATTTGGGCATCATTCCAATATGGGAAGATGGCAAAAGTATGGCTGAAGGCAACGTTTTTCTCCCAGAGACTCAGGTTAAGCATGCTAAACCCTGTTTAACTCCCTTCTTACCACTAACCCTCTTTACTGTTCTTGGCAGCTTATTTCCCACAAAACAATGGAAAGCTTTCTCCTTGCTTGACAGTCAAGCAGGGTTAATAGTTGTGACTTATCCAAACAACCTCTACAAATGTTATAGGATGTTTAAAATATAATAGTTGTTAGTTCAAGTGAAGAACAAATAAACACATGTATCCCTGTTCTCAGAGCACACAAAATTGCATACATACCTTAACTCAGATTGGAGGAGGAAAGACATTCTTCTGAGAATTTTTTTCTCTCTTTCTGAAAGAGGCTGTCTAAATAAAATATTCTGTTTTAATAATACAGAGATGTTAGGGCTCCACAGATTGCATACAATTTACTTGACCTTTACAAATAGAACAGCATTGTACCTCTATTGCCACCCTCCCCCCCGCCCCAGAAGTAGCATGCAGATTTATTAACCACCAAATATAGGAATTGTTAGATTTTATTCCTTGAGCAGAAAGGCAAATTGTCTGAGTAGGATTTAGACTGAATAATATTGTACATACCAGCTCTTTCAGATTGCTGCCAAAAAAATACAGATACATAAAGCTGGCCAGTGAAAACTGACTTGGTTTGAACAAAAACTCCTAAGGTCTCTTGCCTGGGATTTGAGCAAGGATACTTGTATGAGTATGGGATGAAATAATACTGTGATTTGTTGAGCACCTTGTGAGAGTATTGCTGCCAATGACTGAAATTATATGCTGCAGAGAAACAAAAACCTGAGAAGCTTAATCTTCATGTTGCTTTTAGCATCCATTTAGGAACTTTACATCTAATATTTTAGTTAGCTTTTGTCCTAAGGGACACAAGGGTTAAAGATGATTAGATAGCTGATAATTTTATTATTGACACAGGCAAGCAAAGCTAAATCATTTAACTGGAAGAGATGGGTGTCTGTTCTTGGTGTTTCATAATGAAGAAACTCAGGAGTTTTTGTTCCTAAAGTCAATCTGTCTCAGAGAGACACAGGTAAAATGAAAATGCATTCTCAAAGATCTGCATGTGTGTTGTTAGATAAGCAGAGGTATTTCATTTAACATAGGTTACTCTCACATGACCCAGTGGGTGACCTATACAGTATACGCATAAGTGTAAGTAAGCTGAAGTCCATTGAAAATAAGGGATGTTTCAAACTTGTGGGAAAGGCAGAGTTGAAAGTTCAGATCCCTAGATGGACAGCAAATTGTGTGGGGAACGGCTGCTGTTTCTTGGTATTCTCAGAGTTTTGTTTTAGCTCTGACTGTTGTTGCTGTTTCCTAGCCAAGAGGAGATAATAGGCTGGATCTAAATTTAAGAAAAAATAATATGGAAAGTTCTGCCATTTGCTCACTGACTTCAAAGATTTGTATGTTTTTGTTCCATAAACTCACTAAAGGGAAGTGGTTTTTCAGAAGTTTCAGCTCTGGTTACTTTCATTGCTCATTGTTTTAACAGACTCTCAGGCTGATCATTCTAATCATGTTCTGATTGTGAATACGTGGTATATTAGCATGTATATAGAGACCTTGAATCTGCTTTTGGCTTCAGAACAAAGAACTATCTGAGCATCTTTAAAATGCACTTGAATATGTTTCAGATAAAACTTTTTAGGTCTGTTGGGGTTGGATCTGAAATTGTTTCAGCTCGATCTAGTAGTTCCTGTTTCCTATACCAAAATAACTTGGTTCCTTGGCACATACTTTTTCTCCATTTCTTGTTAGCTCATGCTGTGTATTCTTTCATGTAAATATTTCCTGACCACAGCCTGTGAAGCATGAAACAAACTCAAAATGTGAAAAAAAGTTGTAGCAATGCTTTTCAGAAAGTGAACAAAACTGCATTCCTAGTCCTGAAAAATATTTGGGACAGAGGAAATGAACTTTCTCCCTAGAGAGCCCTGTATGCTGTATTGGAAAGATCACTTTTTCTATCTTATTATCATACATCACTGTTTGACTTTTTTGTGTCTGTTTTTTTTTTTTCCCTTTTCCTCCAAATTCGATGCAAGTACCTCTGCTACTTCTTTCTTCATTTCCTATTCACCCACGTTGAACCCCCAGAGTCCTTCTGACTCCTTGCAGACCCATTTTTTCCTTCAGACTTTTGCTTCCTGGTCTGGGGCTCAGCTTTCTACTCCTCTCTTGTTACAGGCTGCGGCTTTTTGTTTGATTTGGCTGCTGTTTGCTTGCTTGTCTGCCCAGTAGAAACAGGACAGGAACTTGCTGGGGGTACAGAAGGGGAGAAATTACTTGGGAAGATGATAGAAGGAAACAGAAAAGGAAACAGTGGTATAATGACTAGGAATTTCCAGTAAGATACTTAGATGAAAAAGGAAGGTGATCCAGAGTTGTAATGGTTTGTTGGCTTTACAGGCCCTACCATGTAAGGCTGTGTAAGGTGATGATGCTTGAAGACTAAAGACAGAATCCTTCCTAAAGCCATCAAAGCTGTCTTCTGCTTCTCTCAGTGTAATTTGAGTAATTTTGATCTTTTCCCTAACACATGATTCCTTACTCTTTCAAATCCTCATTGCTGTATACATTCATGGATTTACTTACCAGCAAATCAGTATCTGCTTGTCTCCTTTTCTGTTATGCTTATATAATCCCATCCCATCCTGTGTTCACCCATAGTCTCTGCATTCACCACCCTTGAAAGGGGATTCCTCCCATTCCCTGATGCAGCAGTGACAAGCTGCAGGTACATTTCGTGCACTCTGTCTCTGAGAATGGAGCTGTGTTCGCTGTCTGAAGAGCCTGTCCTGTGCTGGCAAATACATATGCTTTCCATCACTCATGTCTCAACAGAATGAGTTGAGTATTCCTGTCTTATTAAAGAAATGGTTTTCTTGGCTTGCTGAAGGAGATAGAATACCAATCTGCTTAATGCATGTTGCTATCTATCTTTAAAAAACAAGCAGTACTCTTATTTCTCATTGAAATTGTCCTATTTGTGAAGAGGAAAGCTTTCTCTTGGGAATACTTCAATGTCTCTCACTTTGGGATTATGGCTTGCTAGGGACTGTTACACTGGAAGGTTACAACTGCTCCTAGGAGCAGGTTACCTTATTGAAAGTTCTCCAAAACTTGCTCAGCAGGATCATCTCCTGGGTGAGCATGACAGTCCTCCACTTTACCTGGGCAGTACGTGTTTGTGTGGTTGTATAAGTGTTTTACCTTCATATGTCCATTTGTATTAGTGTTTTCTGAAGACAAGTGGTGCCATGAAATGGGAGATCACTACTACTGCTCATGGAAAAAAATATCTTCCTATTTGCAAGATACATAATGTTTCCCCTTTACTATCCTGGAAACATTCAACTCCTCTGGAGAACACTTAATTTAACCAACAAAGTGCTGTTTCCTTAAAAGCTATCCATCTTTTCCTTGCTTTTTTTATCTGAATCTGATGTCCTTCTTCTGATGTTATATTTGTTACCATTATTCTTCAGAATAATTATTTTAAGTTCTTTCTGGCTTGTGTTTATACGTGGCTGGATGGGTTGCAGGTATGCCTAGAGTTTGTCGCATGTCATTCATGGGAATTTGATAATTTTTTTCCAATTCTCCAGTACATGTCCTCTTGCCTACTGTAGATTGTACATAATATTTTGAATGTGACTATTTCTCCTCAATCTGACTTTCATGGGAAAGAAATTATCAGTATTACTTCCTTGCTATGAGCCCCAGCCTCAGTGCTTTTCCCCAGTGTCATGGTTTAGGTCCATCAGGGAACAAAAGACCAAGTATTAGCCTGAAGTATCAAAGACCTGAGAATTGCCAAAGGGCAAGGAGGGCTTAATTACTGCTTATGGTCCAGGACAAAACAGACCAGGCTACTCAGCTTGGGGAAGAAAACAGAAAATAATTTAATCTTAACACCAACTAAAACATAACCATAAAACCCCAAAACATAAGCAACACAAAACAACACAGAGTGGTACAACAATGAAAAGTCCAGACAGCCCTTTAAGACCACCATCTCCCCACCCCTCCCCTCTTCCC